>OX578135.1:50323336-50335836 GCA_951213105.1 Amaurobius ferox
TATGCCCATACTATCATAAGGCGTATTGCAGCACATACAATATAAGCACGAATATGGATTCAAATGAATAAGAAATGAAAGAAGTAAAAACGGATGGGGATGCTTACAAGGAAGTCGAACGGCCAAGGGGGATTACGACCCCTTGTTCCCGGTTGAAGCACGCTTTTAATCCCAGGAAACGTTCCCGGAACCAGACTCGCCTGAAGCAGTCCTCCATATACCAACGCTGGAAAAGCAAAATCCAATCCACTGAAAAAGCAAATCCAATCCATTGAAAAAGCCAAATTCAATCCATTGAAAAACGTACTTGAAAACCCAGATCACCAACATGAAACGATACTAATAGCAAGACTACTTGGATGCCTAATGTCTAAACAACCTATAACATCCATATCAGCACTGACTTTTCATTACGTGCAAGTCCTTGTAAGAAGATCACTTATATGGACAAAGTTACCTCAAACTATGCATTTACTTGCAAAAAATACTATGTAGAGCAATTAAAAAAATGTTACGACAACGAAACAATGTATAAACTAAATGTTTTGTCTAAAACGGCAAATGAAAACAAAATCACAGCATTGTATAAAAGGATCGGTATTGAAATCACTACAATCAAATTTCCATACCTGGTATTAATACCTAAAATGCATAAGTCACCCGTCAAATTTAGACCGGTGACTGTGGGATGTGGAACTTATTTAACTAAGGCAAATGCTATCCTGCTGAATATTTTAAGACCTACAATGGCGAAAATAAAATCAAGTGGTACGGTAATGGTATCAAATAGTAATGAAGTCATAGAAAAGTTGAGCAAAATACCAGTTAGATTACACCTTAAAAGCTACGATTTTAAAGATTTATTCAATAACATAAATTTAAAGGATCTGTTTGAGATCATGATCGAAACATTTCATGAATACAATTTGCATCTATTTATCAACATCAATAGTTACGAAAACCTCATCAAATTCGTTTTATATGAAAACTTACTTTACAACGGAGATTCATTCTATCAACAAATTCAAGGTATTCCCATGGGGGGTGGCTGTTCCTCCATGTTGGCTGATATCTATTTGAATAAGTATGAGATCGGAACTCATTATCTAAATGAAATTCCCTATTTCAGATTTGTGGACGATGTGCTTATTGGAAATTTTGAAAGTAATTATCAATTTAACTTCAACTTTTATCCCGCAAATTTGGAATTGATCGAAACAAAACAAGTGAAGAAAGAAATAACAGAGTTTTTAGATATAAGCATTTATTACGACAACAAAGAAAGTATTTGCTTTAAAATGTATGATAAAAGAAAGACCTTTGATGTCAGCATAAACTATATCATCAGCTGGAATTCCAACTTGAGTATAGGCGTACTACGTAACTTAATACTCAATCATCTTAACAGGATTAAAAGATTAAATACAACCAAGACCGAACGCATTATATGCGAACGTAATTTGGTATGCGAAGCGAAAAAACAACTATATCCGTTACATTTCCTAAAGCATTATTATGAAAAATCATACAAAAAGTATGATCAGGACTTTTATGCAAAATTCTATGA
Source organism: Amaurobius ferox (assembly GCA_951213105.1). NCBI lineage: Eukaryota > Metazoa > Arthropoda > Arachnida > Araneae > Amaurobiidae > Amaurobius > Amaurobius ferox. Next base: position 50,324,904 of record OX578135.1, read on the forward strand.
ACTATTATAGTTACGTCACGCTGGATGCAAAAAGATTAACTGTGACATGTATCTTAACCGTAACATGTTATAAGGACTTACAAGGACTTGCACGTAATGAAAAGTCAGTGCTGATATGGATGTTATAGGTTGTTTAGACATTAGGCATCCAAGTGTCTTGCTATTAGTATCGTTTCATGTTGGTGATCTGGGTTTTCAAGTACGTTTTTCAATGGATTGAATTTGGCTTTTTCAATGGATTGGATTTGCTTTTTCAGTGGATTGGATTTTGCTTTTCCAGCGTTGGTATATGAAGGACTGCTTCAGGCGAGTCTGGTTCCGGGAACGTTTCCTGGGATTAAAAGCGTGCTTCAACCGGGAACAAGGGGTCGTAATCCCCCTTGGCCGTTCGACTTCCTTGTAAGCATCCCCATCCGTTTTTACTTCTTTCATTTCTTATTCATTTGAATCCATATATATATATATATATATATATATGTATATATATATATATATGTATATATATATATATATATATATATGTATATATATATATATATATGTATATATATATGTATATATATATATATATATATATATATATATATATATATGGGAGTGTCCCTGTGATCGGGTGTTTCTAGATTCCGTTGCTTCCAAATTCCGGTGCTTCTGGATTTTTTATACGGTTGAGGTTGATCGCATATACACGTAGTGAAAGAAGAAGGGTTCTGCCACATGGTAATACAAATTTTCCTAATGTTTCTTATCTTAATTTTTTCATCTTTTGGTGCCTGTAGTCTGAGTTTGAACATTTATAGTAATGTACTATCGTTCATTCTGAAACAGGCATTTGTTTGTGTTAATTAGAATTAAATACTCAGACCTGAAGATGAATTTAATTCATTTTAATCTTCGAATTTGGCCGGTGCTGATCTATTCCATTATCAGCATTATGGCCGTGGCTTTGCTTCTATGGTAATGTTAATGTTTCACGATTATTTGAATTAATTTTTTTTATTATTACTTCTTTCTAATATATATATATATATATATATATATATATATATGTGTGTGTGTATATATATATATATATATATACATATATATATATATATATATATATACATATATATATATATATATGTATGTATATATATGTATATGATTGTAAGCATATAAAGACGGGAGTAACTATATGAATTACATAAAAATGGCAGGGGTGGATTACGACACCCCTTTCCCGCTTAAAACAGCTTTTGCAATCCGGATAACGCTCACGGCACCAACATAATTCCATGGTCAGTTTCCCAAATGTGCGAAAACAAAAGCACCAGAACAGACTCATAACCAAAGAAGAAACAAACGAATTTGAAAGAGAAACATCCGTCAGTCTAACCCAATGGAGCATCTCCTTATAAGAGTAAAGTTGCTCATGCGCAGAGAGATATCAGGATAACAGTTTCGCAGTCATGAATATTAAACCTCAATTATCAATATTTAGATTACAACTTTTCTTTAAAAAATGAATTGTAATAATGCTGTATAAAATTGATTGGATAATTTCTTTTTATAGCTTCCTCTGCAAATTTTTTACATTTGTAAATACAGTCTTTCCTTAAAGTATTGTAATTTTGATTTCTTCTAAAGTGACCAATTATTATATTTCTGAAGATATACTTTGTAAGGTTTGAATTCCAGTCGATTATATGATTTACCTTGATCCTGTATGGTTCTCTTTTGTGGTGTAACTCTGTATATATTTCATATCTCTGGTGTTCTTTGATTGCTAAATCCAAGAATTTCACCGATCCGTCTTCACACTCTGGATTTTCAATAAGGTCCAATTCGCTTGGGTAGAATGAAAAGTCAAAGCAAGGGTGTTTTCATATTCTCCAATTAACACATCATCGACGTAACGGAAGTATGGCATTTCCGATAGGATATGAGTGCCTCTTTCGTATTTAGATAGATAGATATCTGCTAGTATTGACGAGCAACTCCCTCCCATAGGTATGCCCTTGATTTGCTTGTAAAAATTGTTTCCGTCGTGAAGTATGTTTTCCTTTAACACCAATTCCACCAAGTCCATGTATCTTCTATAGGTTATAAATTGTTTTAAGTCGTATTATTCATGTAGATCTTTCAGAATAAATTGTAAATTAGTTAAATCAATATTGTTAAAAAGATCACGAAAGTCGTAACTTTTAAAGTTGATATCGCTATGGCAAAACTTCAGCCGGCCTATCAGTTCCTGTCCGTTTTTTATCATGATAGAGCTATGTCTTGTAATATCATGCATAACTATTTTGAGTAAATCCAGAAGTTTTTTGTTTGCTTTTTCCAAGTATGAACCACATCCCAGTCACAGTTCGAAACTTGACAGGTATTTTGTGCAGTTTGGGAATGAGGACCAAATATGGATATTTTATTGTTTTAATATATATTCCTATTCTTTTGTAAAGTGTCTTTATTCTATTTGTCAGTATCAATGTGTTACTGGGTATTAAAGCATACATTTCACTGTCCCTGTAACTTTTGTTTAGTGTATCCACATAGAACTTCTTACATGTGGAGGCATAATTTGATACAATTTTATCGGATTATGTTAAAACATATTCCTCTTTAAATTGCTTGATAGAGGATGGAACTTTAATCTATCTTTTGTTTTTGCTATGCTGCGGGTAGTAGTGACAAAAAACTCTGTAAAGATTATATTTCCACTCATTAAATGCTTCTACTGTTAAACTATGTTTTACCGCCAATCTATAAATGAAGATGTCGAGATCTTTATAAAATTCTTCATATACATTTTTAAATTCATATATACGGTACTTTGTGCCGAGTTGAAAAAGGTTGTTAAGTCTTTTGTCTTTAACAAAATCCAAATTTCCGGAAATTATATGCTTATGATGAGTGTCACTATGAATATTCTCATGACAATTACAAGAATCTACATTATTTGATGCAACATCTTGACATATTTTGTTATAGTTGAAATATTTCCTTCCGTTGGTTTTGACGAATCTGTAATTGATCATGATTTTTATATTAGACAAAGGAAGATATACTTTAATATGATTTAAAGTAGAATGGAATGGAATGTTCTCATACATTTTGTTCTTGAAAGTTGTAATAAAAAATTCTTTAGATTGCTTTATATTTTCACTTTTTGTAAGTGTTAAGTTAAAAATTCTGGCTCTGAGTTTGATTAAATCCAATAGGATATCAATATAAGTACTTGCTTCTTCAATTTTGCAATTGCTTTCTTTTAAGTTGAAATGTATTATATAATTCCATATTTTCTGTAGATATTTAAGCTTGATACCATTGGCTATGTTTTTAATCCATCCAATTTTTATTTTATATGCTTACAATCATGTATTCTACTAGTGAAATTGAGCAGCATTTGCGACTCCTCCTTTGTAGTGAATCGTTCTTTTAAATTCAGGCTTCTATAGGATATATCCTATTTTTGTTTCACTTTATTGTAATAGTATATATATATATATATATATATATATATATATATATATATATATATATATATATATATATTTGAAATGTAATAATAAGAATTATGTAAAAATTAAAAAAAAAATAAAAATACAATTCAAGTAATATTAACATCACCATATATATATATATATATATATATATATATATATGTATGTGAAGGGAGAATTAAATGAAATATTTTAATAGAATGTTTTGAGTAAGAATGTCATTTAGAATACTGCAGGAGTTTGCACATATTTTAAATCGTGGGCAATGTCGGGTATATCTGCTATTAACAGTATACATAAAATTGTATGTTGTACATCTATCTGTCTATTTATTATCTCAGCACGGTAGAGCTCACCTATTTTCTTTTCATTAGAATTATTATAAAATTTTAAAAATAGAGACCCAAATATTAAAACTTCACATCAAATTCTGAATTGTGTAAGTTTCTTGTATTATATAATCAGTACAAAGAACGGACATACTACTAGTCTATTATAAAATATCACACTTCACATCAAATTCTGAATTTTGAATTTCTTGTATTATATAATCAGTACAAAGAACGGACATACTGTTAGTCTATTATAAAATAGCACACAGCTAACAACATTATTAAAGTAATTCTAAAATATTTGCAGGAAACTGAATAATTTATGACAACATATTAAGTACACTAGGTAAATGCAATGAATGACACAAGCTAATTTGATAAAATATACATTTTAAACGTTGAATGATTTTAAATTTTAAATACTTCACAATTACTTAACAAAGCTTAATTTTACAAGTGCCTAGGCAGTTTTCTTAATTAATATGCCAACAATAAAATTTAAAACAAACTATGAAAACTCTAAAAGGTTTGTTGACGTTATAATTAGCAACAAAACAATTTAGAATCCAGTTAGCTTTAATTGAATAGCAATAATTTGATTGCCATATATTTAAAATTCTAAGTAATTTTAAATGACATGATAATAAGCAAAAAATGGTAAGCACTTACTTCTAAATAGCATTTTCAGTATCTAACATTAGGGTAATAAGGTAATTAGTAATCCAATGTTGTAAGGTATGTAGTCGAAGGTATGCAGGTCAAAATGTTTATTAAATCATGAACTAACATATTATACATTCAAAAATACGATAAAAAAAAACGTTATGTATCCACGAGCGCGAGCCCACGTACTGCACTGCACATACGATACTTCTTGGTATGGGCTACTCTACTAGGGGAGAAATTTTCAGAAAAGTTGAAAAGGGGGAATTCGAAGGCCAGACTTGGGCCTACAGCTCATACTTTTCAAGGTGCAGAGGGGGGCAGTAGGCCACTTCGGCCTCTTCTATCGGGCAGTAGGCCTCTTCTATCGGGGGTGACGGTTCGAGTCCCACGTAAAGCATGGATGTTTGTGTTGTGGGCGTAGTGTGCTCCGCCCCCCTCTGGTGCGCCTGGGACAAGTCTTAGGACCGTTAAATTGTTCACGTTCTGGCCGCTGACGAAAGGCGAATGACGAAAGTCAAGTGCCTCACCATTAAAAAAAAAAAAAAAAAAGTAACATAAGTGAAAGGAAGGTGGACATAAGTGACATAAGTGAAAGGACATAAGTGAAAGGAAGATAAACTGAAATGTAAATGTGACATCAAAAATACTATACGACAAGCCATTGAATATTTTTAAAAAACATGATAAGAAAACATTATAAATAAAACAGGTACTAATTTGGTATAAAATGCCCCTTTTTCTCTGTTCCATATAAAAGTTAAGGAATGGAAAGTGAAGCATGGAGATGAAAAATTATTTAAAATTGTTTGAGAATGATCTGTCAATATGTTGTTGTAATTGTAGCAAGCTGTTGAATTTAAAATTAAAATGTGTTTTTATAAAAGTTATATATATATATACACGCAAAATTTAATGATTGCAATTTAATATTATTCAAGGCATGTGAAATAAAGATTTGGTCAATTTAAATTTTAATTAATGGTTGAATTTTGCCTCATATCATTTTCTTGTACTCAAGAGCTACTGAATATTTTCATTCTCCATCCTAAGTGAAGGCATCAAAGGTAAGTCCTTTTACTTAGAATTTGGAAAGGGAGATTTGCCTTATCATGCGTTTCTTGAATTTCTCACACATAAAAACATCATTATTATTGGTTATATAGCCCCATGCAAATATTGATCGAATGTTTCCAGTTGTCCCTGTTGCTGGCCACAATTCTCCAGTTGCGCTTCCCAAAACTTTTTATATCGCAATTAACGCCTTCAATTCATCCCAACTTTTAACTCAGAACTTCACGTTTGATAATTGATTCGTTCTTGAATAACAGGTTTTCTTGGCAGTATTTTGTCATCCCTATCATATGTATTTCTCATTTCAGTCTAACATATCTTTTTTTCAAATTTTCATTCTTTGAAAGTTTGTAAGTATTGAAGTTATATCTTCTTTGTCGGCACTCTTGATGAAGAAAAAAGTACTTTAACTCAAGAACAACAAGCTAAGGCAAATAACTTTAACGAACGTAAAGTTTTTTAAATGGAATACTATGTATTGGAAGTTATTGTTCAACGATGATATCAATCGGCAAATATGTGAATACAGAAGTATTATTCTATTTCAATTAAATTAAAAGCAATTAAGATATATTTTATTTAAAAATTCTAAAAAGAAATCATCGCGAATGAAATAAACGACATTTAGATTCCAAAACTGCTTGGAGTATAATTATTTCTATATTGATTATAAAGTTCGTCGTGGGGGGATTTTTTTTTAATCAGTCAAAGGACACACTCACCCATTGAGTTTTATTAATATATATATATATATATATATATATATATATATATATATATATATATATATATATATATATATATATATATATATATATATATATATATATATATATATATATCCTATTAAATTTAGAACTGTTACTAGTGGTCATAATTCATACTCTACTACTGCTAGTAAATTATTACTAAATTATTTAAATGTACTAAATAGCAATTTACGAGATTCTGGTGATAGCTACATTATTCTAAATAACAGTAAGGAATTAAAAAATAAATTAAAAACGCTTGGTAAAATAATAGGATTTCAAACTTTTGATTTTAAAGATCTATTTAATAATATTAAGATCACTGATCTATATGATGTCATTTTAGCTTTATATAATGCTTATATTACTAAACATTCTAATCTTACAAAATTTACCAATTTTCCTAAGCTTCTCCATTTTGTTCTTTTCAATAATTATATCTTTCAAGGTAATAAATTATACTTACAAGTCTCAGGTGTTCCACAAGGTGGCTGTAGTAGCAGTATGTTAGCTAATTTATACCTATATCATTATGAAAAATTCTTTACTTCAACTGATTATAAAATTTATAGATATGTAGATGATCTGATTTGTCTTGTATTTACTGATAACTATGTCATAGATATAGATTTCTATCCGGATAATTTGGAATTAATACCTAATGAAACTTCTATTAGTAATAATGTTTATTATTTGGATTTAAGTCTAATTATAGAACCTGCTCATGGGATAGTTACTAAATTATATGATAAAAAAGATTTTTTTAAATTTAATATTAATAAATTATTACCTTTTAATTCCTGCAACTCGATTCAATTGTTTAGAAATATTATACTTAATCAACTTTTTAGAATTTATAAATTATCAGATAAAAAATTTCATGCTTTGCATATTAATAACCTCAAAATTACCAGTAAAATGTATCAATATCCTGCATATTTAGTCAATAGTATAGTTAATAAGTTTCGATTAGCCTAAAATTCTCATATTCTCCCCTTATTATCTTATTTTAGCCGTACTTCTTCATTCTCCTGCAATTATATTTTCATCTTTTTATCTCGGAGCTTTAACAGTTGAATAACTCATTTTATTTCATTTTATTGCTTTTGCGCAGTACAGTTTTTATTACTCTCTTTGGCAACAGCAAATCACATCTTTTCATTTTGGCATATGGCAACATTGATCCAGTCATATTTTGCTCGTCATGGTTGCGCTGAAGAGGCGAGTTTTGATGTATTTATGTGTCCTTTATTGTTCCAATCTTTATGCTTGTCGTCCATATAACACAAGTTTATAGATAAAATCTATCTTGTGTTTCAGAAACAAGCATTTTTGTGTTCATTTCGAAAGGATATATGGACCCGACGAGAATTTTTTCGAAATGAACTTTTCGTAAGCCTAATCTCGTAAGCCTAAATCTCCTCCATGTGCAAGCTTTTTTGCTTGATTTTTTTGTTTTCTTATTTGCATTCCTCATTTTTGAAATTTGTTGATTGTCTTTGTCCTTATGACTTGCATTATGTTTTATTATTTCCTCTTTTTGTCTTAATTTCTTTTATTTCTTTGTATTTGTAAAAAATTTGGAATAGTGTATTATGAGTTACTACATACATTCTAACTTTGGATTTAATAATTTATATATATATATATATATATATATATATATAAATATAAATTATTAAATCCAAAGTTAGAATGTATGTAGTAACTCATAATACACTATTCCAAAATTTTCTACATATATATATATATATATATATATATATATATATATATATATATATATATATATATATGTATATATACATATATATATACATATTTACAACTTGATTAGTATGCTTCGCTCTTGAATGTTGATAAATTCATGTGTATTATTCATATTTAAAATTTAGATCTTTTTGTCTGTTATGGTAGCATTGTTTTCCTTTTGTCTGATATTTCCTATCATATCATAATTAATTAATTTTCCTCCGTATTGTATTTGAACCAGGGTATGACACTGATCATGTTTTAAATTAGTATAACTATTTTAATTTTATTTTTAATTTTATCTTATTTATTTATTATATATATATGTATATATATATATATGTATATATATATATATATATATATATATATATATATATATATATATATATATATATATATATATATATATATATATATATATATATATATATATATTATTTCATTGTACTCTGTAGGCATACATTTTTTTTTAAGATAGTGTATTATGAGTTACTTCTTCCATTCTACCATTGGATTTACTATTTTAATATTTTATATATATATACACATATATCAGGTCAGTTAAGTCCTAATTACTTGTGGGGGATTAAAAATTGATCTAATCACCGGATGTAATGTATGACGTAAAGTAATAAATATATATATATATATGTTAGTAAATATATACATCTACAATAATAATAGAAATTAATAAACTTAAAGCCTTCTTAAACTATTTAAATATTATTTCGCTTTTAAAATGCGTTGCAGATAAACTTTATTTTACATTAATCTGTAAAAAAATCTTATTCTACGGTTACGTGATTTCACAAGAGATTAAGTTATTATGTGGAAATATTGTGCGAAACCTAATTATATAGTGCTTTCTTATAAGGCAACCTAGACGAAAATCATTACACTTATTACAGTTATCGATTATAATAAGTATACTAAATTTCACTTAAATCGCTTAATTATTTCTAGATTTATCATTCTGCCTGTGGAAAAGTGTATCTATTATCTCGTGAACAGCTTGTGATAAATCTTAATGATTTAAATTATTTTCTCATTAAAAGTAATTTGAAATATTAAGTGATTTGATATTTATGAGAATATCACATTTTTATGGCATTTCTCATTTTAGATTTAAAAGTGTGAAATATCTCGAAAATGGTGTATGGTATGTCCATGTTCATTATTTTCTATGGTGATCCAGAAGAATTATCGAAACTGTAAAGGTTGTGCAGTCAGAGCTGAAAAATTGTTGTTTGAATTACGCTAAGGATGTAAAAGGAGTTAAACTAGTATATATTAACACATGTAAGTTAAATGGTTTTAATTTTTCAGCAGGATATTTTTATATTTTGGCAGATCTGTTGCCAATTAAAAACAAAAAATTAAGAAATATTGTATGAAAAATTTTATAAACCATAAGTCAAGAAATATAGCAATTTTTTAATGTTGATTATGATTGATAGAAGTAGATCTTAATACTATTTATTGTAAATACAACTATATATATTTATAATTTTTATAAATATATAAAAATTACGACTGGGGATTCAGACTCCTACAATTAATTATAGACTTTAGTAATATTACTAATGAAACCTCTCATTTAGGAGTATAAAATTTTCCTGATGACATCATATTTACGTAATTACGACGCTGTAATTTACGACACCTCAAGTTACCATTGCTTCATACTCAAAATTGTGAAATACTGCGAGTGCTGTTAAAATTAATATAACGAATAAACGGCATTTTCTATTCATATAAAATATGTCATTTGATTTTTAGGTTAGACCGGTGGTGCCCAGTCTTTGGGGCATCGAGATTCACTGTAGATATATAATTAAGCTAAAGATTGACTCGAATATGTAGCTAATTCATGGGTGTATTAAGAGAGAGAGAAAGATAGAACTGGGTTGTTACAACTTTATGCAGCCGAAGTTGCATCTTTAAGATATTTAACTCGGGCTACGTGGGACTGTATTTGTCAGTCGACATAGCTTCGCTAAATTGTGCAATATTGCAAGTTTCCTTAGATGCCATTGCATGTTTTGGGTATTTCATGCTGACTCGCATCTAATAAGAACGTATGTTATTTGCAGTAAGAACACGATCCTTTGCATTACGCTTATAGATGCATACTAGGGTACAATAAACGTGTTAAAAGTTTTAACTTGGGTAACCAAGTTGTGCATTTAAAATGTCCGCCATTGAAAATACAAAATCTCGTTTTCTCCACTTCCTGTCAAAATCAAATTTGGAATCTTCATTTTTCAACTTTGCTATATTTTTACTTGTTTTTGAATACTGGGTAATTATAAAACGTTTTTTCATTATTTTTTAAAATAAGCGTGTTCTTCAGTATTACTTAGGTAAAAATGTTCCACCAAACATATTTAAACTGGGCAGAAAAGAGCATTCTAAAAATATTGCCTTTTCCAACTTACAATTGAAGTATGTAAAATTTAAAAAAGGGTGTTTTTTTTTCATTCTCGCAAATAGTGAATTGGTTAAGCTAAATTATAGACGAAAATCTTCCCGCATTATCAGTAGAATCTCCAGAAAAAAAAAAATGGAGGGTAGTGGATTAGCAAAATAACTTGTTTTTCATTTTTCCAAATATTATTTCTATAAACTTCAATGGGTTTTGATGGATTACTGGTGGGGGGGGGGGGGGGTATGAACCCCTCAAATCCCTCTTAGTGACGTCGCTGCACATTACATTGAATTTTATGAATTAAAAGAATGCCGCAAAGTCTCTATATAAAATATTTTGTGCAAGAAAAATCTGTGGTGTCCCACACGTGTCTCAGCACATTTTAAATTTTGGAGACAATAATAACACAAATTTGAATGTGTATTATCAGAACATTGGTATATGATT
>OX578135.1:50340836-50423336 GCA_951213105.1 Amaurobius ferox
TTAGACGAATCTTAAACCCTTAATTTTTTGTAGAAAATTATTCATTTCAAAACAAGAAAATTTAAATAAATTGTGTGTGAGGGAATCAGTTAAGTTTGAACGAGAATTGTAAGCTTTAACTGTGAAAATCTGATACATTGAAATACCTGGAAACAGGAATGTATATATATATATATAACAATATATATATATATATATATATATATATATATATATATATATATATATATATATATATATATATATATATATATATATATATATATATATATATATATAGATATATATATATATATATATTAGAAAAATGTGATAATAAAAAAATCAAGTAATATTAACATCACCATACAAGCAAAACCACGGACATAATGCCGATAAGAGTAAAAAACAGCACTGGCCCACATTCGATGATTAATCAGAATTAAATTCATCTTCAGGTCTGAGTATATATATATATATATATATAATAATAGTAGTCTAAAAATCCAATGAACGAAAAGTAAGAAGCTGCAACACGATAAACTTAACTTTCTAAAACACCCACAGAATAAAATATAAAACAGCAAATCATCAATCAAGTGGAAAAAAATACAAAACACGAGTTATCAAGTTACAGAAAATCAACAAAATTCAACGGTATGGAAACGAATAAAGAAAATCAAGCTATATCTCTATACACGTGGGAAAAGGGCTAAGCCTAAAAAATTGGAAATGTTCACTTCGTAAAATTCGTTCTCAAGTCCAAGTATTTTGACGAAGCAGACACAAAATATGTATATTTCTGAAGAAATAGATAGATTATATATATATATATATATATATATATATATATATATATATATATATATATATATATATATATATATATATATATTTATATATGTTTATATATATATATATATAAGTAGGAATAGTTTATAGATATAATCTATCTATTTCTTCAGAAACATACATTTTTGTGTTTACACCTACAAAAAACTTCGGCATGATTACGATTTTTGTGGAAATGAACAATTCATGATTTAGGCTTTGAGCCTTGTCTACGTGTATAGCGTTTGTACTTGATTTCGTTTGTTATTCTTTTTTCGATTCCATACCTCTGTATTTTGATACTTTTCATTGACTTGTTGATTCGATTTTTATTTTATTTATTTGTTTTTTTATTTTTTCCATTTGCTTAAAGATTTGCTGATTTATACTTTTATTTCGTAAGCCTGTTAGATAGTTGAATTTTCGTGTTACAGCTTCTCACTTTTCTTTCATTGGATCTTCAAACCTTTTTATGTTAAATATATATATATATATATATAACAACTCAAACTGTTGCTAAGAAACTAAAAATAAAATTCCCTTCGTAAAACAAAGCATACAAGAACAGTAGTATCGACCTATTTCGAAGGCAAGAATCAGTCTTCTTCATCAGGACATACAGCCTTCACTCTTTGCGCTTTTGTGTGTCCTAACGAAGAAGGATGGTCTTTGGCAGCGAAACCTGCCGATACTATTAGTTTTGTGTTGTATGCTGCTTTTAACAAAGTTATTTTATTATTAGGAATGAATATATACCTAAAATTTCTTAATATTTGCATGGTTTTCATTACAAACATATTTTCAGGAGTTTTTTTCGACGAACGTTCCTTGCGGAATAGATCTGCTTTTAATGTTATTATAATTTCAATTTGAATTATGATCTTATCCATATGAAAAGTTTCAGCAATTTTGAAAATGATGTATTTTATTTTCAAACTAGCCGACAGTCGGTGCAACGTAGTTATTGGCCAAATGCTTATAAGCACAAGGGGTAGTTTTTATAATGCTGGGTTAATGTTCAGACTAGTTGTTTTAGAACCTAAATGTTTAAGGAAGTTTTTGAATTGTTAATTCGTTACTTTAGGGTTTTCTTTGCCTTTTCATTAATTGTGGAGTGATAGAATAATAAGACTTCCGCTAGTGCCTTTTTTGGCCAAACCTGCTGAAGAATGAAGATCATGTAGAAATAGGGTCCACAATTGGATTTTAGTATTCTGCATTTTACACGTTTGGGGCACTTTGTCTGTAAAATATCCACTCTAGCTGAAACACTATTCAAAAAAATTTTATGTTACTAGATCAGTTAAATCGCCCTGGTGCTGTTTAAATTTAGGTACGATTAAAAATATTCTGATGTTGACAGCACATGACTTTCCTTATATACTGCAATGAAGTTATTCTTTTTACAGTAGAAAAATAATGTTTAAGATCCACGCTACCGTGTTTTTAACTTTGAATTGTTCATTTGATGATTTTCCGGATGATAAAATATAATACTATTTCAAAATACCCAATTAACTTATATTTCACACAACTCTAAATTAACAATTATCAATACAGCATCCTCAATAACAGATATAGCCCATATATTAATATATTTTAATAATAAATTCATCAATTTGGCTTCATTTTCATTAATTTAGCGTCATTTTTACAATTTTGACGGTATTCTTGTCAATCTGGGGCGGAATATCGCCAAGTAGGCGACACTTTGCTAGATTATTCGCAAGTTTGCCAAATGCATCACCAAGTGTTACAGACAAACGGAGAGAAGAGCATTTCTTATATACTAGAACGTATGCCCATCATATGACGGAAATCAGAATTTTTGAAACATTACTTCTCATTTGGCATCATTTTTATCAATTTCTCGACATCTTTATCACTTTGGCAATATTTAAAATTCGCCAAGATAGCGACGTCCAGCTATATTAATTACCAAGCGTTACGGACGGACGGAGAAATGCATTATTCTTATAGTCGATTCATATATTCTAACCAAGATATTGAAATTTCATCAATTAGTAGTCATGTCATTGATGCTGAGTCTGTTTCAACAATTTGGCAAAATTTTATCAATTAAGTGATATATCCGTCAATTTGACATCATTTGAAAAGTCACCAAGTTGAAGAGTTCCGAAAAATTCTTCACCAAAATTTTATCCAAACGTTACGGACGGAAAAACGGTATTTTAATAGAACTGGCATATTCTTTCGAAGACATTGAATTTCCTTAAATTAATCGTCATTTTCATTGATTTAGCATCATTTTTATCAATTTCTCGACATTTTGTCACTTTGGCAACATTTAAAATTCGCCAAGATGGCGACTTCCAGCTATATTAATCACCAAGCATTACGGACGGACGGAGAAATGTGTTATTCTTATAGTCGATTCTTATATTCTAACCATGATATTGAACTTTCATCAATTAGTAGTCATGTCATTGATTCAGAGTCTGTTCAATCAAATTTTAACAATTAGGTGACATTTTCGTCAATTTGGCGTCTTTTGAAAAGTCACCAAGTTGGAGATATTTCGATAAATTCTTCACCAAAATTTTGTCCAAACGTCACGGACGGAAAAACGGTATTTTAATAGCACTGCCATATTCTTTCCCAGACATTGAATTTTCGTCAATTTTTCGTCACCAAGTTGGCGACATTCCGCAAAAATCTCGCTAAGCGTTGTGGAAGGAGAAATAAATTATTCTTACAGCAGGTAAATGACTATTGGCATCCAAATACAAAAATATTTCCCGAAGTAGTGTTTCTCATGAATACAACGAGCTAGATCCACGAGAATAAGGCCACCAAATTTATTGCATGATATTAAATATGAAAAGTGAACATATTTTACATTCATTAATATTTTTTTATTTTATGTGATTTTTTTGATAAATTTATTTGAAAAATGTGCAATATCTCGAGAACGGTTCATACTAGCGTTGTAACATTTATGTCAATCGTTTTCTAATGACAAAAAACATAATAAATGACTATTTGCGTAACTTTATTAGAGGTTTTGAATTTTTTGATGATTTTTCCAAAATTTCACTCGAAAGTTTTGTGGGGTTCTAATTCAATTGCGATTAAAAACTTCCAGTATTCACGGATTGTAATTTTTGTACCAAATTCTGTTTGATTATCTCCATTTATTCGTGAGGTATCGTCTCCACAGGCTAAATGATACACACACGCTCACAAACAGAAATCCCCTCAAATACTTTAGTTTCGTGTTCAGGGATGCTGGAAACGTGCTCTCAAGTCGAAAACTCGAATTCGAAATTTCGAATAGTATTGCTTTAAAATTCGAACATGTGTGAATTGTCTTTTATTATTTTTCTTTATAAATGAAAATGTACCAAACTACAGCAGTACATGCATTAAGTTTCTACTATTACAGAAGTTTTATGCGATTGTTTTTGGTTAATATAACTGCTATAGTTCGAAAATTCAGAACTTTAATTAATTGCAAGCAACTATTTTATAAAAGTAAAAAAAAAACAATTATTTTAAGCAGGTAAGTATTTTATGAAATGCATTCTATAATTTTGACTGCAAATTTTATTTATATTAAAAGAGGAAAACATTGAAAAAAAATGTATCAAATCCCTCTCTCTCACATTTTACACAGCATGTTGGCGAATTTCAAAACAGTTAGATAGTAAAGTATGCTGCTTACATGATTTTAAAATCTATAACTAACTTATTTATATCACAAAGTTGAAATACTTTACATTTCCTTACCAAATATTTAATCTAAATAAATATTATATTCCAAATGTTACAAAATTTCTAATGTTACTAAATTTATAACTATTTCACCTAGTCACTCAACGAAATGGTATCGAAACTTTGCACTGAAAAGGATTTCTACTCTAAGATGAAAATATCAATACACATATCAATTTTTTAAGCAGTATTTAAAATTAAATTTAATCAACCTAGTTTTAGTTTAGCATAGCAAAAGAACATTTTATTTTAAGCAAATATAATTCGAACCATTGATATTTCATGCTGACGGATGGAAACTGTAATTGGTAAGGAGAGAGGTAAAATGAATAAATTGCTGAGGTGACATTATTTTTCAAGCGTGTGTATTCTTTGATAAAAACTGTGAACATTTTCTTTTTAAGAAATTATTCCCTCAACATGGAGTTAACAAATATATTTAATATATGAGAAAGTAAACTTGATTTTCAGGATATATTTTCAATTACTTTTGCATCTTCACCGGGCTCCTATTACGAATATTGATTATAATTAAAGCTGAATAACCTATGAAATGATAATTTTTTTTAAAATAATATTAAAACATTTTGATGTATCCAATTCCCGACTTTACCCTATACATTACCCAGAGCCGCCCATACAAATTGTGGGCATCTTTACAGACATTTGTCTCAAACCCCCTCCATATGCGAGTTCCCCCTCCTTGTGCATCTTGGATGCCTTCCCTCCCTAATAAAAGCAATTGGGAGGCCATGCTTCCCTAATGTCCGGGACCCCAACTCGAGTGGTGTTCGCCTCCCTTTATGGATGGCCCAACATTAACAAACGACTTATACATTAGCCAGGGCCGCATATACAAATTGTGGGCTCCTATGCAAACATCTGTCTCAGGCCCCCCCTCCATATACGAGTTTCCCCTCCTTGTGAATCTTTCATGTTTTCTCTCCATAAAATCCAATTGGGTGGCCGGGCTTCCCTGATGTCCGCGCCCCCAACTCGAGTGATATCCATCCTCTTTATGGGTGGCTCTATATTAACAACTTTTGATTATGTAGAAACAATAACATAAATACGGTATTTGTTATAATTCTTTTTCGCTTAAAATCCATAGGCGTAGGCAGAATCTCAGAGGAAGGATATTAGGATCCGAAGGAGGGGGGTGTTTACATTTATGGATTTAATTTTCCAATGTGGACCCAATGAAGAATTAAGATAAATGTGTAAGTGTTCGATCAATGACCTGAGTTATGACCCCCATAACTATGCCACTGTTGATATCTGTAGGCTTCATAATAAATAAAATTGCTGCTTGTGAAAATATATATTTCGAATACTTCCTTGAAAAAAGAAATCGTAGAAAAATTAGGTAATTACAATTCCTTCGAGGGCGTTTTGCACCTTTTTTCTAACGTCATAAACAGTGTGATCTGTTAAGAAACACACAGACAATTGTTCCTTAACGGTTGTCAAGATATTTTGGACATCAGAAAGAGGGCTAAAAATGCCCTTGAAGCAATTATAGTCACCTAATTTTTTTATTAAAAATGCCTAAAATGCCGGCTAAAAATGGCTTTGAAGCAATTATAGTCACCGAATTTTTTTATACCTGCCTTTCTGAAGGAAGTATTAAAATATAATAAACATATATATGCTTAGTGATGTTAAGGATTAAAATGAACATAATCAATTTTTAGGGAAAATAGCTTGATTCGAGAGATATTCATCTCTTTGCTGAAAAGTTTCTACTATATGGAGAATGGTTTATAACGGCCAAAGAATGTTGTCAATTCGTTTACTTCTAAAACTATCTCCGAAGCTTAATAGATAGCATATTTAATTTTTTTTTTATAATTTTTACCGTTCTAGAACAAAAGCGAAAATATATCCTGAACGGCACATATTAGCATCTTTCATATGATGCCGTTCACTTTTAAATGAAAAATCACATAAAAAGTAAATATTTATTTTAACACGTTTCGAACAACTATCTTTTAATAATGATTATTTAAATTTTCAGAAATAAAAATGTTGAAAGAACTGAAGATCGGATCCTTCTAAGAATCAGCAGTTATTTTTTTATTAAATTTGCAATTGCGATCACAGTACCAAATTTCCTTTAAATCAATTTATTCGAGAGATATCCTGCCCACGGTCTTAGACAGACGGACATTTTTGTTAAAATGGTTGATTTACATTCAAAAATGATAAAAAAGCATTTACATCCGCTGAAATCCGTAAGACTGATTTTTGTTGCACCACGTAACTTTTCTTTTCAAATAATTTTTGTGATTGTACCGAAAGTAAAAAGTCTGACGTGGGCAACACATGACTTTCTCTACAGACACAAATTCATTTTCTTTCTTTCATAATGCATTAAATTGAGTGATATAGCACAGAATGCCAACGAAACTTATTTAAAACTAAAGCGCAGTTTGCAGCTTTAATACATATTATTTTTCATTGGGAAACTTTATGTACTTTGAAACGTCGAAAGTTCTAAAAAATTCAAAGATCTCAAATATACCGAGGTGCTAGGGTCGGTCGTAATCGTTTAGTCGCCAAAAATTACGTATAAAACAAGCGTTTTATCAATGCATTTAAGCGTATCACGTTCTTTATTTTAGATTTAGACGATTTTTGTGGGTCATTTTACAAAAAAGGCAAGTTCTGCTTTTACGAATTATAACAACATCTGATCAGGTCAGATTATCAGCCAGGCTCACCCGCAATTGACTACAAAATTCTGTGAAAGTTCGTCAAATAGTTTTCAAACCAGTGGTTCTTTCAGGCATACATTACATTCGGGGGGGGGCAGTTTCATATTCGGGGGTTTGTCAAAAGACTCCCCGGAGACGATTATTCGCCCCCAGAGACATTTTATGTTAACCTAATTTCTATATATGTGACAGCATTTAGATATATTTACATGGGGCACGCAGAAAACTTGCTCCCCCTCTAAAGTTTTATTCGCCCTCCCCCACGGGCCTAAAAGTTCTGAAAGAATCATTGTTTCGACATTGCAGAGACAGACATAGACAGCCATACATATAAACACACAGACACCATGCTAAAATAGTATTTTCGTGTTCTTGAGATTCCAAAGCGTGTTGATCCGTCAAAAACCTTTGATCTGAGAGTTATTCAGTTATTGAAAAAGTTCTTTTGTTGAGATCTTTGTACGTTTACCTTAAATCTATAACTCAAACCCTTGCTACACCGCTTTCCTTCTTGTTCTAACCATTCTTCTTACACGCAAACAAACTTTTCTTCATGTAATGACAACAAAATTTTATGGGTATATTTTATGTTCATGATCAAGGACGGAACTTTTTTACCGGCATAAATCATGAAAAACGCTGTTGTGGCAAACATTGGACGTCGGATCAGATTTAGCTTTTCCTGTTCTTTTGTCCTATGTCTAACAATATGCTTGCTGTTACTGAAACTGCGCAAGTATATACGTAATGTCATGTTCTATTATTCCGTGGATATTGGGTATGTGGAGGATTTTATACGTTTTTTAATATGTATTTTCTCATACTATAGTATATGGGGGTATTGTTTTCACGAAAATTTTCGATTTCATGATTTGGGCGCCAATATATGTTTTAGGATCAACAGAGCACGCTTTGAATAATTTTATACACATCCGTCTGTCTGTCGTCTGACTGTGGTCGATTTTTTGAAGCATACGATAGCTGCCACAAGTATAAATGGATTTCCACGAAATGTTTTGTCCGACTTTGTTAACGAAATATCTATATTCAATAGAATGTTTTGAAATTCGAGCGAAAACTTCGAAATATTTTCTTGACATAGCTGCATAGGACAAAAGTTGACATAGTTATGCATAAAAGGGGCTATTTATTGCTCAATGATCATGAAACTTAACGGTTTTAATCACTGTAGTGAAAATTTTTGTGTTTGTGAGACTATTAGTCCACCTCGGATGGGGAGCAAGACAATATACCCCCACACTTGGGTACATTATCAAATTTAGTATCAATTGAAATATTTCTTCAAACCCTTTAAAGAGAGGGGTAGCATTTGTTATATTTGTGATCATTTGAACCAACAATACATATTTTCCAAAAAATTTCCTGCAAAAGCTGCAAAAAAATAAATCTATCTATCTATCTATATATACTAATTGCCAAGTGTCCGTCTGTCTGTCCGTCTGTCTATCACGTTTTTTTAGGCACTTCCCGAATAGATACAGACTTACAATTGGGTACACGGCTCGGTCGTTCGATAAAACCCCCTGGAAAAATCGAATTTTTCGAAAACATTCTATAGAGGGGGTGCCCCACACCAAAACGTTCGAAAAGTGAAATGATGGGAAAGTATGCTTTGCAATGAGATAGAGACTTCAAATTTGGTGTATAGGTAAACCGTTTGAAAGGAAGAAAGTGCACAATTTCAGATTTCGAATATTTCCTACTTAAGGGGGTGCTGCACACCAAAATGTTCGATTTACCGAATAAATGAGAAACGACTACTTTAAAATTTAATAGAAGCTTGAAATTTGGTATATGGGCTAATCATTTGATGAAAACACCCAAAACGAATATAGTTTTCTAAAATGTTCGTTTAGCGGGTGCTTCACACCAAAACGTTCTAAAAGTGAAATGATAGAAAAGTATGCTTTGCGATAAGATAGAGCCTTCAAATTTGGTGTATGGGTAAACCGTTTGAAAGAAAGAAAGTATGCAATTTCAGATTTCGAATATTTTCTACTTGAGGGGGTGCCGCACTCCGAATTATTCGATTTACCGTATAAATGAGAAACGACTACATTAAAATATGAGATATATACTCAGATTTTGAATTGGGTCTATCCAATCAGCCCTATTGTTTTTCAATCAAACTCCCTTTTTCTTCAAACTTTCTTTTATCCTTCCGCTCGGAAATATCAGGTATAATTTTCCATGATGGTGTACTTTCTTCATTTTTTCGAGTTATTTTGTCTTTTTTTTCCCGTTTGTAGTTACTTTTCCGGTTTTTTTTATTATTATTTTACACAGTTAGTTCACAAAGACCAGTTGGTTTCTTCATATCTGTTTTTCACTTTTATTTTCTTCTACTTCCCTTTCCAAAGACATCACTTCTGATTCAAACATTTACAGTTTCCTTGAAACATCTATTTCTCGGAGTCTGCTATAGTAATTAGGCCATAGATGATGGCTGATATGGATTGAACGTTGAATTTCAGGAGGGTAGTTCACTAAGGGTTTCCACTCTTGGATCAACAATTTTTTAATCATTTATTTCCCAAGATTGATTAGAGACAGCTTCATTATGACTCTCGAATTTAGCATTAAATCCACTAAGAGGTTGGAGGGTTGGTTCACTAAAGATGTCTAAATCTGGTTTTTAATGACTTCCAGTTCAAAAAGTTTCTTCGAAACATCTAGTTCACTGGATTGATTGCAGATAGCTCTTAGAAGATGTCCGATATGGATGCAGCATTGAATTCTAAAGGAGATTGTGGTGAATTCACTAAGGCTTTTCTTTTCTGGTTTTACAGATAACACTTACGGGTAACACTTTCCCGATAGTGTTATAACACTTTCCCGATTTTTTTCATCTAGTTTTCCAGAAAATTTGTATAACATGTACGAAACATGGATGCAACAGGGAATTAAAATTCTTAATAGTTCAGTCAAAAATGAAATGCACACATTATTTGCTACCACATTAAGGCTTCTTCACAAATTTCTTATATATTAATTTTTTACTTTCCCTGCAATACATGGTAATGTATAAGGAAAATATTGGAATCATGACGAAAATCGCAACTCGAGTTTTTGATGGATTTGCACGTTTCGGAAGCTCTAGAACAAGTAAATACTATTTTAGTCTGACGTCTGTTTGTGTCTGTCTGGCTGTCTGTGCAGATTTTGTATCCACTCTAACTGAAAAACTAACTAGACCGAATTTTTTAAAATTTGGTAGATAAGTCCAAAGAGATAGTAATCCAAAGAGCTTAGATTAATTACTCCTTGAAGAATAAATCCCTTGTAAGTTACAATGGTGCTGATTAGATTTTGGTATGATTTGAGATAAAAAAACTTGCATCTTTTTTGCGAAATGACCAGCAAAAATGATCTGCATCCACTCTAACTGAAAATTATGTCATCTGACTATCTGATGGAAAAAAGTTGACTATATTGTTGCTTTAGAGAAAACACGCTTAGAGTTAGTTCACGGGGATTCTAATCCTGGACAAGACTACTTTTGCTAAACATTTTTTTTTTTACTGTTGAAATTTGTCTGCATAAAGAAAAGGCCACGTGCTCATAGAGGAGGGAATTTTTATAAATGACATATAGAATTTCAGATGTGTAGAACTTATATAGAGCAAGTCGTATAAAATCAGAATAAAAAAAGTTAGTAGAAAATTATATAGATTAAGTTGAAGAGGGCACTAAAATCATCTATAAAGTTATAAACCGGACCAGACTGCTTTTGCTAAACAATTTTTTTTAAATTTTAGTGTTGAAATTTGTCTGCGTGAAGAAAATGCCACGTGCTCATAGAGGAGGAATTTTTTTTAAACGACATATAGAACTTCAGATGTGTAGAACTTATATAGAGCAAGTTGTATAAAATCAGAATAAAAAAAACGTTAGTAGAAAATTATATAGACTAAGTTGAAGAGGGCACGTAAACCATCTAAAATGTTTGTAGAAAATTATAGATTAAGTTGAAAAGGACACAAAATCGTCCAAAAAATTTGTAGAAAATTATAGATTAAGTTGAAAAGGGCACAAAAATCGTCTAAAAAGTTTGTAGAAAATTACAAATAAATGTTTGTAGAAAATTACAAAAATCATTTGTAGAAAATTATAGACCAAGTTGAAAAGGGCACGAAAATTGTCTAAGAAAAGGTGTGTTTATAGTGGTGATAATGTACATGTAGCTGAAAGTGAACAATGTATTATTTTATGTGATCTTTATTATTGTTCAACATTTCAGAAAATTTAATATATTTTATACAGAGATATATTATTAATCCAATTATTTTACACGAAGTTCCTAAAATAAATAGATATCAGGATAATCATAGATGCTCCTTTATCTCATTAAATTATAGTAAACTCCAGTGATTGCAAAATGGAAAAAAATGAAGTAAAATAAAACTTGCAATTTTTAAAACACACTTTAATAAATAAAGACAACCAAAATTGGCTATTAAATGTCTTTAATTAAAATCATTATCCACGACGTACAAAAATTCACAACCATAGCACTTTCGGGCGTTATTATGCCCTTCATCAGTGGTAAAGTGGAAATAGGTGGGGAACGTGAGCTTAAATACACGGGCCAGAACAGCGAGACAGATTTCCATATTAATAATTTTACATATTAAAAACGATACATTTGAAAACATCATTTAATTATAAAATACAAAAAA
The DNA here is from genome assembly GCA_951213105.1 of Amaurobius ferox. Classification (NCBI taxonomy): domain Eukaryota; kingdom Metazoa; phylum Arthropoda; class Arachnida; order Araneae; family Amaurobiidae; genus Amaurobius; species Amaurobius ferox. The sequence goes on from OX578135.1 coordinate 50,352,799, forward strand.
AAAGTTCTTAAAACAGGGTAACTAATAGACATGTCGTCAGAAGCAAAATGAAGCAGCAACTAAATATCCAAAAAGGTTTAACACGTAGTGAGTCGAGAACGGGACGGAAAAGATATTACGGTGGTTATTTATTGCAGCTACGAGTAAGCTGTCTTACAGCCACTCACTTGGCTGTGAGGTCACTTACACGTTTGAGTTTATTTATAAAATATTTTCCACTATTCGCTATAATTTTATTTATCCTAATACAAACCTTTCTCTTTTTTCTGACCTTTTGCTGCATAAATCTAGTCTTTTTTTTCTCCCGGCTATGTTTCGTTCTCTGATTCATTTTTGCCATTAATTTATGTTTAAGCCCGTCCATTCTATCGTTATTACGTTATTTAATCGTATTCGGTCTGATAAATTTAATGATAAAAATAACTTCATGTGTCAGGCCAAGTAATAACCCCTATAATATTTCACTTTATGAATCCCTTTTCATTTATCTTTACCGTGCCTCCCTTTTACCTCCCGAACGTTGCCTCCCTTTTACCTCCCAAAAATAATTTTAAGTTACACATTAGTAGCACAAAACGTACTGTCGGTATTCGTTTAACTGAGCATACTCGAGATGTTAAAAATAGAAAACTATCCACGGTTCTTGCCCATCTTTATATTAACGACAATTTTCATCCTATGTTCGATAAGACTTTTCTTTCAATTAGCAGCAATAACCCCTATAATATTTTACTTCATGAATCCCTTTTCATTTATCTTTACCGTGATTCTATTTGCAATTTTGATCCCGTTCAGACCCTTAGTTATGCTTGGAGTCTCGTTCTCGACTCACTACGTGTTAAACCATTGTAAGATATTTTGTATATTTAGTAGCTGCTTTATTTTGCTTCCGACGACATGTTTATTAGTTACCCTGTAATTTATGAACTTTTTTTTTGTATTTTATAATTAAACCATGTTTTTAAATGTATCGTATTCAATATGTAAAATGATTATTATGTGTGCAAATTTTATCTCTCGTTTGGGGCCCATGTATTTATGCTCACGTTCCCACCTATTTTCACTTTGCCACTGATTAAGGATATAATGCCGGAAAGCGATATGGTTGTGAATTTTTGTACGCCTTGGATGGTGATTTTAATTCAAGACTTTTAATAACCAATCTTTGGTTGTCTTTATTTTTTAAGGTGTTGATGATTTGACATGTTTTCCATACAACTTTATTTTAAAAAATATTTTACGACAATTTTGATACATTTTTCTAATGAAAAAGAAAATATTTTTAGTAACATTTATTTGTATTCATGAAAACTAAATACGGAGTCTGAAAATATATTATAACATTCAACTTATATACATACTTTTTTCCAATAACGTATTAGTGTCGAAACTTATATTTCTGATTCCTTTTAGCACATTTTAGAGAAACCACGTTATTTATTATATTTTTAATAAATGTTGGGCATATTTCATCAGAATTTACTGTAATTAAAAGTTCTCTTTTAATTAGTTCTGCCAAGCATATATTCTCAGGTCAGTCTATTTGTTGTTCATCATGGACAAAATGTTTTGTATGAAATATGAGATATACTTAAATTATATGATAAAATTTTATATATATTGTCAGTATTTTCAGGTAGTAATACTTTTATGTCATCTATCAAAATGTAAAAAATATTTTTGCTAGTCAGTTGTACTTGTAAAAAATGTTTAAAAGGGTGATAAAAAGAATCTCTTCGAAAAGTTCGTCCATGTTTAAATATATAACTGTATACATTACAAATTTCCATTTTTAATAATTTGAATTCACAATATACAAATTGAAGGCATTTAAACACAAATTTAAGACGTGGGATATGCACATGCAAATGTAGCACCTTTCTACTGAAAGGACACCTAGCAACTTACTTCATTCGCAATCCACAGTTAACGATTCATACACATCCAAAATTTGATCATTAAAATGAATATGTAATTACATATTTACTTAAAATAAATGTTATTTGTGTCAGTGAATTGTTCGAATCATTGAATAAATAATCAATTTTGCATGCGACTCCAAAACTTTTCTGGATGCTGACAATGAGATAGCTTCATAATATGTACAAGAAAATACCTTAATTATACGTACATGGAGTTATATCTAAACTGAAGCTCCATAATGTGTACAAGCAGATAGTTCCATCATATGTGCAAGGAATAGCTGCATCATGTGTATAAGGAGATAACTCATCATATATACAAGGATATATCTCCATGTGTACAAAACTAACTTCATCATGTGTACAAGGAGGTAGCTCCATAATATGAACAATAAAATACCTGTACAAGGAGCTAGTTTTGTCCGATTTTTCAAGATCCGGCCTACTGCGTCTATAGTCGGGAAGAACCAACATCTATCAATGCCCGTTCCTCCCCAGCTTTCCACAGTTCCTGGTAGCACCCCTTATTACACGGCCGATTTTCACCTCACCTGGGAGGACCGACGAAAATGGAACAAGAAATCAGTCCCAGCCCAGAATATTTGCGGTATCATTTTCTTCAGGTAGTATCCTGTGCCGCGTGTCTTGGCCTTGAACGGAGCCACTCCTAGATCAAGGACACACTTACCGCTCCGGTAGCCACTTGCAACATCTTCAACTCTGGGACACAGAGGAGGATTGGGTGGGGAGAGTTATAATTGTTGATATGTTGAATAAAGACTCTGGGTTATGCACCTTGTGTAGGGGGTTCAAGTGCAAAATTCCATGATGTCATGGAAGTATATGAGCTTCCATAAAACTCTCGCCATGACGGGGAGGGGGTGCATACCTCCGACGTCAGTGGGGGAAACTGAAGGTTAAGACTGAGTGATTCTAGCTCTTTGGTTAAGACGTATAACATCGACTAGCTCTCCAGTTTTGTGACCTTGAACGTCCAGGGAGCAAGCGACCCCCTTGCCATCCTCTAACGCAAATACATTAGACACCCACTTTTAAGTATATTTCACAGCATCCTGCAGATGTAAAGTCGTTGAGTGCATATGTATTGGGTTTATGAGTTCAGTCGCAGTTTCTGAAAGAAAAGAAGGCCGTGACAAAATTATATATTAATTTATATTTTCATTTATTCTATCATATAATAGTATTGTTATTATCCTTATAGAGCATAGTGTGCATAAGCACTGTAACTGGAGGAAAATCTGACTCCGAATTTTAATGAGCATATTTTAAACATACATAAAAAGGGATGAATAATTTTATTAATAATCCCAGTAAATAAAACTCCTGCTGTGAGAGTAAAACTTTCAATACATCCTTAAATAATGCAGGCATATGAAAATTAGGTGAAGACGATTTATAGTCCACTTTTTCAGGCCAAAATACAGTGTCACCTTTTAAAAACCGCAGTTCTTTCTCAGCGGTCGTTTAAAGAAAATGCTGCTTTAGGGCTATAGAAGAGGGTTATGGAACACCCTGGAATCAATCGTAGTCACCTAATTTTCACATGCCTGTTTTTCCTTTTTTTTAAAAGAAAGTATTGATAGTTTTATTTATTAATAATGTCGGTGGGCGGGATAACTCCATAACAAATTGAGAAATTCGAATAACATTTAGTTATAAGTATTGTAATTAATAAACATGAGAGGCCTACAGGTTTTCAGCATGATATTTCCTTCTCAGTGTCTTACATTTTTTAAATTTCCCTCTTCTCAGACATCGGAAAAACATTATAAAAATTATGGGAAAAAAGAAAAAAAAATCCTTTCTTACGTAATTTGTTATTTTAAAGCTGATGACGACATATATGGGACAATATACATCCTAGAGATATTGCACAGTTTTGATCTAAAATTAAAGAAAAGATCGTAACACACTGCACTTGAAAAATAAAATTGAAGAATAGATCTAACTAAAATTAAAGAAAATATCATAATACACTGCACTTGAAAAATAAAATTAAAGAAAGGATCTAACTAAAATTAAAGAAAATATCATAATACACTGCACTTGAAAAACAAAATTAAAAAAAAAAGATTTAACTAAAATTAAAGAAAAGATCATAATACACTGCACTTGAAAAATAAAATTAAAGAAAGGATCTAATTAAAATTAAAGAAAAGATCATAATACACTGCACTGGAAAAATAAAATTAAAGAAAAGATCATAATACACTGCACTTGAAAAACAAAATTAAAAAAAATTTAACTAAAATTAAAGAAAAGATCATAATACACTGTACTTGAAAAATAAAATTAAAGAAAAGATCTAACTAAAATTAATGGAAATATCATAATACACTGCACAAGAAAAATACACCGCACAAGAAAAATACACTGCACTTAATATTATCAAAGGAGTGAATTTTTCTTTCTTATGTAATTTGTTATTTTAAAGCTGGTAGCAACTTTGGTGGGGCAATATATATTCTAGAGATATTGCACAGTTTTGAACTAAAATTAAAGAAAAAAAAAAACATAAAAAATACACTCTACTTAATATGATCAAACGAGTGAATGATTTATAAGCACTTATAATCAGGAATTAATGGGAACTATTGTTTAGGACTTATCACTAGCCGCTCTTAAGATATTGCAACGTTTACTTTTCTACAGGTAGCGTGATACCTTTCCAAATAATCAAGTGATTTTCCTAACCAGTGTGTTCATATTGACTTTCAGATTAGAGACTGAGCAGATTGATTGATCGGTCCCATTTATCGTGCAGAAGCTAGCTCTTTTGTGTTTCTAAAACTGTTGTTAACTTTATTTCTTGTAAACTGTTCCACTAAGGCAGTGTTTATCTTGCGTTAATTTTTAAAGAGCTATTTATTAATTAATTAATGTATTTTCTTATTAAAATAAAAATGTGATCATAATTTCAAAAAATTCTGATGTGAGCAAGCAGCACATGACTATTCCTGCAGTCTCAAATTCATTATCTCTTTATTTCATTAAAAAATGAGTTTAATTTCACTAAATAACACGCATAATTATTTAAAATTTCACTGAATTTACACTTTTAAATTCAATTTTTGTTTCCATTTGGTAACCGGACGTATTTTCAAAACCGGCGCAGCAAAAACGCCAAACAATCTAAATATCTCGATAATGGCTAGTCCTAGAGTAATGGAATTAGATTTATTCTTTTCATCATTAAAAATTATGTATAAAACAAGCATTTAATTGATACATCTGACATACTTAATCTTTTATTTTAGATTTTGACGATTTTAGAGGGCCAGTTCGCAAAAAAAAAGCGGATTCTATTTTTTCGAATCGTATCAAAATGTAATCAGTACCGGAGTATCCCACAAGTGACTTATCTACGGAATTTTGTTAAATTTGGTCGATTAGATTTTTAGCTAGAGTGGATACAGACAATTTTTGCTAGCTACTTCGGAAAAGAGGCAGGTTCTTTTATTCCGAACCGCAATAAAATCTAATCAGCACCAGGGTAACCTACAAGTAACTTTCCAATAAAATTTTATAAAATTTGGGCCATTAGCTTTTGAGTTAGAGTGGATACATACATTCCACAGACAGACATACACACACACAGACGTCGTGCTAAAAATAGATTTTTCGTGATACTTTCCCTATACATTTCCATGTATTGCGAGGAAAGTAATAAGTGAACATATTGTAAGTTCTTTCAACACATCTCAATTCATATGTTGCTAACAGTACCCTCTTGTGCAGAACAACATTTTCCTAAAGAGTTTTTTCTAGCTTTTTCAAAATATGTATATCCGTCAAAAACTCGAATTCCCATAATTTACTATTCCAAAAGTGTACATTAACATGACAATATATTACTTATCGCACAATGTTTGGTAATGTATAGGGAAAGTATTGGAATTGGGTCGAAAATCGCAACTGGAGTTTTCGACAGATCGACAAGTTTTAGGACATCGAGAACACGAAAAGCTATTTTTAGCGTGACGTCTCTCTCTGTGTGTATGTGGCGTCTCTGTGTGCGTGTATCTGCGCAATGTATGTGTTCACTTTTTAACGCAACTAATGGACCAAATTTCATAAAATTTTATATGTAAGTCACTTATGTGAGATCCTGGTGCTGAATAGATTTTGGAACGATTCGGGATAAAATAATCCGCTTTTTTTTTGACGAAATGTCTCGCAAAATCTCATGTATCCACTCTAGCTAAAAAACTAATTCACCAAATTTTACAACATTTGGTTGATAAGTCACCTGTGGAATACCATGGAGCTGATTAGATTTTAGTATGATTCGAAAAAGAAGAATTTGCCCCTTTTTTTACGAAATGGCCCGCAAAACTCGCAAAAATCTGGAATAAAAGACTACGTATGCTAAAATGTATCGATTAAATGCTCGTTTCATACGTAATTTTTGACGAGGAAAATAATAAGACCAACCCCATTACTTTAGAACTGGCCATTCTAGAGATATTTGACTTTTTTTGCATTTTTGTTACTCTGTCTTTGTAAAAATATCCAGCTACCAAATAAAAACAAAATTTGAATTAAAAAATGCAAATTCAGTGTTATACTTGTGCAATTAAATTCAATTTAATGAATTATTAAAGAAATAAAAAGAAAATTAATTTGGGTCTGTAGAGAAAATCACTTGCTGCCCACATCAAAGTTTTTATTTATGTATTTATTTATTCAGTTCAAATGGAAACAGCAGATAAAATCCATTTACAGTAACCACCAACACATAAGATGTATAGAACATAAAATACCAGAATACTAAACAGCAAATATGTTAAGTACATTAAAACAGACTTTATTTAAAATTGACGGAATAAAAATATCAATTTCAGCACAATTGGTAAACACATGTATAGGTAGAGATGCTTTTAGCATAATTCTGCTTAATAGTAATAATGCCGAATTATCTTTTTACTTTCCTTATATACATAATGTATAAGGAAAGTATTGTGACGGAGTCGAAAATTCGAATTCGAGTTTTCGACGGGAGAGCACGTTTCAAGCATCCCTGATCACGAATCAAACATTTTTTTGTGTGTGTGTGTCTGTGTGCATGTGTCTGTGTGTGTGTATGTATGTATGTATGTGTGTGAGTCTGTGGAGACGATAACTGACGAACGAATGGACCGATTCGAACCAAATTTGGTACAAAAATCACAATCCGTAAACACTGGAAGCCTATTGTTTTTATACGTAATCGAATGTTCAGGACCCCCCTAAATTTTCGAATGAAATTTTGAAAAAATAGTCAAAAAATCAAAACCACTAATAAAGTTACGCAAATAGACATTTCTTATGTAATTTTTCATTAGAAAACAATTGACATAAATTTTAGAACGCTAGCATGAACCGTTCTCGAGATATTGCACTTTTTTCAAAAAAATTATCAAAAAGTCATATAAAATAATAAAAAGAATATTTCCTATTGAGAAACATGTTTACTTTTCATATGTAATACCATGCGATAAATTTGGTGACATCATTCTCGTGGATCTAACTCGTTCCATTCATGAAAAAATATACTTTGATTAATACTTTTGTATTTGAACGCCAATAGTCATTTATCTACTGTAAGAATAACTTATTTCTTCGTCCATAACGCTTGGCGAGATTTTGGCCACGAATTTGGCGGAATGTCGCCAACTTGGCGACTTTTTGAAATGTTGCTAAATTGACGAAAATTTCGCCAAATGGATAAAAATGACGCTAAATCAATGATAATGACGACTAATTGTCGAAAATTCAATATCTTGGAAAGAATATTAGTATCTACTGTAAGGAAAACCTATTTTTTTACTGTAAAAGTAGGAAATTCATTACATTATATAAGGAAAGTCATGTGTTGCCCACATCAGATTTTTATAGTATTGTAAACATATGTATAGAACTCCAAGCAAGAAAGTTAAATAGGACAACCAGTAGTATTATTTAAAACTTTATAGTAGAACAAGAGGACAGGCCGTTTCCTGTTTTTTCGGAGCCATTGAATTGCATTTTTACATAAGTTGACTAGTTTCCGCATCATATAGAGAATAACAACAAATAATATAATAAATAGTACGTAAAAAATTATTTTGGACTACCTCGGCTTTGTAGAGAAACTAAAAATCGTTATTATCATGGAATAAGTCATATGTTTTGATTCATCAGATTTTTGATACAGTTTAGCTTTCAGCTATTTAAAAGTACGCAGAAGAAAAATAATATTCATAATTGCACAATATTTATCTTCTCAAAACCGGCGTAGCAAAAATGTGAAAAGCTAAAATATGTCAACAAGAGCTAGTCCTAGAGTAACAAGATTGGTCTCATTATTTTTATCGTCAAAAATTACATATAAAACAAGCATTTAATTAATGCATTTCAGCATACGTAGTCGTCTATTTTAGATTTTGACAAATTTTGCTGGTCAACGCAGGTGCTTTTACCAAAATCTAATCAACACCGGGGGTACCAAAATCTAATCAACACCGGGGTCACCCAAGTGACTTATCTACCAAATTTTGTGAAATATGGTCCATTAGTTTTTCAGCTAGAGTAGAAACAGGGAATTTTTGCTGGCCATTTCGCAAAAAAGGGAATTATTTTATCCTGAATGGTGCCAAAATCTAATCAGCCCCACCAGGGTCACCCACAAAGGACATGCCTACCAAATTTTATAAAATTCGGTCAATTAGTTTTTCAGTTAGAGTGGATACATACATTGATTGCACAGACAGACACACACACAGCCGTCACGCCAAAAATAGATTTTTCGTGTTCTAAAGGTCTCAAAACTTGCAGATACGTCTAAAACTCCAGTTGCGATGTTCGAAACAATTCTAATACTTTTCCCTATACATTATCCTGTATTGCAGGGAAAGTAAAATGCTAATGCCTTAGCATATTCAGACACATCTGCATTACGTCAATAGTTGAGTCAGCCGTGGAATTGCAAATACATTTTCTATTTCCGTCATAAAACCGAGTTGTCGTCGATCCGGTATTCCGCGTTTTCGCAACGAAAACCGTCCGCCGTATTAATTACGCAGACAGTCAAATAGGAAATTCGTCTGCGGGTGGGTGTTCCCGTTGGCATCGACCCCGTTTCACACATGCGGGAAAAGACTAATTTTTAACATCCTGTGCACTGATTGGACCATTAATTATTGCCCGCAACCCACATCGGCTTTTACTATTTTTTTTTTCAGCACGAGGCTAAATAGCTTATCGTTTAACTGTGTCAGAGTTTCTAACTAAGGATAGTTACAGACTATCCTTTAACTAAGGATAGTTACAGACATTTTAGGGTTCAAACTTATGGCTTTCACTACAAACTGGCAAATACTGATTTTTTGAAAACATCCTCTATATTAAAAAAAAAAAAGTAATTGCCGTCGCTGTTTGACTAAATTTGCCCCCCCCCCCTCGGTAATGGTAACGCAAAAAAGTATATCATACGAAATATAATATTTAGTAAATTTGCAGTGGAATGTGTAAAGAACCTTGCTTACCCAACCAGGAATCGAACCCTGTATCTCCAAACTGGTCAGCCGACGCTCTACTGTTGGGCCGCTGGGACGAAATTGCAAGATCTTATTGTAGAAGTGGACTCTGCATTCTCCACCCTCTAATGCCAGATTGGCGTGCAACTGATAATCTGACTGATCACATCCTGTTATTTTTACCTCAGGTTAGTCTTCCGATACTATTATTTTTCCCAGGTTAGTACCTTGCGTGGTTGTTGTCCTCTTAATTTGAAATCGGCGCTGAATATCCCATACTCCACTGTATTCGTGTTAGTCGTACTAAGGTCAATTTCATACCTCCGACATCTTTGCACTAACCTATAGGGTTAATTCGTTCGGGCGCCATTGTAAAGAACCTTACTGCCTCAACCGGGTATCGAACTCTAGATCCCCGAACTGGCTAGCTGGCGCTCTACCGTTGAGCTACTGGGACGAAATTGCAAGCTTTTATTGTCAAATTGGACTCTGCAAATGTTAGGGGAATACTCTGAAATAAACCTTTTTGGGATTTAACCTTTAGTTTTAGACATCAAAGTTAAAGGAAGTTTATTTAAACTGCGAGTTCGCGTCCTGGACAGATTAGCAATAGCAAATCACGAATTTTTGCTGGCATGTAGTACACATAGTTGGCTTTTTACAAGGCAGAGAACCCCTTTTTTTTTAAATTTGGATTATGAGTTATTATTACTTTCCTTATATACATAATGTATAAGGAAAGTATTGTGACGGGGTCAAAAATTCGATATCGAGTTTTCGACGGGAGAGCACGTTTCAAGCATTCCTGATCACGAATCAAACATTTTTGAAGTGATGTCTGTGTGTGTGTGTGTGTGTCAGTGGGTCTGTGGAGACGATAACTGACGAACGAATGGACCGAATCGAACGAAATTTGGTACAAAAATCTCATTCCGTAAAAACTGGAGGCCTATTGTTTTTAAACGTAATCGAATGTTCAGAACCCCCCTAAATTTTCGAGTGAAATTTTGAAAAAATCGTCAAAAATCAAAACCGCTTATAAAGTTACGCAAATAGACATTTCTTATGTAATTTTTCATTAGAAAATGATTAACATAACATTTAGAACGCTAACATGAACCGTTCTCGAGATATTTCACATTTTTCAAAAAATTATCATAAAATCATATAAAATAACAAAAAATATATTTCCTATTGAGAAACGTGTTCACTTTTCATATGTAATACCATGCGATAAATTGGGTGACATCATTCTCGTGGATCTAGCGCGTTCCATTCATGAGAAAAGATACTTCGAGTAATACTTTTGTATTTGAACGCCAATAGTCATTTATCTGTTATAAGAATAACTTATTTCTCCGTCAATAAAGCTTAGCGAGATTTTGGCGACGAATTTAGCGGAATGTCGGCAACCTGGCGACTTTTGAAATGTTGTCAAATTAACGAAAATCTCGCCAAATTGATTAAAATGACTCTAAATCAATGAAAACGACGACTCATTGTCGAAAATTCAATATCTTGGAAAGAGTATAAGTATCTACTATAAGAAAAACCTATTTTTTTTACTGTAAAAGTAGTAAATTCATTGCATTATATAAGGAAAATCACGTGTTGCTCACATCAGATTTTTTTTTTTATGCTGGAGTGAAAAATGCTTCTTCAGAATAAGCTGAGATTATATTAGTAGAGCCGATCGGATGTACGAGTGCGGTCATGTGCGCCAACCGGGTTAAAAGTGCGCGTAAAGCGATCTCTTGGGATTAGTGAGTACCAACAAACAAGGGACTTAACAGGCAGGAGCTAGCAAAGCGAGCTCATTCAGCGACAGCGAATCGTGAAGCAAGTTATGAGAGCTGGATAGCCCAGTGGTTAAATCACGGAGATTGCACCCGTAGAACCCGTGTTCGATTCCCGACTGTACCCAAACTATCCCGGCATTTACGTGGAGTACGGGTACATTAAATTTGTGTGCCCAAACGTCCTTCCGAGAGGTTTGTGGCAGAGATAGGTAGCCGACTCCCAGTGGTTACGGCGTGAGCATCGCATGCGATAGTTTCGTTCTCGACCCTCGACAACGCCCCAAAATATCCTTTTGTCTACTCAGAATATCGGGGCGATATATCTGTAAGTCCGAAAGTCTATCCGAGAAGTGATTGGCTAGGGGGAAAGGATGGTACAGTTTTGCCGTTCGCATTGGATTCCGATCACCATTAGTTGGCTCTTTCCCCACAGTCTAAGCATATACCCCATACCTTTTTGAATGTCGGACAGTCTAGGCTGAAAAAGAAAAGGAAAATAGAGGTCCATAATAAAAACAATTCCTATTCTCTGTAATCCCAATGTAACCTAGGCATTTTATTCCCGAGATCCGAAATAAACGCTTAAAATAACCTTACACTCACAAATTTTTAAGCAGCTCAAGCAGTACATTTATTTTGTTGACAGTAAACAATACATCACGCGACATTTTCATCTACTTCCAATCGGATTCAAATCATTTCCTAACATAAAACAGAAGAGTAATGGCATACACGTTCATGGTGTAATTAGTCCAGTGACATGTGTTTTTGAGACAGCAAGTCAGGGTATTTTTCCAGCATTAGTGCTGTCAATCTTTCTGGAATTATCGTAGTTCTCCATGGAAATGAAACGTTATGAAATTAATAAATTTTGCCCAAATTAATTTTTTATTAATCATTGAAATTATGAAATGTTCTGTCTAGTTACAGTTTTAGTAGTATTTAATTGATTTCAGTTTTGACTATATATATATATATACCATCCGAAACATAATTAAAAGCACTGCGCTCCCAATACAAAGTTTAATTAATGCTCTACTTTGAATATTTTTAATGTTCTACTTCGAATATTTTGCTGCTTTGAATATTTTTATCGGAAGTTGCTTGTTGTATTTTAGAATATCCCGAAAACCCTTTATATACCGCTGAAAAAGTAACTAATGAAAAATCCATTAGATAGAAATTGCTATTTATGTAATTAATTCTTGGAAAGGGCATTCATATTTTATATTTTTTTTAGAATATTATTACGACGTATCCTCTGAAATCTTGGGTGTATGTTCAGGATACAAGAATAAATCCAAATTTTTAGAAAAACTAACACGTTTATTTATAAGCACAGCCTACACATGAACAATATACAACAGATATCTCGATAACTATCTCAAAAGGTTACTAAACAACTATCATGTATAGTAAAACAGCAAATAAATATTCCAGTAATTTCACAAAACAGCAGATACATTCTCAAAACATTGATGTATGTTACAGTTCAATGTAGCTCGTATCTTGGCAACTGCTCTCCAACTGAGTGATGACTATGACTCTCTATATTCGGCCACTCAAACTGCTGCTCATACCTCAGGGTGAGCCGATTGTTTGGGTTTTCGACAGACTCTCTATAGAATATTCTAGAAATCTCGCATATCTTGTAGAATATTGGATATTTCAAAGTGTTTCTCGCCAAATAGGTGATAAATCGACAAATATGGTAACCCCCTCCGAACTTTTGCGTATGGTAACCTTAGATTTACGTCAGAGAAGCGTCAGAGAAACTGCACGGCACTTTTCTTCGTCTAGTTTTCAAAATACTCTGTCTGGGTTTTCAACGAACTCTCTAAAAATATTCTAAAAATCTCGCATATCTTGTAAAATATTAGTTATTAAAAAAGTGTTTCTCGCCAAATAGGTGATACATCGACAAATCTGGCAACCCCCTACGAACTTTTGCTTATGGTAACCCTAGATTTACGTCAGAGAAACGTCATAGAAACTGTACGGCAATTTTCTTCGTCTAGTTTTCAAAAGACTCTAGTGAGGACTTTCACGTTCGGAACAATATAAATATTTTATTGCACATGGGTGTAATCTTTCAATAATCATAATTTCAAACTTCGTCAAGCTGCATCCAATATATATTGTTACCAGAAAACCCCTGAACAATGACTTCGTAAGAAAATTTCCAAAAGTGTACATTTTAAGTCTATCTATAGTAAAGTGACTCTGTCTTCTCGAAGTAAAGTGATTGAAGCGCCTCTCGTGGAAAATTTAACAAGCTGGGATGCCAACTCAGCAACAAAGCGAGATAGGTGATAAAAATCAATTACAAAATTGCAGAGCATCATCCAGTGAGTAGGAATCGACAATAAGAATGTTTACATAAGGCATATGCTTGACTCAATTTTAGTATTGTCGAATATTTGTCATATGTAAGAAAGACATAATAAAAAGCCGGTCAGACACAATACGCATTTAAATCCTAGACAGAATATTGCAGAGCACTTTGACAAGCATTGCAGATGTCACCGTGTTATAGTCCCTGGTGATACGACTTTTTGTCAGACATTTTTTACTTTTCGTTACCCGTTTCTTCAGTTACTGGTGACGACTTCTACTCATTAGATAATGCTCATCTTTTTACTGACATTTTTCTTATATCTCGGTTTGCTGCCGAGTTTGTTATCCTAACTTTTAAAATTCTTCTCTATGAATGCTGCAATAATTTTTATTAGATTACAAGCAAGTTATCGTGGTCACTTTTTCTCAAAGGTGTACTTAATATATTCAGAGGATCTTACAATGTGCATTTTAATTTAAACGTCCAAATTAAAATTTTCGGGAACACAATATTCTCTCTATAGGGACGGTTTTCAACATTTATCCATTTGCGTATCCCACGACTATTCATTTCATCTAGCTGTACTCCTTGAATAACTATTTATTTTCATTGTACATTCTGAGTATACATTCCTTTGAACTGTACATCCTAAATTTTCTTATCTTTTAACAGTACTCTCTGAATATCCCTTTCTTACAACTGTACCCTTCAATGGTTGTTTGTTTTAACCGTACCCCTTGAAAACATTGCAAAAATCACGAATATCCAATATCTCGGAAAATAAAGATTAATTCTTTTGAAGAATTTTATTATTTTTGATGCAATTAATTTATTATTATTGATGTAATTAATTTATTATTATTGATATAATTAATTTATTATTATTGATATAATTAATTTATTAGTATTGATATAATTAATTTATTATTCTTGATGATATAATTAATTTATTATTCTTTATATAAAATATGGTGAGGTTCACAGTTCGTGGGACATGCGCGTTTTGTCAGGAGTTCTAAGATGCTGTAAATCAGTTAGTAGACTTAACCCTTGAATGGTTATTTGTTTTAACCGCACCCCTTGAAAACATCGCAAAAATGACGAATATCCAATATCTCGGAAAATAAAGATTAATTCTTTTGAAGAATTTTATTATTTTTGATGCAATTAATTTATTATTATTTATGTAATTAATTTATTTTCATAGATATAATTAATTTATTATTATTGATATAATTAATTTATTATTATAGATGTGATTAATTTATTATTCTTGATGATATAATTAATTTATTATTCTTTATATAAAATATGGTGAGGTTCACAGTTCGTGGGACATACGCGTTTTGTCAGGAGTTCTAAGATGCTGTAAATCAGTTAGTAGACTGTATAGTAATCATGTATCGTTAGAAGTCGTATAATAATTAATAATATTGGTTTTTATATTGATTCCTCGGAACATGCACACTGATATTAGGAGCTCAAGTTCTGCAGATAGGAGTAAATCGATTTCATTACTTTATACACCTCGCCATATAACGGGAGTAACATGTATTTAATTTTGTTCTTTCTGTCTATCTTACTTTTCTGTTTATCACTCATATTTCTTCATCCACTTGATTAATAAGCATTACAAAATGCAAAGACCTGCTTCCATGAACACCTATAATATATGCAAATGTGTGAAGCTAATAAACACACTCTAACTGATTCAAAATTCAATCTTTAGAACTCCCTGCAGTGAAACGCGCTGACTTCCAAAGTTCTGCGTGTCACGATCTCGCTCCATCATGCAAAGATACTTTTTCCCAACTTTTTCTTTTTCCCAGTCGTGACTGTGATCCTCTCGCTGGAAGGGATGCCAGAATTTTCCCGCCGTTATTTCGTGCTCCTAACCCATTTGTTCGAAAATGACCTGTTCCGTTGAGTCATTAGGTAGGATGGTTCGAAAATAAAAAGCACAAGTAATTGCCGTGCCTGATTGAGAATTCAGTTATCCTTGAGCGGTGGAAGCTTTTGATGGAATATTGAGGGCCATTGTATTGATTGATCTCAATGGAGGTTTGTGTTAAAGGATAAGGCATTTTTTATTGATAATTTTAGTCCTAAAGTTTTTGAAGAAAAAAGAACAAGTAGGTGATAATTTTTAATCATTTTTGGGATATCCATAAGTAAACTTGTGTTCAAACTATACTTCTGAAAACCTAAGTATGCAATATTATGCTTCATGTGTAATTTTATGCAACAAAACTTTTAACAACGTTTTAGTAGATCTGGTTCGTTTTATTCACGAGATAAGATATTTTATGTACTGGTTTTGTAATTTGACGCCAAATAATTCTTGAAAAGTCATTTATTTCAGCGAATATTAATTAAATGTTAATTGCATTTGGATAAGAATTTTGGACGTCAGTATGAATCAGTCATGCTGTTTGGATAAAAAGTGGCCCAAAGCACCGAATTTCAGTTACGTGATATTAATTCTGTTCCAAAACATTTTGCCTTGGCTCTTGTACACCTCTGTTTCGCTGTGAAAGAAGCAAAAGCAATTGAATTAGGTAGTGAAAGTCATGTGCAGCCCACACTAGATTTTTTTAGTTTTACCACTTTTCTTTATGGTGTTCGATACAGTATTATAATATAGTTCTTTAGCAATGAATACCTCCTTTAACCTCAGCAGATGCGGTGACAGTTACGCTAGTGTTCTGTGAAGTGTTCTATAATGAATACTAAACTTTATAAATGGATGGAAGAGAAGAACGAGAAGACAAAGAATAAGGATGTGTGAAATAAAAGTGCTAGTCATGAGAGTTTTGGTAATGACAGAAAATATAGATGGGAATGTCAAATGGGCCACTGAATCTGTAGTTATGTGTTAATTCTATAGAACTCTTGATCAAGACAATTAAGAATGTTGTTGGTAATATTTTTGATAATACTGGTCTAATATTTTGAATTAAGTAACGGCAAACGTGTTAAAATAAACTTATCTGTTCGATAACATAAGTTAGCATAACGCTATAAATTAAATGAAGAAATGTTTGTAACTGATGTCTTGATTATAAAAATACTTCGATTGAACTAGAAAATTGTAATTAATACCTATGCTAATATTTACATTTTCAGTAAAATAAGTACATCGCCACAGAAGTAATTAGAGGGTTTGTATTCGGATATAACCGAAATGCCACAACACTAATTAATAATAATTGTAATAAATTTACTATACGCTTTAATATAATACAGTTGTTGTCACCACGGTTAAGTACTTAATTTATTTTCATCACGACACTAACATAACTAGAAGCTAAAATATGATCAAATTATTGAAGTGCCTATAATTTGCCCGGAAAAAGGACAATTTGACCTCTCTGCGTGATTGCTTGAAATATTTAAAGTGCAAGTAATATATGTAAAAACATATAGGATAGCGAGGCTGAAGTGATGCAACACTGGTTATTCATATTCAATGCAATAGCGAGACCTATTCAGGTATGAATCAGACATGGAGATTAAAATCGCTTCTCTGAACATGAAGAACTTTTGAGTTTAGGGAATTTTCTGGCCAGTTACATCACTCGAACTATCCACATACCAAATTACAAATTTCAACTCCTTCTAGAAGTGGGGAAGCATTTCACGGCATACATACAGATATACATACATACAAATACTCATATATACAGATACACGTACATACACGAAATACATACATACAGATAACACGACATACATACATACAGATCTCTTATAGATATAGATTTATTGAACAAACTTTTGAGAGTAATCAATTTTTACCATAATAAAAAATAAAAATTTCACAATATTGGCGTAGAATGAAAAAAAGGACAGTTTAATACCAAATGAATACAAATAGTGAACATAAAAGATGAACAAGGTATGAACACAAATTTATTTCTTTCACATACATTCACGTCTTTATGTCTAATTTATTTCACGTCTTTATGTTCTAATTTTGTCTTCACGTCTAAATTATTTCTTTCTAGTACATTCACGTCTCAATTAAATATTTACTGGTATTTTTTCAAAGGGACATAATTTTTAATATCAACAAGTGGTGAAATCTGTCGTAACAAATTCACGATATACCGAGACATATTTAAACTGGGATTTGACAGCTAACCGCAGAATTTCGAAGTTGTTGCAGTGGATCTTTATTTAAGCGACAGATAATAGGCATTTGAAGAGGATTTACTTGAAAATGGAATATTTTATCAGGGCCGCACCAAATGGAGGGATTAAAAGCGTTGTGACCAAAGCTTAAAGTTTGATATAATGTAAATGTTCTCATATCTAGGTGTGAACGAAATAGTTCTTGTTAGAAACAGTTCTGGTTTTATTATTAGAAGTATTTCCATATTTTAGAAGTTTACCTTATATAATCATCTATATAATATGCACTAAATAGTGAGGGAGAGCGTGATGTATCAAAATTACAGAGCACTTTCACTATAGTTGGAATTTTAGTTGTACATTCGATTCGTGTCAGCTTTGAGACCAAGAAGAAATTTAAATTAAAAAAAAATAATTCGGTTTGACGTTAAAATGGAAGGCCAGAAAGATATATAAAAAACTCAAAACCACATTTACTTAATTTTCGAGAACTTATACTATACTAAGAATCTTTGGTTTGGGTCTCATGCAATACGTCTCAGCTTTCAGGTAAACAAAAAAGATTTAATATTTCGAAAATTCGAATTAAGGGTGACGTTGCAAAGCAATAATTAAAACAGTCAAACTCACTTTTCAAAATGATCGAACACTTTTATTCGAGCCAGAATCTCTGTTTTGGTCTCATTTCATCAAAATCGGAGCCAGAATCTTTGTTTTGGTCTCATTTCATCAAAATCGGAGCCAGAATCTTTGTTTTGGTCTCATTTCATCAAAATCGGAGCCAGAATCTTTGTTTTGGTCTCATTTCATCAAAATCGGAGCCAGAATCTTTGTTTTGGTCTCATTTCATCAAAATCGGAGCCAGAATCTTTGTTTTGGTCTCATTTCATCAAAATCAGAGCCAGAATCTTTGTTTTGGTCTCATTTCATCAAAATCGGAGCCAGAATCTTTGTTTTGGTCTCATTTCATCAAAATCGGAGCCAGAATCTTTGTTTTGGTCTCATTTCATCAAAATCGGAGCCAGAATCTTTGTTTTGGTCTCATTTCATCAAAATCGGAGCCAGAATCTTTGTTTTGGTCTCATTTCATCAAAATCGGAGCCAGAATCTTTGTTTTGGTCTCATTTCATCAAAATCGGAGCCAGAATCTTTGTTTTGGTCTCATTTCATCAAAATCGGAGCCAGAATCTTTGTTTTGGTCTCATTTCATCAAAATCGGAGCCAGAATCTTTGTTTTGGTCTCATTTCATCAAAATCGTAGCCAGAATCTTTGTTTTGGTCTCATTTCATCAAAATCGGAGCCAGAATCTTTGTTTTGGTCTCATCAAAATCGGAGCCAGAATCTTTGTTTTGGTCTCATTTCATCAAAATCGGAACCAGAATCTTTGTTTTGGTCTCATTTCATCAAAATCGGAGCCAGAATCTTTGTTTTGGTCTCATTTCATCAAAATCGGAGCCAGAATCTTTGTTTTGGTCTCATTTCATCAAAATCGGAGCCAGAATCTTTGTTTTGGTCTCATTTCATCAAAATCGGAGCCAGAATCTTTGTTTTGGTCCTATTTCATCAAAATTTTAGCCAGAATCTCAGTTTTAATCTCATTTCATCAAAATCGGAGCCAGAATCTCTGTTTTGGTCTCATTTCATCAAAATCTGAGCAAGACTCGCTAATATAGAAAGAAGTAAACGATTTTATAAAGGGACTCCCGGCCCCCTCACAAGTAGCCCCTTTTTTTAGGTCATTCCGCTCCCTCCTTTCACCGCCCCTTTGTAAAAACGCTGATTTTAAAAGCTCCCCGGCAAGACCATACATTAATAGGTCTCTATGAATTTATTGTTATTTAAGTAGATTCAAAATCTCAATTGCTAAAAGTAGAAGTTATTATCGTAGAAACGTGATTTTGTTTTCAGTGGATACTTATACTGTTACAACCCCATATTTCTAAATTCAAATCTCTATCTGTAAAACTCAAGATTTTAAATTTCTGAATTTTAAATTCTTCTGTCCAAGCGCCAGAACGTCTACGATTCCCAGTTTCGTAAGCGAGTTGCTTTTATACGATCTCCCTGCCGTGCCTCGATTGAAATTTGAACCGCATTTTTCCCCAATGCGTTTTACCGTGTTTTAATTTGTTGCAAAAGAAATTCGAGCCGCGTTGTTCTCAATGCAATTTAATGTGTTTCTTCGGATTTTTAAAAATCTATAAAAAAAAAAAAACCTATCGATTTCATCAAAATCTGATTTTTCGAAGGTATTGAAAATTTCCCTGTTTCCCGTCCAAGTCCAAAACCGAGCTTCTAATTTTTTATTTATTTATTTATTTTTCTGAAAGGAGATATGTTTGCTGTACACCCTTCTTTCTATCCCGATTTTGAAAATTTTTATAAATATTCAAAAATATATAACACTTTTGGAATTTTTGAAAGTTTCTGGACATTTCCAATTCGATAGCTACATTTAAAAAAATAAACTACGAGCTTCTAGGCGTAGTAGGTGCTTCGGAATAAACGGGACAGATAAGATTTTGCAAATTATTTCTTTTTATTCATTTTTTAAAGTTTTTTTTCTTAATAAGATGCAAAATCGGGTGTCGAAATATTTTTTAATTAAAATTCTATTAATTTTATAAATTTATGCTTATAATATTTTAGAAGTCTAAATTATGTACTCACTAGTATTATCCAATGGGGCTCGAGTCCTAAACAAGCGCTCGCTACGCGAATAAATATACAGATAAGAGCACTCAATTTCCAAATTGCATATTATGAACTAAAATCATTTCCACCGTTTGTTCCAATCAAACTCCTTTACTTTCAACGCATGTGTCACAGTAATTTGTCTCTCGCAGTAATTTGACACGCATGCGCACAAACGTCCACTGCTTTCCAAAGCAATTGTTCAATTTTTGATGTCAAACACCAACCGGAGAAAGAACTGAATAGAAAATGTCGATTTTTATGCTTTCCGTTAAACATTAACAGAAAGTACGATAATTCAAAACAAATTTAAGATAATCTAAAATAAAATTTCGTATGTTAGAATGTGAAGACACTCCCATATTTTCTGCCAAACTAGAGAATTGTGCTAATCTTCCGATGTCATATGCGGCGAAGTTAAGAAGATTAAAAATAAAACATGCGAATTTCCATGTATTTAAAAATAAATAAATACATCTGAAGAAATTTTGTTACGGATTCGGTTTAAAAATCGTTGGAAAGAACGCTCTTAGGTCATTTTAATGGTGTCAAGATGGAAACTCTGTAATAGTATTTTCGATCGCTCCGATTTGAGTGAAACTTTCTGAAATTCGTTCTAAAACATAAAATGACTAAAAACTAATTGGAATGTAAAAGAAAATATGTATTGCCAATGTATCTTGTACCTAGAGCACAGCTAACCCAGTACCGACTTTTGTAGTTGTCAGAAGCTTAAATTTTCAGCTTAATTTACCTTGCATTTTTAGACAGGGAGACAAAAATCTTTCTTTATGTAAGATAAAATGGTATAAGTATTTTTGAAAGTCTGTCGTAATAGTAAAATCTAAGATTTTGCAAATTATTTTCTTATTAATTTTCGTACGAGTTCCTTTCGCAATAAGATGAAAAATCGAGTGCCAAAATACAATTATTTTTATGAAACTTTGATATTGTGTAGTTAGTCCAATTATATATATGGAAATTGTTTAATGTATGCAATAACAAACATGGAATTCAGTAGTAGTTTACTATACAGGGTGTCCCAAAAATATTGAAACGCGCTTTAATTCTTTACCTGTTGGAGATAAGTGGGCAATATAAATTGCAAAAATGTTGAAAGTAAGGTAGGATATAAGACTACTTTAATGTAATAGTCCTCCCATTCATTTTCAAAAAGTTACACTTTTTAAATTTTTGTACGACCCCCTTAGACAAATTTGGTCAATCAGAAATTTTTATTTTTAATACAACAACATCATCAAAAAAACAGCATATATGTACCTTTAAAATCAACTGAATTATGATAAAGGAAAAAAATCTGACTTATTCCACTTTTCCGTACAATGTAGGAATCATAAACAAATTGACGATGGAAATTGTTTAAATCAAAAATACGTTAATATGTGTCAACAATTTTTATCACAAATGTATCTTAATAAAGCATTATACAGACAGAGATCATATAAAGCAGTGATACTCATTACGCGATTGGGGCACATAATTAAAATTATCATGCAGTTTTATCTTTTTTGTGATATGTCACAAATTTACATTTCTAATTTGATATATGGTTCCCATTCACAATATTCAATTTTCAATTATGTATAACGCGCTCAAATTTAAAGATACAGATATGCGGTTCTTTTTAATGATCGTGTTGCATTAAAATCAAAAATTTTCTAATTGACCAAATTTGCCTAAGGGGGTTGTATAAAAATTTTAAAAGTGTAACTTTTTGAAAATGAATATGTGAGACTACTTCATTAACGTAGTCTCATTTCCAAACTTACTTTTAATATTTTTGCAATTTACATTACCCACTTATATCCAACAGGAAAAGAATTAAAGCGAGTGTCAATCTTTTTGGAACACACTGTACAGATTTCTATGAGGAAACAAACGCAATTTCTTATGTATTCATTTTCCACACAATTTCTGCTCTCGTCTATTTTAATTACATCAGGGTGAAAAAAATGTATATTTTTGTGTCTTTCCTTTGACGTTATTTTTTTTCAAACAGTTCTTTATTTAGTTTGCAAGCTGACAGTATGTCATTGATGCCTTTGAAGTGCTCGGCTAATTTTTGTTATACGTTTTTTTTAATTACATAAGCATTCATATCATAATTAACAGAGAACAGCACTGAACTATGTTGTAAGCATAATGTTCAATATGAGTATACAGTGTATGTTCAAACTGGCAGTTTCGTGCATGTACTGAGCTACTGTCTGTGAGGATTAAAAACATATAAAATCAGTAATTTGTAGAATTAAAGATGTATGAACAAAATTTGTAATTAATTAAATAAAATTTAATTTTCTTATAGTTAATTACTAAGATGTGTTGTGATTAAACAAAAAAACAATAACCCACGTTCAAAATTCATGGATATTTACACCATAACTAAAATTTTCTGAAAGGTACTAAGTTACTAAAAAAATTAAATTAAGATAATTATTTTTGATGAAATATTATTTATTTTCAACGCCATTCAAAATTATTATGCAATGCTGAATATCAATATACGTTCCAAAAATTACAATTTACTCCACATATTAACTTAATATACTTAATTATACTTGTCCTTCATAGAATATACATAATACTATTCAAAAGTCTTAACAACAGCTGTATAGATGGAAATAGCTAAATTTATTGGCGAAACATACGAATTTAGTACACTAACATACTGTAACACTCTCTCAACAATACATTATTTGATACTATATTTAAATATATATTGTTTTGAGCTTAATTTTTATTCTATTCGGTTTCACCACTTCCTTCCAAAACGGATATCACACAAGCATCTACGGAGTGAAGAAGCCCAAATGTTATCATTTCTTTCGAATTCTGATATTAAATGAGAAAGGAAGGAAGCTAGGGGGGAAAGGAAGATCCATGTCCGGTCTGAGCGCCGAAAGAAAAAAAAAATGTTTCTACCTGATCAAATATTTAATCTCTAATAACAAAGGGGAAAATAGTTAACATATGTCAAAAGAAATACATTAATGGTTAGGACTTTTATGTTTATTGCGCATCCATATTTTTGCAAATTTTAGAGTACTCTGGACTTAGGTTGGGTAAAGGAAATTGTAACAATATTTTAACGAGTAACTTACCACTACTTCTTTCTTTAGTAAGTAATTTAATGTAAGAAAGTAGTTTTCGTGAGTGAAAATTCCATATATTTATATGATTATAATTTTGAATAAAGGCACAGTTTTTTCATATTTTAAATGTAACTTTGTGTACTTCACATCTTGCCTGCTGTAAATGGTGCTATTTTATTAATGCGTGCTGTGGCTTATTTTTTAACATAATATTTTGAAGATATGCCATAGCTCAAAATAACATATCCGAGTTACTTGTACGCATAATTGTTTTTAAACTAAAGTCTCTAGATTTTTTTTTTTCAGTGATGGCAAGTCATTCCATGTTTCTATGCACTAAACCTAAAACACTTGAAAATATTCTAAAAAACGTTTTTTTTGAAAACTCACAAATGATAATTTAAAAAAATATATATATTAATCACACAAATATATTTTTTATTATTTATTTTTTTTTTCAAAATTTCAAAATTGTGTGTTTAGTGTATGCATTATTTCAACTTGTATATTAATTTCTAATCAAATAGGACAGTAACTTTTATTGTAATCATGCGGAAAGACAGAAAATTTTGAAATTGAGAAAACTGAGAAAAAAAATAATTAAAAAAAAATAATGTTAAACTGGGGTATATTGTTGTGCATGCATTGCTGTGGATTTATCACTGCATGTCTAATTTATATCCGATTTTAATGCGGTTTGATGTGAATTAATCCGAAAATTGTAACATATTTTTAATTTAATATGAAAATCAATATTTTGACGGTTATCGCTCTTTAGTTACCTTTATAGCTACTTTTAGAAAAGTTACACTTTATAATTACTTGTAAAGAGTAACAACACATAAAACTGTGTGTTTAATTTGTCTTTGATTTGTTTAAACAGTGGTATTTGAATGTACGTTTACACAGGTAGTGCCCATGTTGCTCTAAGTCCTCTGGACGAGCCGGACGGCCTGGGGCTTTCACAGGTAGTGCCCAGTCCTGCTTATGACAAAAATAATATTTCCAGGAAGTTTTCCAAAATATGTTTTACAACTACTACAGATAAACGTGTTTGTTATTGAAGCAGAAAACAAACAGGAAAGGTTTCGAAAATGGTTTCACAAACAAGCCTAAGGGGTAAAACAAGCCTATCTCATGATAAGCTACTGTTTTTCATATTTAGTGTGGTTATTCTTTAATTCACTTCACGCAGCCTCTTTCGTATTTCAAGTTTTCATGTCCAGGATATATATTAATAAATATATATTAATAAATATATATATATATATTATATATATTAATAAAAAAATATATATATATTATATATATTAATAAAAATATATATATATATATTATATATTAATAAAAATATATGATGAGGGCAGCATATGACTTTCCCTATATAATACAATGAATTTACTCCTTTTACAGTGAAAGAACGATGTATAATATCCACGGCACAATGTTTTTAACTTTGAATTGTACATTGGAAGCTTTTCCGGATGGCAACATGTAGAACCATTTCGAAGTACCCAATTAACTTATATTTCGCGAGACTCTACATTACCAATTATCAACATTAATAGCATTCGCAATAAGCGATATAGTCCATATATTAGAACATTCTAATAAACATTTCATTAATTTGGCGTCATTTTCGTTAATTTGGCGTCATTTTTGCAATTTTACTATATTTCCGTCAGTCTGGGGTCTAACATTTTCGACCATTTCAGCGTCTTCATTTTGGCATAAGTTGGCAAAATTCCATGATTTTGTGAATTGGTTTACAATTGGGACCATGATGTTTTACCTTCAGATTAACATGCGTGGATAGTTATATATGCATAGTGAGAACATACATTCTAATAGTTTTAACTTTTATAAGGGAAATAAATAAGTCTATTTTAATTGAGTCATTTTTGAAAAGCAGTATGAAAACTTTCAGAAGTTGAACAAATTTTAAATCCCAACATCGGGTACAGTGTACATTTATTATCAGATTTGTTAACAATCGCGTACTCCTTCTGTAATGTAAAACATGTCATTGTACCTATTTTTCATGCCTCATAGTCCCCATAAAAATTATTCTTGTGTATACCTCTGTTATAATATTATCCCCTCTCTAAAAGTGCAAGGCCAGTACGTCAGAGAGTCAACTGTAACCCCGAAGTATGAAGAAACTAAAGTGTTCGAACATGTTGAATCCGAATTTGACCATGTTCAATTCGATCATGTTGAATCCGAATCCGAAATCCGTTTTCCAAATTAACCCCTGGATCTGAAAAATAGCCTCTCAAAATTTGGCCTTTTTTGAAATTTATGTGTTTATAATCTCAAGCAGATGGCGCTGTCACAACATAAGGCAATTTCATGATCATGGCCTGAAGAACTAAAAGTAAAATTGTATTCAGCTCACAGAGTGAGACTACCTTATTATTAATTATTAAATTATTAAATTTTAATTTTAATTAATTACTAAATTTTATTAATTATTAAATTAAATAAAATTTCGAATAATTAAATAAATTATGTTCGAAAATCTTCAAATATTTCCCTAGTCTGAGTTCTTCTAAAATTAATTAACTTCCGAAGTGTACCGATTGGAATAATCTTATGGAATTTTATTTGATTTGCTCTATTAATGTATCAAACGTGAAAAACTAAATTTTCCATTATCCCAAGAACAGCTCATGATAACAGCGAAACAACGTTGTGCATTCATTTCGGGTTAAAAGTACCTAGAAAAGTCTTCACTTATTTTTAGGAGTGGGTATATTTTATATTTTTATAATATTTTTGTTTTAGGTCTAAAACGTAAAATATCTGCGAGTTAGTGGCCTGTAAATTATTTTATTAGCGCTAAGTAAAAATACCATATGGAGCAGTTATATTTGTAAGATTTGTAAAAGCAATTATTTGCTTTTTGAGATTTTTTGAAGCGTAAATCTTAGTCCGTTCATTCCAAACATAATAATATGCTCATTGAATAAAATAATTATATTAAATATCATCCGATATATTCAATTTGTTCGAGAGATATCAGGTGCACAGACAAACACAAAAATCGTTTGAAAATGGTTGATTCATATTGAAGAATGCTCAAAATATGTAGAATCATTAAAACTCGAGGGTTTGAATTTTTACTTCGTTGCAATACATTTCCTTTGCATATACTATGTATTGCAAGGAAAGTAAAGAAAAATAAAATAAAATAAATATGTGGATCACACCTTGATCAAGGGTTATTCGCGGTAAAATAATATGTACACCTGTTATAAATAAAACATAAATATGCATAAAAATATATTGTGCAAACGGAGCTTAAAGTTAATCTTAGTGATAACAAATTTCTAGAAAATGAATATAAAAAAATAGAATAAAAAAACGAAGTTTGTTGAAGTGGGATGTTGTCTAGCGTGTAACAAAAACTATATTCAGGCAAAAGTTTTATACAAAAGAATGGATTAAATTTATTTTTGTGTATTTGTTTATCTTGAAGAGTTACCCTCTTAATATACTACCAAAGTTTTTTTTTTTAATTCCATTTGTGCAAACTTTTAGGAAGAAAAAAAAAATACATTAACTGCTTTGTGCTTTAACAGCACTTTTAATTATATTTTAAAAACTTTCTAACATGTTATTAAACTGTTAACAACGTTTTATTATAAAGCTATAGCGTAAATACTTTTTGCTTGGTATAGTATAATATTTACATATTTTTATAATTATTTACTTAAAAAAAAAAAGTCAGAAAAAAAAACCGTTCTTTTATTTCCAGTTTTTTTATGTTGCGTCTTGCTAAGCGTCATATTTATACTGAAAGAGTTTGATTATCATTAAGAGAAGCTTCTAAATATGTATAGCCATTTGCATATTTACAAAAGACACTTTTTACAGATAACAATTGAAAAAAATGCGCTGCAATTGAATTACATACTGGAAAAGACCTTGAAAACTCCCGATTAATTTTCATTGAAGGAGCCTTACAAAATTTTATCGAATCTGTTCCTCAATTTGCTTCAGACATATAATGCTCCATGAAGTAAAAAGTAAAATCTCCAATATCTTGAGAACGGCCCTCCCTCTAAATGATCTCTAATGATTTCTAAATAATCTCTAATAATCTCTAAATAATCATGCTCATTCGTTTCGGATTCACTTTGCAAATCCTTTACTCATTTGATAATTGTGAATATATTTTATGTTTGTTTCTATTTTATATCAAAAGCATTACATATTACTAGAATAATGCATATTTGAGTCTCATAAATTATGGTATTAACTTTTGAGTAGAGAAATGCATATTGGGTAGATATTTTAAAAATATTTTGTTATTTGATTATGCAAAGCATGAGAAATTTTGCTTTATCATCTGTCAGGAAGAATCTGTAAATAAACGTCTCAATAGAACGCAGCTTACAATGGCTTAAATATATCAACCGAATTCAGACGTAAAAAAAAAAATCTTGTTAAAATGAAGGAACAGAGCATCCATACCAACAAAGGTAACATAGCGTATATTCTATACGTGACTCTGACGACAAATGCATTCGGCTGTGTCTCATTCATCCAACTGAATACCCTCAGTTTCCCCTTCGAAATCAGGTGATATCTTTTTGTGAGTATTTTATGCTGCGCTCTAATGAAGATTTTTTTATTTTCATACTCATCAGAATTTCCCCCCTAAGACCATGAGTTTTTATTAGTGGTTTATTTATGTGGTAGTAGTTTATTTATTTGGTATATAAGAAAAATTAAATTTTTTATTATCTACCACAAATATCATAAAAAATTGAATAATACAAAAAAAATGCTGAATAATGATCAAGTCAATCATTCCTGCATGTAATCAAGAAAGCTGAACTAAATATGGTTGCAGCAAATTCAAAATCCTGAAACGAGGTTCTCCACAAGGTTACAAATTTAGCAATTTAGCGCTACATCTTACATAAATAAAATAATATGTATGTGTGCA
The DNA here is from genome assembly GCA_951213105.1 of Amaurobius ferox. Taxonomy (NCBI): domain Eukaryota; kingdom Metazoa; phylum Arthropoda; class Arachnida; order Araneae; family Amaurobiidae; genus Amaurobius; species Amaurobius ferox. Next base: position 50,381,274 of record OX578135.1, read on the forward strand.
AGGTTCTTTAATATACGGTTGAGGCTGAGGATCCAGTCCGGCGGAGAATCAAAACGTTGTCAGCCTGGCGTTATGAGGTTTAAATTTTATCACTGGTAATGTCACGATCTAGAAAAAGAAAAAGCAGTCGCCAAAATACAGACAGTTTTCACATTATTACAGTTAAAAATTGTTTGTTAATTTTAAAGGGTTACATGCTGTAAATGTGATCATGACCCTGTTCAGATCCTAAGTTATGCTTGGCGACTCGTTTTCGATTCCCTGCATGTTAAGCCTTTGCACAGCTACACTGATTTATAATTATTGTGTTTTAAAAATTCCTACAACTTTAAACCCTTTTGAAGTATTTGCTTTTAAAGTTTGTATAAATTATATTCTGACTCATAACCCACCTTTTTGTGTAACTGACAATTTCATGATATGCAAATTTTACTTGACGGTATTAAATTGTATTTAAGCACGTTGGCATCGTTTCTAATTGTATTGCCACTGAGGATGAACATGTAAGATGTTCGAAAGCCCTTTGGCTATTGTTTTTACGTCTGTAGGATGATTTTTAAAAATAAAATGACTATTAGATCTGTGAGATTTGTCATTTATTGGTAATTAGTAAAGTAAAATAAAATAAAAATAAAAAACATATTACAAGTAACTTACAAATGGATTCTAGTAAGACAAATCACAGTTGAGTCACATCCAGTTAATTTCAATGACCGTTCAAAATTGTAATTTAGCTAAGGACAATTTGGCAATATTTTTATCTGCCATAAGTAAACTCGAAATGCTGGCAACCCTGGTTCTTAATGCATACGCGAAAATTTTATCATCTGGCGAAACGATGTTTATAGGAACGCCAGTCAATTCAGTCGGCTACATAAGCATTGCAAAATGCATCTTTAGAAGTGAAATAATTTTTAAAAATATATTACTCTCGAGACGAGTATTACTTTGGCGTCAATATATTCTTATTTTCACATTCTTAATTACCTTTTCTAATGTTATTTTAATTTAAAACACCCCGAAAAATTAAGGTCCTTTCATTGGTCGAAATTTCTCGGAAATCAGTGGGCCTCTCTGACGTTCATTGATCAAAATAATCCTATCAAATTTCATGAAATTCATTTACTTTGTTCAACAGACCGACACACAGACGTACGCACAGACAGAAAATGTATCGAAAGACGATGTATCGTGTTCAGGGAAGCTTAAAGAGTGTGCATCCATCCATCTCCAACAGTCGAATTTTGTATCCCCCCCCCTCTTATATTTTCCCTTTACATGTACTACGTATTGTAGGGAAAGTGAAACCGGACGATGTGCACATCCTTATAAAAGTGTCATAATATAAACGCATAGGAATGTATTATGTACTACTTTTACACGAGAATATAAATGATCGGACGGTCTGGATCTCAACAACAACTAGAACACAAATGGGAAAAAAGTACATATTATAAACGAGGCTTTAAGATAATCTCCGTGATAAAAGTTTTCTAGAAAATTAATATGAAAAAAATGGGAATAAAAAAAGAAAAGAAGTTTTAAGTGGGATGTTAGTTTAGCGTATAACAGGAAAAAAAAAGATTAAGATGTTTTCTTGCTTTTGTGTTTTTTAGAAAGATAACTTCACACAATATACATTTTTTACACTGCTGGCGTACATTTTTAGGAAGCAAAAAAGAGATTAAGTGCTTAATCACACTTTTAATTACTTTTTTGAAAAATCTAACACGCTATTGAAGACATCCATACCTTTTTATTGCAAAACTATACAAAATAGCCTACTCTTCATATAAGCAGATACCATTGGCGTGATATGTTATATTTTTTGCAAACTCTTACAAATATTAACTTCTCATCAAGATTTGGCACCATAAATATTTTCCTTTTTCGATGTTGTTTACGTTTCCCAAGCGCCATTTTCAATGTATTCTTTTGCTTATGCTGATTGATTGCTATTGATGAAAGCTATGGGGCTAACAAAAGCTTCTAAAACTATTTGCATTATTACAAATATATGATTTTGCTGATTACTTTTTTTTTTCAAGAACATAAGTCCCCCCCCCCCCACTCCTCCAAGAACATGCACGTAATCACATTTTATGCATGGAAGACCTTGAGAAACCTATACTCGCAGTTCATCAATGCTACCTGCCTAGGCTTTAATCTGCGGCTTTGAACCTCCAGACTTAATGACTCGTTAACGTCGTTAATACCCGTGCATTGGTTGACTGCATTGTGTAGGAAATTTGTCAAGGTTATTGTGTATGCATACAATTTAATTAAATCTCAAAAGAAGATATTTGAATTACAAGTCTACCCTTAAACTTCTTATAAATTCAAATTTCATGTTGTTCTGGTTTGCAGGTTCACTTTGTACCGTTGTTACTGTAACATTGAAAATATGTGGAATGTGTTTCAAATTTCTCATATGTTTATATTCTATATTTTTGCGCCATTTTGTATCAAGATCAGAGAAAAAAATATATGTTTTTCAGAACTTCCATTCACAATCCGTTTTCTTTTAAATAGTTATAATTTTATAATTTTATCTTTTAATAGTTATAATTTTATAAAAGTTATTTATGAAGGAGTTGATGAGGAATATGTTGGCAAGGGGTGTGTACACTTCATTTTTGATGGAACTGTAATGTTTTTCTATACTCTTTCGGACACGTCTTTTGCAGTCAGACGAATTTTGGAAAAATTTGGAAGTGAAATCTCCGGAACTGAAAGTGCTTAGTGAACCCCTAGCACCCCGAAAATCGATGTTGAATCCATATCAGTCACCATCTAAACTCTATCTATTACAATTCTGAGAAAAATGCCTTTTCCATACCAAAAATGGAAATCCTGTCCCACTACTATATTTGGAATTTTATTCTGAATTCATACTAGTCCTCAACTAAGCTCTATGTAGCCAATTTTAAAAAACATATGTTTCAAGAATATTTTGTGAACCGGAAGTAGAAATCGCCAATGAACCCCCTAACCCCTCCGGAATATAATATTGTATCTATATCAGTCACTATCTAAGCTATAGTTATTGCCAAACCTGAGAATATGATGTTGCAAGAAACATATTAATCCTTGAACGAAAGTGATATCTCTAAAACTGGTTGTGGAAATTCTTATCGATTTCCCCTAACCCCTCCGAAATTCAATACTGAATCCATATTAGTCATGGTCTAAGCTCTATCTGTAGTCAATCCTAAGAGAATTATGTTTAAATAATTTTTTGGCCCTTAATATAAAACCACTAGCGATAATTAGCTAATTAAAAAAAAACTGTACAAAAATGCTTGCCACCAATAAGTCATGCAAGCAGTGTCTGTACATTCATTCAGCTAGTTTTTATTTATTATTTTAATATGTACTATTTTGATACCTTTTACATTCATAGCGAATTCCAAACGTAGTTTTCCGGCAATGGCTAAATTTCAAATCTTATGGCCCACCGCGAGATTCCTACTGTTCCTACAATTGAGTCCCCTTCCTTGAGCCTCCTACTGTTCCTACAATTTGATATCTATTCTTCGCTACAATTTCATTTTCATATGACTAACCATTCTACCTTTGGTGATTTGCACAATATTCATATTTCCAATTAGAACATTCATTAGGATAATCACAAATTTCATAAAAAATTAAGAGAACTAAAAAATATATATATTTTGTTTTTTTCGAATTCATCTTTTTAAAAAAAATTAGTTGGGTTGGATTATCCCCCCCCCCCCCCCACACACACACGCACACACGAAAAAGAAAAGTAACTGAAATGGTTATAAAAGGAAATGAGCTTGTTTTGTAAAAAATAAATAAATAAGCATCCGATGCCAATTAATTATATTTCTATGAAATAATATAGGGTGATATATATGGAATTAGTTGTAAATAATTTGATTAAAATTAATTAAATTCAACATTGTGAATAATTGTGCGTTTCACAGTGAACTTTTGTATGACTATATTTTATTCAAAATCTTGAAAAATATATAATTATTTTAATTCGCATTATTCTAACACAGATTACGGAAAATTTAATATTTTCATACAGTAATTTTCTATAAAATATATATAATAAATCCTGGTATTATTGTATTGTATAATTAAAGCTTATGAAACAGAAAGTTTGTGAATCATTATGCATGCAGAAGGTATATGGTATCTATTAATACATTTAATCTGGAATTGATCAGCATGATTGACCTATTTCACAATTTTAAAAAAGTTAAATTAGATAAAAAGTCCGTGATCTGTTTGTGAATTTACGTAGAAGTAAAATTGAAAATCTTTTCGTTGAACTAATTTCAATTTATAAAAAGTAAAATTAAAAACATTTTAATGGTCCCGTTCTCAATTTTTAAAAAACATAAAATTGAAAAAAAAATGTCCGTTACCTGTTTTCAATTTTGAAGAAGAAAAATAAAATACTCTTGTGTGACTTGTTCTTAATTTATAAAGAAATAAAATTTAAATAAAAATGTCGTCGTAACCTATTCTCAATTTATAAAGAAGTAAAATTAAAGAAATGTTCGTGACCTGTTTGGTCTGAATTTTAGAAAGCAGTAAAATTAAAAACTGTTCAGTGACCTGTTCTTAATTTATAAAGAAGTAAAATTCAAAACTTTTCCTTGCTCAGTTTTCAATTTGTAAAGAAATTGATATGTTCGCAATGTTTAAAGAAATGAAATTAAAAATTTTCATGAGACCAGTTAATTCTCTGTTTATAAATAATTAAAATTAAAAACTTTTCCTGGATTTTTTGTGAATTCATAATTAAAAACTGTTCTGTTACCAGTTCTCTATTTAAAGAAGTAAAATTAAAAACTTTTCCTGGATTTTTTGTGAATTCATAATTAAAAACTGTTCTGTTGCCAGTTCTCTATTTAAAGAAGTGAAATTAAAAACTTTTCCAATTTTTAACTCAATTTTTAAAGAAATAAAATTATTAAAAAGTCTTAGAAATGAAAACTTCCGAAAATACATATTTTATACAATCCCATAGTGATTGTGACACGAATAGGCGTAGTAAATATGGTATATGAATGCTTGAGAAAAACAACCGGAGGCACACATTCGATAGATTTAATTCCTATATTCTCCTCGGATTAACATCTTTAACTATGAAACAACTTGTTTTGAATAAAATAAATTATAAGTGCATTAGTTTAGCAGCCAAACTAATGCATCGTAGAATTTAATCTGATTCTCCCTAATTGAACCTCACAAGCTACTTTTATGGATTAAATTACACTAATAGCATTAGATTGAAATTCTGGTTACACGCTAAGAGACGCACAATTTACACAGAAACCAATGCATTAAGGCTGAAAAATGCAAATGGTAAAAAAAAAAAATGACATATTTCGCTTTATGTTTTGTAGTGCAGTTTGAGTGCTTGTTAAGAAGGATGTAAAATTTTGACTTCCAGACTAAAAGCTTCGACCAGCGAAGTTGCATTTATTTGTTTCTGAGTCTGAAAGCTTTTGGCATTTTTTTTTAATATTTTGATGCATTCTTAGTTTTTTTTATCAATGTTTTATGCAATAGTTTTCAATGAAATTTTAAGGTATAAGTCAATTAACTTTTAAGTTAAAAGTTGCAGATTTTTGTTCTAAAATCCATACATTCAATATATTTAATTCCTGCACTCCCCTTTGAGTAACATCTTAAACAATGAAACAGCTTGTTTTGAATAAAATAAAATGTAAGTGCATTAGACATACTTTAAAATAGAAGTGCATTTTACACTGTTAGTGGTACTTGTTTAAAGTTTTTACTTCAAACGAGCACCACCAAGGAATAGATAATTTCATACTGATTTAAATATAAGAAATAGTCACTGGGCTTTTTCATACAATTATGATTCATATATTTTACTTATATTTATCAATCTATATCAGACTGAAAAATATATGTATATTTTTAAAATTAATTAAAATTAATATCGTTGTTTGTAAATTGTATTGTTTTTCTTTTTTAATATATCAGTTTGCAACAGGGTAATCAAACGATGCATTTTATACATTAAGCTGATTTGTATTAACACATACTAATTTATTACTTGTCACTTTCATAAAAAATCTGATGTGGGCATCACATGACTTTCCTTATATAATACAATGAATTTATTACTTTCACAGTAAAAAAATAGATTATTTTTATAGTAGATATTCATATTATTTCCAAGATATTGAGTTTTCGTCAATGAGTCATAATTGCCATTGATTTAGCGTCATTTTTATCCATTTGGCGAGCTTTTTGTTAATTTAGCAGCATTTAAAAAAGTCACCAAGTTGGCGACATTCCACCAAATTCGTCGCCTCGCCAAGCGTAATGAACAGAGAAATAAGTTATTCTTACAACAAATAAATGACTATTGGCGTTCAAAAACAAAAGTATTACTCAGTATCTTTTTTTATAAATGGGACGAGCTAGATCCCAAAAATGATGTCACCAAATTTATCGCATGGTATTAGATATGAAAAGTTAACATGTTTCTCAATAGGAAATATTTTTTTTTATTTTATATAACTTATTGATAATGTTTTTTAAAAATGTGCAATATCTCGAGAACGGTTCATGTTAGCATTCTAAATTATATGTCAATCGTTTTCTAATGAAAAATTACATAAGAAATGTCTATTTGCGTAACTTTATTAGAGGTTTTAATTTTTTGACGATTTTTTCAAAATTTCACTAAAAAATTTAGGGGAGTCTGAACATTCGATTGCGTGTACAATGGGCTTTCAGTGTTTACAGATTTAATTTGCGTACTAAATTTCGTTTGAATCGGTCCATTCGTTCGTCAGTTATCGTCTCCACAGGCTCACTGACACGCACACACACACACACACACACACACACACACACAGACATCACTTCAAAAATGTTCGATTCGTGATCAGAGGTGTTTGAAACATGCTCTCCCATCGAAAACTCGAATTCGAATTTTCGACCCCGGCACAATACTTTCCTTATACATTATTGTATATAAAGAAAGTAAAAATTGAGACTATCAGTTTTCTATGTTTCTAACCAGATCATTGTTTTAAGCAGTGTTTTATTTTTCCTAGGAAAAAGCTGAGCAAACTCTTATAGAGGGCGTGGTCTAAATGGGCATGGTGTATCTGTTGTGTGGCATAGTTGGTATAGTTAAACGCCATTGAAACAAACCCTTAGTTTTACCTATAGTATTAATAAATAAATTAAATATTATTTATTCATTAACGTATCAAATTTCTGTACGCAATAAGCCAATTCAAAACACGAATCAAGAGGAAGACCACTAATAATGTATACTGTAGAGGAGACATGGTAATACATTATTTTTAGTTCACATTACTTTGAATGAAATTCTGTGTTGTCTTAATAGTTTACTGAATAATAAGTGTCGAAAAGTGTTGCATGCAGGTGATGTTTGCTATTTCTTCGTGAAATTCTAATTTTCTTGCAAAATGAAATATTATATAAAATGTCTAAAATCTCAAATAAATGTAACCAAACTATTAAATAAGCCGATGTCCACGTATTTGTATGTCTTAGTTCTAGGGATTGTTATTATTCTCTATTTAAAAAAATACTATGAAAATATTAAATTTTAAATAATTCAGTCAATTTACACACATATATATATATATATATATATATATATATATATATATATATATATATATTTATTTATATATATATATATATATATATATATATATATATATATTTATTTATATATATATATGTATATATATATCGTGCACATAGCTATGCACACATATATAATTGAAAACATGAATGACTCGTATTCAGGGATGCTCAAAACGTGTAAAGTTTACTATGTAGGAATTAAAATGTTTCAAAGCATGAAGATAAACAGTTATCAAGGAAAATTCATACTTTATATTTCTGTGCTGAAGGATATAAAATGCAAAGATATGAGATATATTTTCTTTATATGTTCAAACACGTAAACAAATTACTTCGTTTTTTGAAAAGAAAATTGAAAATATTCTTTTCTTCACTAAAATATTTGATATTTTGGAATATGCCTGTATCATTGTTGAATTTTTTCAAATTTTATTCTAATCGAAGATTTCTTCTCTTTCTTCGCCAGTCTTGAGAAACAGAAACAAATATAAACCAATGAAATACAAATATTTTCCGTAGCTAGTAGAATGTAATTACTTCATACTATAAAATATCACAGCAATATAAATTTAAGAAATTATAATATAGAAATTTGATCTTAGAATTTATTCTAATTTCCTGTAATTGAACCTAACCAGCCACATTTATAGATTATATTACTCTTAAATGGCCTGCGACTGAATTACCGGTTAAAAGCAAAGAACATATGCATTCACGCAGAACCCAATGCATTTAGAAGAGGAACAAAATTGCTGTGAGAATTGAATATTTCACTTTGTGCCTTATAGTGCAGTTTGAGTGCTTGTTAAGCAGAATGTAAAATCTTAGCCATCAGACTAAAAGGTTCGACAGAGTTTTGCTTATTTATTGTTGAGTTTAAAAGCTTTATTTTATGGAACGTATTTGTTTTGTTTGATTGTTGTTAGACATTATGGTTTTAAGTTACATTTTGAGAAATAATAACATCGCAAACACGAACATAGATTTAAAAATACTGTTAAGTTAAAATTTATTAAAAAATTATATTGTATAATATTATGTATGGATATTAAGATGAGAGTTAGTGCATGATAAGAAATCTGTTTATAAGGAATAGAATAAATTTCTTGGTATCATTCACAAAAAATCCAATGTAAAAAAATTGACTATTTAGCGGAATTCAAACATAAATACAAATACCTTTCGGAACAGATACTATTCATCATCTGAAAAAAAATATATAGCTATTCTTTAAGAAAAATAATTTATAAGATTTGATTACTTACACAAGTTTGATCAACCATCCACAACAAAACCAACCATCTAAAATTTCTAAATAAATTAATCATTTATTTAGAAAACTGCTGCATGGAAAATATAAATAGAAAATTTGATAAACATTCTGTACATTGTTCTTTCGAATTAAAATATAATAATTTTGATTTTCACAAATTTATCCCGATGTCTTCCGATGTTCCGATGTCCAAAATTTATATGGTTACTAGCAGCGTACCCGTTCTTCGTACGGAGTATACAATATAAAGAAACTTATAATTCGCAATCATGTGCAAATTCTGTTAAAATATTAAATTTAATGCTCCTAAAGAGAAGTTTAAGAATATCTGTTCTCGCTATGCAAAATTATCTCCACGGGTAGATCTGAAGAATAAAACATCCTGGCCTCTTTTGAAAGCAAATTTACAAAAAAAAAAGTATTGAATCAATATATGCAACCCCGTACTACTTATATTACCGCAGATTAGAAAATATGCCAGTGTGTTAGTAGAAGATTGCCCGTATTACAATATGAGTCTCAAAAATCTTTTTCAAAATAAAAGAGATGAAGTAATAAATTGAAAATATCAATAATCATCGTACAATTTATACCAGAAGGTCGTAATTGATTCCAATATATATCAAAATATATGCCAATATACCTGCACTACTTATATTCTCGTAGATTAGAATATATACCCGTGTATTTGTAGAAGATTACTCGTACAACGTACAATGAGTTTAAACAATTTTTGTCATAATTAAACAGTTGCATAATAACTTGAAAATATCAATAATCCCTGAATCAATAATACTCGAAAATATCAATAATAATAAAGTTTAAACCTGAAGACCGTAATTGATATTATCCAGTCAAAAATGCTATAAGAAAAATCAAATCGTTCTTTTCAAAATATATTTTTATATCCATTTATGTATTATTCAAATCGAAAAAATTATTTATTATTCAAATCGAAAAAATAATAATTAAAATTAACAGACAGATTTAATTTAATTGCATTTCTGAGCAACATGGTATAAGATAGAATCTTCCTCATAAACTGCGAAATTAAATAACCATTTTGATTTCTTTATACTTTTCATTGTTCAGTAAAAGCTTGTGAGAAATAAACATGGAGATAGATTTCCCATTTAAATCATGTTTCAAACAATTAATGTTTTCAGAAAGTGGCTAATTAGTGCAAAAAATCTCCCATCAAACTCAGAGATAAAGTTTTAATTCACTTTCAAACGATTTTCAAGCTTTTCGTTTGGATAAACCACGGAGTTAGAGAGTTGAACTCCTAGGAAAAAGTTTCGTTTTTCACTAATATCTCGACAATCCCTGGTCTTAGATACCCGAAACTTGGGCTAAATGTATGGGGGCTATTTGGAAGCTATCCACAAAATTTCATCAAATGCGGTTCAGCCGTTCTTCCGTGATGATGAGACAAACGAAAATTTCGTTTTTTACTAATATCTCGAGAACCACTGATTGTAGAACATCCAAACATAGACTAAATTTTAAGTGGGACTATTTCCAGGCTATCCACAAAATTTCATCAAATTCGGTTCAGCCGTTTTCCCGTGATGACGGGACAAACAGACAGACAGATAGACAGACATACACACAGATTTTCAATTTTATTTACATAGATTCACAAATTTGTTCTGTTTTTCACAACGTTATTATTTTGTAATATAAAAAATCTATTGTTCTTAAAATGTTTATGTTATTCTTAAAATTATTATTATATTTTATAAAAATACATATCTGTGAAAAATACCTCAAACATTCTTTGAAATTTATCTGTGGGAATTCATCTGTATGGACTATTAAGCATGTAATATGACTACCAATGTATCTGTATGTAATAACTTTGCGTTTTGAAATGCACGGCTATATGTAGAAAACATGCGTATGGGCGAGTTCAAACATTAAAGTTTAAAAGAATGAATCTGTCATTTTCAACACATTCCTGGCCAGTTTATGTAAGAAATCCTAAACAATGTAGTAGTCTTAGACACGAAGGTTCGTAGATTTGTATTGTAAGCAGCATTTATGATTGTCTTTTTTATTATTGCATTCTTTGTCTATCATAATTTGTATTAAAAAGGCTCCATCATCAATGAATCTCCAGAAACAATGAAAAAGACAACAGAAACTTAACTGTAAATGCCGTAACAAAATATTTAAACGGCAACACAAAAGCACACGTAACGAAATTCAATGACAACATAACGACAATTTCTGTACGAAGTCATTACACAATGATTGTAAAATTCACGAAATTTACGGTAAGCAAATATAAAACGAATGAAAACGCCGGATAAAAATAAACAATAAACGACAGCAAAAAAACGTGTAACTCTGCAGCAAAATGAATGATATAATCTGCATTTTGTCTTTGCATAGCAAATGCAAGATTCACTGAACGTATGTAAATTTATAACGAATATAAAAAACGATCAATATATATTTTATTTTATAAGTTGAATGTTATGAATAAATATTATTCAACCACTACGCACTTTGCAAATTTAAAGGCTGTCAGCAATCACAAGTGGCAAAATCAGCTGTGATAATCTCCCCCTAAGTATCTATGGCAAAACTAACTGAAGTATGGCTTAACTCAGCTTCCTCTTATTAACATTCAATTTTAAGTAGATTGTGGGTCCAAATAACGGTATTGTGTGTGGGTCATCAAAATTATTACAACTACAGCGTGTTGGGGCCAACGGCCGTACCGTGCTGAAAACACCGGTTCTCGTTAGATCACCGAAGTCAAGCAGCATCGGGCGCGGTTAGTACTTGGTGGGTGACCACCTCGGAACACCGCGTGCTGTTGGCCATCTCGGGTGCGGTATCCCCGTGGTTTGCGCGCTAGATTTGCACGCTACCACAAATGCCGCCGTGTTCATGCGGAGTACGATCACGTTAAACATGTGGGTCCGTAAGTCCTTCCGAGAGGTTGGTGGTAGGGGAAGGAGGGTACGGTCCCTGTGGATGCCTCCCCCACTGGGTTCCGGTCTAAATTGGGTGGCACTTCCCGGCCGTCCATACAGTTACCTTACACCTTTCTGGTAGGTCGGACGGTCTGGGTCTCATCAACAACAACTACAGCGTGTTGAGGCCAACGACCGTACCGTGCTGAAAACACCGGTTCTCGTTAGATCACCGAGGTCAGGCAGCATCGGGCGCGGTTAGTACTTGGGTGGGTGACCACCTGGAAACACCGCGTGTTGTTGGCTCTTTTCGGGCGCGGCAGCCCAGTGGTTAGCGCGCGATTCTCGCCGCTGCCAGAACTGCCGCCGTGTTCATGCGGAGTACGATCACGTTAAACATGTGGGTCCGTAAGTCCTTCCGAGAGGTTGGTGGTAGGGGAAGGAGGGTACGGTCCCTGTGGATGCCTCCCCCACTGGATTCCGGTCTAAATTGGGTGGCACTTCCCGGCCGTCCAAACAGTTACCTTACACCTTTCTGGTAGGTCGGACGGTCTGGGTCTCAACAACAACAACTACAGCGTGTTGGTGTTACCCTTCATTTTAAATGAGTTTGAAAAAAATTTCGATTAGTATCTTGTTTGACAATGCATTCTCTCGGCGGATAAATTTACCCCCCCCCTCCTTCTCCCCCGATGAGGGCTAATGACGTCACGAGCGCAAAAATTGTATCGCGGCTACTTTCCACTACAGACATTGAACCTGTTGTTTCGTGATTATTGCACCATAAATAACCGTTTTTATGCATAATTATGCTAAATTCTGTCCTATGCTGCTTGTTAAAAAAAAAAATCGAAGAAATCCAAAGTGTTCGCTCGATTTAAAAAAAAAATTATACCTAGTTTTAGATTTTCATTAACAAAGTCTGAATCTGAAATTAAGTGAAAATCCATTAACATATGCGACACAAGATAATATGTGTGGCACTACCGTGTACACAAGAGATTAGCCGCAGAGAGACAGACATCACTCCAAAAATAGTCAAAATAATATTGGCATCGAAATTTCGAAATCGAAAATTTTCGCGAAAACAATACTTTTTCTATATTCAGCAGTAGTAGTAGTAAACATAAAATAGTGATCGTAAAGAGCGAAAGGCAATATTTGCACCAGCGACGTCATATTAAGATTGATGTTGAAATAAAAACTTTTAATCTTTTTATCGTAATTGCGATGCGCAGTACTTTTATTCTTTTATTATAACTATCAGTAGAGTATTATGGGTCCAAATGTATACAACTGTACACCCAAACCTCCGGTAAAGTGTATAAAAATGTTTGGCGTGAGTAACATATCAGTTTTGGTTATCCGGCTGAAAAAGAAGTGTTATGAAAAATACAAATATTTTGAATGTTTATATCTCCAACCCGAAAGATAAAAATACAGGCAATTTATACTTGTTTTGGTAATTTATATTCGTTTTAGAAATTTGTACTTGTCGGTTATATAGCACCAATTATGAATATATAAACATACAGTATTTTTATATTTCAAACTATTAATGTCTCAAAAATTGTCCAAAGTTTTTGTCCGAGCAAGTTTTTATTTCACTTTGTTTACTTCCACTCGACATATATTCTAAATTATAAAACACAGATATAAACAATTAGCCACAAAAATACTCACTAGAAAATTCGGTTTGTAAATCTATAATTTGTATTTAAAAATGTCTTATACTTTTTGAGCAATCGTTTTCTAAAGTTGAAGAAGATTGAACAATTTCAGTTTCTTTTAAGTTTTTAATGTTTCTGTCTTTAAAACTATGAGTGAACTATCCCTGTATAAACACACGTAATTTGTAACCCTTTGAAATCCCTGTATGGGTATAAAATTGGATTTTGGATTGTTTTTTACAGTTTTTGATATATAGTGTTTATAATAGAAAGAACGTGATGGATCTGAATATGCACATCATATTAGTTAGAGATTTTAACTCAGCTTTAAGAAACCTTAAAATGTAAAACTATATATGCAAATAATATCTAAGCTAAAACTTGAATCAGTTTCTGTTAAATCCACTACATGCTGTCAAACATACGTATACATACATGTGTGTTTCAATTATGTACTTTAGTTTATCTGCCGTAGACCCATATTATATGCTGTAAATGAAAGAAATGGGCTTGAAAACGATGCATAAACATTTTGAATTTTTTTGTTGTATAATTCTACAAGAACTACATCGGACTAAAGCCAGTGTCGATTTTATTTTCTGTTTCATAGCAACTTCAAAACGTCGTTCCTGCATTTCTTTTTACTTTCCTTATATACATAATGTATAAGGAAAGTATTGTGACGGGGTCAAAAATTCTAATTCGAGTTTTCGACGGGAGAGCACGTTTCAAGCATCCCTGATCACGAATAAAACATTTTTTAAGTGATGTCTGTGTGTGTGTGTGTGTGTGTGTGTGTGTGTGTGTGTGTGGTATGATAACTGACGAACGAATGGACCGATTTGAACGAAATTTGGTACAAAAATCACAATCCGTAAACACTGGAAGCCTATTGTTTTTATACGCAATCGAATCTTCAGAACCCCCCTAAATTTTCGAGTGAAATTTTGAAAAAATCCTCAAAAAATCAAAACCGCTAATAAAGTTACGCAATAGACATTTAGTATTTAATTTTTCTTTAAAAAACGATTGACATAAATTGTAGAACGCTAACATGAACCGTTCTCGAGATATTGCACATTTTTCAAAAAAAATTATCAAAAAGTCATATAAAATGAAAAAAAAAAATTCCGATTGAGAAACATGTTCACTTTTCATATGTAATACCATGCCATAAATTTGGTGACATCATTCTCGTGGAACTAGCTTGTTCCATTCAGGAAAAAATATACTTTCAGGAAAGATACTCAGGAAAAAAGATACGCCAATAGTCATTTATCTGCTGTAGGAATAACTTATTTCTCCGTCCATAACGCTTGACGAGATTTTGGCGACGAATTTGGCGGAATGTCGCCAACTTGGCGACTTTTTTAAATGTTGCCAAAGTAACAAAAATCTCGCCAAATGAATAAAAATGACGCTAAATCAATGTAAATGACGACTAATTGAAGAATATTCAATATCTTGGAAAGGATATAAGTATCTACTATAAGAATAACATTCTTTTTAACCGTAAAAGTAGTAAATTCATTGCATTATATGAGGAAAGTCATTTGTTGCCCACATCAGATTTTTTAAATTAGAACTTATATAAGAGTGTGTTTGGACTCATAAACAGCCCATATTTAGATCCAGAATACCCCTCTGACATATTTCATTATTTATGCATTATGGCCAGTATCATTTAATACGTTATGGGGTCCAATCTGTGGTAATCAGTTCGGTTTATTCCTTGCATAATTAACACTCTCGGCAACGGCGAGTGTGTCACTCAACTTGGTATCTGCACATTCCTCACCTCTGTGAACTGTATAGATAGCCCTCTCGTGATAGATTAATATGCAGAATATCTCAGATGTTTCCTATTATTACGGAAGCCATGCGTGTTACAAAACAGGATACTTAGTTACTGCGTTTGGAGGTTGTATTTTATCATATCAATAATTGGCATTGTCATGTTTGGCAATAAATTATGCTGTTGTAAAATTATTTTGATGTGAATAACGTCTATGCTTGGGGTGTTTCTGTGGTTAAAAAACGGAGCGGTGCGAAGAATGTAAACACTATGGACGTTTGTATATCCGAATCTAATAGAGGAAAATGCAAAATGAATTTTCAAGATGTTTAATGATTGGTGACTATATTCGGGATATATTTTTTAGAGTTAGCTGTAAAAAAAAAACACTATTTCAATTTCTTGGTAAATTATAATTTTAAAATTTTCTATTTCTCGGTACATTATATAATTTTAAAATTTTCAATTTCTAGTTTCATTATACAATTTTAAAATTTTCACTTTCTCAGTGCATTATATAATTTTAAATTATTTCAATTTCTCGTCACATTATATAATTTTAAAATTTTGACTTTCTCGGTACATTATATAATAAGTTTTCAATTTTTCGGTGCATTATATCGTTTTAAAATTTTCAATTCCTCGGTACATTATATAATTTTAGAATTTTCAAATTCTTAGTACATTACAATTTTAAAATTTCCAATTTCTCGGTATATTATATAGTTTTAAAATTCGATGTGCACGAATTTTCGATCAACGCATAGCACCGCGTGGATACTGATGTTAAAGTGACATCTTGAATAATTTAAGAAAGGAAATGTACATTACAAAATATATTTTCTATTCTTTCAGATTCCTGAAGTAATTTGCAAAACAAATGCGAATGAAGGAACATCAAAACTGTGAACCTGTTAATAAATTGATTTATGTAAGTAGTTTGCTTTATTTTATTGATTACTTTTGGCATAGTGAAGCATAGTTTCAGAGTATATTTTATCCCATTCATGTTTGAGATATTGTAGTGGTCGCATTTTTAACCATAAAACCACCAATCTTTGCGCAGTGTTAAGGCAATTTATTTAAAGATCCACAGTGTCAATAAATAAATAAATAAATAATATTCGGACGGTCTGGGTCTCAACAACAACAACATGCGCATTAGGAAAGGATTTTTTTTCGTTACAGGGAGAGAAAGATGTCTTCTAGTATAAAATACTTGCAAACAATATTTGAATGATTCGGACTAACATTATAGCAATATTGCAACAATATTGAAAATGAAAAAAATATATAAAAAAAATGTAAATTTTCGGAATTTTTTTAGGAGATTAATTATTTTTTAGTCAAACTAACGCAATGGAAGAGAAAAGTCACCTCTAGATATAGGTTGACGTTTTGCGAATTTAAAGAATTCGCAAGACGTCAGGAGGTGATAATTTCAATTAATTATCCCCCCCCCCCCTCCCATCATAAATGTGATGAAAATTGCCAAAATTGTAGAATAACTGTACATTCCAGATTTCTTTTCTAATAGAATATTTTATGTAACTTTATCGGTCTCACAGCTGCATTGTGTACAGCCTAATCATACTCCTTTTAGTGACAAAAATAAATAAATTGTTGGGTAATAATTTTTTCGTTCCTTGCTACATAGAATAGAAGTGTCAATTTTCACATCATATTTATCATGCAATATTTACTAAAATTAACACTTTCACTGTAGAACCAATCACCACAAAAGCTTCATGCATGCATAAATACCAGAAAGCCGTCGTGCATGCATATGTGGTATAGGGAGCACCGCGTATTACTTGGTGAGATGCTGTAAGTATAGTACAGTTGATTAACACACTGTGTCAGATGTAATGCAACTTCTTTCCAGTTGTCCATATCTGTGTGTGTGTATTTTAGTCTTTGCATAGTGTGTTTTTCAGTGTTAATTATTTGTACTCATATGTTATCATATCATTACTATTATCATATTGTTACGAAAGCCGAATATCCCCCTCCTTCTGGAATATTTCGTCTCTTTCGAAGACCTGATGGAGAAAACGCCCGTGAATGCATCCTATCCCGTAACGTCAGTCTAGGGTTGCCAGAATCTGACGCTAGGAGGATAATTGCCGGATTTAACGATTTATCGCCAAATTGGCAATATTTGGCGACTTCTTGATGGTTCAAGTAAGACAGCGAAACAACGAGTATTCTACAAGATATGAGAGGATTCCAGAAGTTTCTATAGCCAAACTATAAAAGGAGTCATAACTCCGTTGGTGAGCAGTTAATGCGATGATTTACATTGAACTGTGGTTTTTGTCAATGTTTTGATAATAGCAGCTGCTGTTTTGTGAAATGACTTTCGTCAATGTTTTGAGAATAATATCGGTTATTTTGTGAAATTAGTGGAGCATTTAAATGCTTCTTTACTGTATATTGTTTCTGCTGTGCTCGAGAATAAACGTGTTTAGTTATCCAGAAATTTGGACTCATTCTTGTATCCTGCGTGCACACCCACGATTCCAGAGAGTACGTCGTAACAATATCATCACGACAGTAGTTTTGGTATAAAATGGAATGTAAACAAAATGTACGAACTAGGATAAAGTTGAATGCCCTTATTTGGGCATCCAAAAAAACTTGGAGACCTACATATGAAGATTTAATTGCATGTTATCCTCAAATACGTCATCTTTCTATGTAGGTAAAAGTCTTCCATCAAAGATTTTTGGATGCTCAAATAAAGAACATTCACAGTTTTGCCTAGTTCGTAAATTTTGTGTACATGCTATTTTAGATTAAAGATACTTTTGGTTTGTCAGTAAGTCAAATAGGAATGGTGTATTAGCATATAAATACAAATAACTAACACTGAGAAACCCAATTGATAGGCACTACCCTCACAGCATCTTACGACTGTACTGTCCTCATACGACACCCCTACCCATCCTATACATGAATGACAATTGTATAGTATCTATTCAGGAATGAAGCCCTCATGATCATTGCAGCTTTACTGCATGTTGATTATAGTAAGAATTGCATGATTGTGATGTGAAGGTTTACATTTCTCTTATTGGAAGATCTATTTTTAATTACAATGAAATTTCACAATCTCTCTCTATAAAGATTCCATGTCAAATGCAAATAATGAATGCATTTACAAAGTTGACAATTATGCTAAATATATTACTCCACACTTGTGCATATAGTTACAGGAGACATAGACATAGTTAAAGACAACACGTTTAGAACCATAATGTCTTTTGGTACAAAATTCAGGTTACCATCTTGTAATTACTCTTTTAAAGTTTTTAAGCCAATAAATCTTTACTTAGATAAATATATTTATAAATTAGCTTCTAAATATGTTCAGCCTTTAGAGACATGTAATATGTGAAAATTAACTTTATTAAAATCTATTAAAAATACCATTTGCAGTATTAATTTGTCTAGATCTATATATAATATTGATAATATAAAGTACTCTATTAATGATTTACAAAGATAGTGCTGCTTTACAGGATATTGTTTTTGTTTACTCTGTGCTCGAAAACTTTAAAAGAATGATTACAAGATGGTAACCTGAATTTGTACCAAAAGACATTATGGTTCTAAAATTGTTATTACTTACGTTGATAAAGTCTTTAATAATTATGCTATTATCTGTAAAAACGTCTATACACAATTTCTGTTAGATTATTTAAAGAATAATAGTCTATTTAAACTTTATTCACACTCCATAAATAGTATCAAACTGAAAATTATCAATATGTATAGTGATTTAAATATTAATTTTAAATTTTTGAAATTTCTATAAATTGTGCTTATTCCTAAATTTCATGAAAATGCTATGAAATTTAGAACTGTAACTAGTGGTCATAATTCTTACTCTACTACTGCGAGTATTACTCTACTACTGTGAATTACTACTAAATTATTTAAATGTATTAAATGATAGTTTACGTTATTCTAGTAATAACTACCTTATTCTAAATAATAGTAAATAATTACAGAGTAAAAATTACCATCACTAGGTAAACTAATTGGATTTCAATCTTTTGATTTTAAAGATCTTTTTAATAATATTAAGATCTCTGATCTTTATGATGTAATTTTAGCTCTATATAATGCTTATATTACTAATCAATCTACTCATACTATATTTACCAATTTTCCTAAACTTCTCCACTTTGTTCTTTACAATACTTATATATTTCAAGGTAATAATATATACCTACAAGTCTCAGGGGTTCCACAAGGTGGTTGTAGTAGCAGGATCTTAGCTAATTTTTACCTTTATCATTATGAAAAATATTTCACTTCAACAGATTATAAAATTTACAGATATTTTGATGATCTGATTTGTTTAGTATTTACTGATAACTATGTCATAGATATGGATTTCTATCCGGATAATTTGGAATTAATTCCTAATGAAGTCACTATTAGTAATAATATTAATTTTTTGGATTTAAATCTAATTATTGAACCTACTAATGGGGTAGTTACTAATTTATATGATAAAAAAGACTATTTTAAATGTAATATTAATAAAATATTACCATTTAATTCTTGCAACTCGATTCAATTGTTTAGAAATATTATACTTAATCAACTTTTTAGAATTTATAGATTATCAGATAAAATTTTTCATGCTATGCACATTAATAATCTAAAAATTAGCAGTAACTTATATAAATATCCAGTATATTTAGTAAATGGTATAGTTGAAAAATTTGGATTAGCTGAATGTTCTTAAAATTCTCTCCTTAGTATCTCACATTAGCCAAACATCAACTTTCTCTTGAATTAGCATTAAAATGTATTTACATGCCCTTATACTTTGGCCTCTATGTTTTCTATTATATTACACACCCCTTTATTTTGTTGCTTGTACTGCAGAATATATCACATTTTATTGCATTTTCGCAATACTGTTATTTATTTCTCACGATTGGCAACAGTAGATTTCCACTTTTATCTTTTGAGATTGGCAACATTGGTCTCTTCATTTATTGCTCGAATGAATAGGAGATTTACAGTGTATTTCAGGTATTCTTGTTTCGTATATAATTTTTCAATATTTATTCTTGTCGTCCAAGTAATAAGAGTTTATAGATATAAGCGTATTTTATGTTCATTTTGATTAATACTTGGACATGAAAAATAATTTTTTCGAAATGAACAATTTTTTAGGCATAGTGCTTATCCACGTATATAGCTTTTATGCTTGGATATTTTTTGTTTTTCTATTTTCGAATCCACACCATTGATATTTGTTGATTATCTTTAGCTTGATGACTAGAAATAAGCATTTTATTTTCCCCATGACTGATAATTCTCTATTTAATACTTAGTTTTAATTTGTAGGCATATTTTAAGTTAGGGTTTTTTGAGGCACAACTTCTCTCTATCATTGAATTTTCATATTATATTTTTATTATATATATATATATATATATATATATATATATATATATTCTACCATTGGATTTACTATTTTAATATTATATATATATATATATATATATATATATATAATTGTCTGACTTGCTTGTGTCTTTCCAGACATTTCAAAAATTCCTTGAGGTAAATCCCTTGGGTGAAACGAAGCATGATAATAATTCGTATATTTGTAAGAGCGAAATATCTCAATAACGAACTTCGTTTTAAGTCCCATGCGATTTCTCCTTAGACAGACTTTCTATATTATATATTTTTCATTCTAGCATTACTGAAACATTCTAACTTGTTTTTGAACCCTCTCGTTCCTGCTACTGTAAAAAGAAACAGGATACCACGTGCGTTGTAGAGAACGTGCTTCAGTTCGATTCTGTTCTCCATGGAGGGATGCGTGAACATCAAAGCGAATGAAGTATCCTTATCGTGATGGCTAACATAATGACTGCGTGACGGCACCACAAGTAACCGTGCATAATAAAAAAAAATGCTCTTAACAACGGATTGCCGGTATCATGCTTGCCAGATTTCAGCCTTGTGTTGGGTGGACCATTTAAGTAATATCCTGCTAATGGTGTCGCAGTTACGGCCATGAAGTTCGATTTAAACGGTGATTAAAACAGGGATTAAAAATAGTGAAGTTTTTGAAAGATGAATAGTGGGCTGTTATATTGTCTGGAATCTCGAGTATTATGGTAAGAGTTAATTTTTGATAAATTGAAATTTGATGTGTATAGTAAAATGCAACCGAGAAGTAGTCATTGGCAAAGTGTGGAACGCAAGACACGGAACTAATAGAAGATGTAATAAATGTATGCAATAAGTTTCAGATAGTATATTTTGAATTCTCCGTAAATTGTTGCTCGCCGGTTTTCTCCTTGTAGTTGATGCCGAAGCATTTAGTTTCTGAATTTGAATTTTTGTAATTTCTCTTGTTACGGCTTTTTTTGATGAAGATAGCTATTTTATTTTCATAAACATTTTTAATCTTTATGTGCCCCACATTTTGTGTAGTCTTGTATATTGATAATTTAATATTGCCAATTTTTGTCGATTTTTTTTTTGCAATTTTTGGTAATATTTTGTTTGTTTTATAAATCTTTGATTTTTTTAAATGTAAATATTATTTTTTTTTCGAATAGCCCACGTCTAACTTGGTGAATCATCTGAGCATTTTCTTGTTGACATAAATTCACCTACCTTTGCTGTAACGAATTCTTTGTTTCAATTACCTGACTAAGAAGAATATTGTTACCAACAAAACCTGTTAATACTGTCTCATGCAGTGAGTAATCAACTATCGTATGCAGTGACTTACTAAATATTTTAATATTGAGGTAAAATTACCAAAATATCTCTAAAACAATATCGTCAAGTGCATTGCAAACAACTGCAAACAGCCAAACACACTCTGATGTCTTTATTTATCTTGCAATAGTATGGCACAGAAATACGGCACTGAAGCGCGGTATCGTATGGGAGCATATAATTAGCCTAGTAGAGGGAGCCTACAGATAGCCTAGTACAGGGAGCCTATAGATAGCCTAGTAGGTGTTGGGATCGCACACGGTAGACCAACTTTGGATAGACCCAGAAATCCTGAAGAATTTTTTTATTTCAAAACCTGTTAATACATTTAATGAGCTGACTTATGCAGTGACTAATTATTGTCGTAAGGTAAAAGAGAATATGCAGTGTAAAGCAGTTTCCCACACAGCTAAACTCCTTCAAACGTCCTCGACGTCTTAACCCTGAAATAGAGCATGGGATCGAAGTCGCATCCTCAATGCAAATTAACCTTCATTAAGCAAACTCAGTACGCTAAACTAACACCAATTAAAAACATATCTTGCATTTTAAAAAATGAGAGACGCAAGAAGTTGATAATAATTAGCTCTGCAACGCAGCTCTCACAACTGTATTTTTGTTTTCCTTTTCACTACTTGCCTTCGCTAATGAGTGCATGTTCAAGAGGTTAAAATATATTTTGAAGCCGGATTTTTATTTTTTTTTGCACCCGCTTCTTTAATGATCAACTTTAAATATTTTAGATGTTTTCATTTCCACCACAGATAGAAAAATTTGTGGCACTTCAGGAAATTTTCAGCGTTTCATTCTTGGAGCTTGAATTTGAAATTAACTTTTGAATAGTTAATTAAAAGTTTTGAATAGTTAATTGTTGCTTACTAAGCCCTGCGAATTTCATATTTAAAATACCCCGTAATTTTTGAGAAATTTTATGGATGCGAGTGATATTTTGTATAGTTTATTATAAAATTTTTGTTTTAAAATATCTTTATTTTTATTGCACGAAATATTTATCAGGTTGAAGTAAAATGATTATATGTTTATTAAACTATAAAAAAAGGTTTAGAAAAATTCGCGAAAACTAAATATGACACAATAATTGGGTGGAACCCCCCCCCCCCCCCCTCCTTTTTTTTTAGGAGAATAAGACAACACTGCCGCCAATAACTAGAGCAAGTCTGGCTTCTAGTATGCGTGATCTAAGAGGAAATAGATTGCCAAACCGAACGATAACAAATGGAAAGAAATACAAAGGAGGAAGTTAAAATAGACAATTCTGTCACCGCAATATCGAATTTGAAAAATTTCAAGGAAAGATTTTTTATGCAACTCTATAAGAAATTAAAATTTAGTTAGTGTTGTGCATTTGATTTTCAGGTGTTCTATTTAAAAGTTCTTTTTAACTTTCCTTAGCCGCACAGAGCTAAA
Source organism: Amaurobius ferox (assembly GCA_951213105.1). Lineage (NCBI taxonomy): Eukaryota > Metazoa > Arthropoda > Arachnida > Araneae > Amaurobiidae > Amaurobius > Amaurobius ferox. The sequence continues at coordinate 50,404,785 of OX578135.1, forward strand.
GGAAAGTGTATATTGATTATGATTTGTTTCACTTTCCTTGATAGATATGTTTTTAGCAGTAGATTAAGTAAATTATTTACTTTAAACGATGTAGCCTAAGAAATGTATGCTGATTGTGATTTAATCACATGTCGAGTTTTGACAAATTTCAAAGAAATATTTTTTATGCATTATCATAATAAATTAAAATTTAGTCAGTGCGTGTATATTGTAAATTTAATTTTCAGGTCTTCTATTTATTTCTTTTTTACTTTCTTTAGCCGCACAGATCTATAGGAAAGTATATTTATTATGACGTGTATCACTTTCCTTTATATATATGTTTTTAGCAGTGCATTAAGTAAATTATTTATTTTACTGATGTAGTCTAAGAAATATATGGTGATTGTGATTTAATCACAAGTCGAATTTTTACCTTAAATATAACGCTGGAGTTCACAAACATCAAAAATGACTTTTGGCGGTTGTTAGTGGGGTGGTGGCAAATTGTTCTCTCTTCTTAATACCAAAAAACCACAGAAGGAATCTAGAACAAACTTGGATGGCAAATTCCATATATTTTGTAGATTAGAACGCAAGAAAACTTCTTAAAAATGTATACAGCTTATCTGAACGTAATTTTATCGAAATCTTTCCCCCTTCGTAATCTCAAAAGCCATTGAAACAATTTTAACCAAATTTAACTGATTCACTGCAAATATTCTCTAAATTTGAACGCTGTATATAGTTTAGTTATACACAATGTGTATATCTTTCAGATGTGAATGTATATTTTTTTCTTTTTAATGCATTTAGTTTGGTTCAGAAGACAAATGTATATAGCTTCCGTAAAAAATCACTTTGCGTAAAAAATATCGTATTGGTTCCGATTTTATAGTTTCAAAATTGTCAATAGGCTATCGAAGGTCATGAATAGATGCATTTATATGATCTACCTTAATTCATACTATTTTTCAGATTAACATTTTACCCCATTATATGCTCAATTATTGTTTAAATATTTTTATGTTCTTATACAGATGGACGTATTTTCAAAAATGCTGTAAGCAGTTTCAGGAAGTCATAAAACATGCTTATCTGTAAAAATCTCAAATTCAAAAATTTTATGGCAAACATCATGTTTTTCATACAAAAGTATGAGAAAGTAAATATATAAAAATAATTAATTTTAAATTCACTTATTAGACCGATATTCAAATAATTCAGATCCTTTTAAAATGTGTTTGAGGAAACATATATTTACTTTATCATACACTAACGTATATAAAAAAGTATTGTTTCCCAGAAAATTTTTAACTTTAAAGAATGTATAAGAATCTTCTTTTTCAAATTAACCTTAATTAAGAGAAATGCCTGTGCTAAACTAGCCCCAATTAAAAGCATATCTGCGCCTCCAGGGCGAAGAGAAGCGAGAAGTTGATATTAATGAGCTTCCCAATGCAACTAACTCCTCAACTTATTTTTCTCTTTTTGACTTCGTTAATGAGTGGTGTTCATGGAATGAAAAGAAAGATTTAGAATACGGACGAGTTTTATTTTCCAAACTTTACTCTTTTTCACGTCATCTAAATGTAGATTCATCTGTGTTCTTGGCATGAGCGCCTGCCGGGGTCTCGGGGGTGGGAATGCACACAATTCTCAACAACTTGTTCTTGTTGTAATGAAGTTGGAAAATATCAGGATGGGTAATTTTATTTTTACTAAAAACCTTCGAGTTTCTTGAAGAAAAATCTTATAGAGTATGTAAATTGGAGAAATGTTAATTATGTTTTAGATTTTCGTACTTTTCTTTTACTTGAAATCAAAAATATTTGAATTAATGAACTGTTATACATAAAAAACGAATTTCAAATTCACTTATTAGACCGATTTTCAAATAATTCAGATCTTTTTAAAATATGTTTAAGAAAACATATATTTTTTTTATCATACACTAATCTATATAAAAGAAGTATTGCTTTTCAGAAAATTTTTTACTTTGAAAGGATACATAAGAATCTTTTTTCTTCAAATTAATCGTAATTAAGAGAAATCTCTGCACTAAACTAGCACCAATTAAAAGCTTATCTCCGCCTCCTAGGCAAAGAGAAGCGAGAAGTTGAAATTAATGAGCTTTCCAATGCAACTAACTCCTAAACTCCCTTTTCTCTTCTTGCCTTCTTTAATGAGTGGTATTCATGGGGTGAAAAGAAAGATTGAGAATACAGACGAGTTTTACTTTTCGAACTTTACTCTTTTTCTCGTCATCTAAATGTGGATGTATTTGTGTTCTTGGCATGAGCGCCTGCCGGGGTCTCGTAGGTGGAAATGCAAACAATTTTCAACAACTTGCTCTTGTAATTGAAGTTGGAAAATAAAAAAATGCGTAATTTTTTACCAAAGACCGTCGAGTTTCTTGAAGAAAAGTCTTACAGTGTGTAAATTCGAGAGATGTTAATTATGTCTTAGGTTTTCGTACTTTTCGTTTACTTTAAGGCAAAGATATTTAAATTGATGAACTGTTATATATAAAAAATTAATTTCAAATTCACCTATTAGGCCGATATTTAAATACAGATCCTTTTCAAATTTCTTTGAGGAAACATATATTTCTTTCATCATACACTAATATATATATATATATATATATATATATATATAAATATAAATTATTAAATCCAAAGTTAGAAAGTATGCAGTAACTCATAATACACTATTCCAAAATTTTTTTACAAATACAAAGAATTAAAAGAAATTAAGACTAAAAGAGGAAGTAATATAGCATAATGCAAGACATAAGGACAAAGACAATCAACAAATTTCAAAAATGAGGAATGCAAATAAGAAAACAAAAAAATCAAGCAAAAAAGCTTGCACATGGAGGAGATTTAGGCTTACGAGATTAGGCTTACGAAAAGTTCATTTCGAAAAAATTCTCGTCGGGTCCATATATCCTTTCGAAATGAACACAAAAATGCTTGTTTCTGAAACACAAGATAGATTTTATCTATAAACTTGTGTTATATGGACGACAAGCATATAGATTGGAACAATAAAGGAAAAATAAATACCTCAAAACACATCTCTTCAGCGCAACCATGACGAGCAAAATATGACTGGATCAATGTTGCCATATGCCAAAATGAAAAGATGTGATTTGCTGTTGCCAAAGAGAGTAATAAAAACTGTACTGCGCAAAGGCAATAAAATGAGATATTCAACTGTTAAAGCTGCGAGATAAAAAGATGAAAATATAATTGCAAGAGAATGAAAAAGTACGGCTAAAATAAGATAATAAGGGGAGAATATGAGTATTTTAGGCTAATCGAAACTTATTAACTATACTATTGACTAAATATGCAGGATATTGATACATTTTACTGGTAATTTTGAGGTTATTAATGTGCAAAGCATGATATTTTTTATCTGATAATCTATAAATTCTAAAAAGTTGATTAAGTATAATATTTCTAAACAATTGAATCGAGTTGCAGGAATTAAAAGGTAATAATTTATTAATATTAAATTTAAAAAAATCTTTTTTATCATATAATTTAGTAACTATCCCATGAGCAGGTTCTATAATTAGATTTAAATCCAAATAATAAACATTATTACTAATAGAAGTTTCATTAGGTATTAATTCCAAATTATCCGGATAGAAATCTATATATATATATATATATATATATATATATATATATATATATATATATATATATATAAATCATTGTTTTCCAGAAAATTTTGGACTTTGAAAGACTACATAAAAACCTTCTTTTTCAAATTAACCTTAATTAAGAGAAATTTCTGCGCTAAACTAGCACCAATTAAAAGCTTGCCTGCACTTTCAAGGCAAAGAGAAGCAAGAAGCTGATATTAATGAGCTTCCCAATGCAACTAACTCCTAAACGTATTTTTCTCTTCTTGCCTTCGTTAATGAGTGGTGTTCAAGGGGTGAAAAGAAAGATTTAGAATACAGACGAGTTTTATTTTTCGAACTTTACTCTCTTTTTCGTCACCTAAATGTGGATTCATTCGTGTTCTCGGCATGAGCGTCTGCCGGGGGTCTCGTCGGCGGGAAAGCAAGCAATTCTCAACAACTTGCTTTTGTAATTGAAGTTGGAAAATACCAGAATGGGTAATTTTTTTTAACAAAAACCTTCGAGTTTCGTAAAGAGTGTGTAAATTTGAGAAATGTTAATTATGTCATAGATTCTTGTACTTTTCTTTTACTTTGAAGCAAAAATATCTGAATTGATGAAGTGTTGAATTATTACTCATTTGGCAAGTTTCTCGTCATTACACACTTTTAACTGTATGTAAAGGAAAAATATTGTGATGAGGTCAGATATCTGATGTAAGAATTTTTATGGACGTACACGTGTTGATCATCCCTGAGTGCGAAACAAAAAATTGTTTAAAGATGGCTGTATGTCTGATGTTTTTCAAGGAGTTCGAGTCAGAGAAAAACTTTCATAATTATTTGTATATTATATTTAAAATTCAAATAAAATATTTAAAATAATTATTTTTAAATATACTAAGAAACTAGTCTATTTGCATGTAATTTCCTGTTTAACACTAGAACGACGGATCGGTCATTTTGACCACATAACTACTTTGAGAAACGCTTCCTACAAAACGGCTAATCCCAGCCCATTGAAATTTCATGACTTTTCTTATTGTCTTAAAGTTATTGAAAACACAGAAGAAAATTATTCTAGGTTTTATAATAAGAGAAAAAGTCAACGATCTCCCTAGAACGACTGCAGCGGTCAAAGTAGTTATGCGGTCAAAATGACCGCTTCCGTCGTTCTAGTGTTAAAAGGCATTATTCCCATTTGTAGGATGAAAACAAGAGTTATTCTCGAGATTATTTTGGTAAATGTATAAGAAAAATGTATAAGCTTTAAATATGCGGAGCATAATCAAACGAGTGCTTTGTGAGTACTTTTAACCAGACATGAATATACACTATTATTTAGTACGGTATAATCTTACAAATGCTGTGTAAGTAGTTTTAACCAGACATAAATGGACATCAATTTTAGCATGGTATAATCAAACGAGTGCTGTCTAAATGGTTTTAACCAGATATAAATGGCCATCATTGTTTAGTATGGTATAATCATACAAATGATGTGGAAGTAGTTTTAACCAGGTAAAATGGAGACCATTATTTAGCATGTCATAATTAAACAAGTGCTTTCTAAATAGTTTTAACCAGAGATGACTGATCACCATTGTTTTGTATGGTATTATCATAGATACGAAACGATGTGTAAGTAGTTTTAATCAGACATAAATGAGCACCATTATTTGGCATGTCATAATTAAACGAGCTCTTTCTAAATAGTTTTAACCAGACATGAATGGTCACCATACTTTAGTATGGAATAATCAAATAAGTATTTCGTATGTTTTAACCAGAAATGAATGTACATAATTGTTTAATATTGTATAATCAAATGTGGAATGAAATTTAAACCATATATGAATGATCCCTATTTTGGAATATTGTCATCAACCGTTCTCGAGATATTATAAAGTTTATATTCCCCAAATTGAGCGCGATTGAGCTTTAAGAGATTTAATGTGCACATTTTAACAGGTAACAGCAATATGTCTATAATATTTATGAGTTTACTTCCATTATTAGCGATAAGAATTTCGCCCCGATAACACAATGGTTTGAGCCTTGTCTTGAAGACACGTGGTTAAAATTTCATTTGGAACTTGAGTTCTATGCAGCAGCCACAATTTCTTATATGGTTCTTTGTATCCATCACATTTACTATTTTGGTTGTTCTAGCTAACGATGTTTCTGTTAGATACGCAATAATATTAAAATATTTTATTTGTCAAATCAATAATGTCTGACATATCTGACGATGGCCCAATTATTTTGGTCAACAACTGTACATCATTGGATTGTACATTATTTTCGTCAACAACTGTACATCATTGAATTGTATATTATTTTGGTCAACAACTGTACATCATTGGATTGTACATTATTTTCGTCAACAACTCTACATTATTGGATTGTACAGTTGTTTTGTACATCATTGGATTGTATATTATTTTGGTCAACAACTGTACATCATTGGATTATACAGTTGTTTTGTACATCATTGGATTGTATATTATTTTGGTCAACAACTGTACATCATTGGATTGTACAGTTGTTTTGTACATCATTGGATTGTACAGTTGTTTTGTACATCATTGGATTGTACATTATTTTGGTCAACAACTGTACATCATTGGATTGTACATTATTTTGGTCAACAACTGTACATCATTGGATTGTACAGTTGTTTTGTACATCATTGGATTGTACATTATTTTGGTCAACAACTGCGCATCATTGGATTGTACAGTTGTTTTGTACATCATTGGATTGAACAGTTGTTTTGTACATCATTGGATTGTACATTATTTTGGTCAACAACTGTACATCATTGGATTGTACAGTTGTTTTGTACATCATTGGATTGTGCATTATTTTGGTCAACAACTGTACATCATTGGATTGTTCCAAAATTATTGTGTTTTCATATTCCAGAATGATGTACAAAACACCGAGACTGTAAAAATTTTAGAACTGTTCATGATTGCATAGTTGAAGGAGTTTTATCCGCTTTATCTTAGATGATGAAAAACATTTAATTAAGGAAGTTAAGCATGATTCCCATTTTTTTTTTCAAAATTGATTTTATTTTTAGGTTTGATTCTTTTAATCTAAAAGATTGATTTTTATATGAACAATTAAATCATATGCAACACCTAAGTAGAGTACTGGATACATAATTTCAAATTTTTCGATATTCAAAAGAATAGTTTTTGAGACAGAATGGATACGCATACATTGCACAGACAGAAATATAAAAAGTATATTCAAGGTGTCCTAAAAAGATTGAAACCCGCTTTAATTCTTTAACTGTTGGAGATAAGTGGGCAATGCAAATTGCAAAAATGTTGAAAGTAAGGTAGGAAGTAAGACTACGTTAATGAAATAGTCCTCCAAATTATATTCGAAAAGTTACACATTTTAAATTTTTATACGACTCCCTTAGACAAATTTAATCAATCAGAAAATTTTTATTTTTAATGCAACAAGATCATTAAAAAAAACAGCATATATGTATTTTTAAAATCAACTTAATTATGACAAAGGAAAAAATCTGACTTATGCCGCATTTCCGTACCATTTGAAAAGCTGTTTCATCAGTGAAAATCGGAATCATAAACAAATTGACGTGGAAATTGTTTAGATCAAAAATATGTTAATATGTGTCAAAATTTTTTATCACAAATGCATCTAAATAAAGCATTACACAGACAGAGATCATATAAAGCAGTGGTACTCATTACGTGGTTGGGTATTCTATGTATTATCATCCAGTTTTATCTTTTTTGTGATATGTCACAAATTCACATTTCTAATTTGATATAGGGTCCCCATTCACAATGTTCAATTTTCAATTAAATATAACTCGCTCAATTTTAAAGATACAGATATGCGGGGTTTTTTTAATGATCTTGTTGCATTAAAAATACAAATTTTCTGATTGACCAAATTTTTTAAAGGGGTCCTATAAAATTTAAAAATGTAACTTTTGGGTGGACTATTTCATTAATTTAATCTTATTTACTACTTTACTTTCAACAATTTTCCAATATACATTGCCAACTTATCTCCAACAGGTAAAGAATTAAAGCGCGTTTCAATCTTTTTGGGGCACCCTGCATATTGTACTAACAGATACATAAAAAGATACGCTTTGTATAAAGACACACAAAGGCAAATATTGCACAGGCAGAGACACACAGAGATATGCTTTTTACAGAAAAACATAAAAATATTTATTGCATTGACAAAGACATACGAAAACATACATTGCACAGACGTATTTCAGTACTTTAAATCTATTTAACCGTGGATGCGTCGTCATTTGATTTACTTTATATATACACATTTGAAATCTATTAATGTAATAAACTCTGCTACTTAAATTTTAACTCTGATAAATGTTTTATGCACATCTACATATTTTAATATATATATATCAATTTAACATAAAGAAAATAATATTTTTCTTTCGAAAGACACAAAATTATTCTTCCATAGCACTAAATTAACGCGGATATCAGTTTATTTGGAAGTGATAATATTTACCAAGCAGAGATGTATGGATCTCCATAAAAAAATATTTTGAAATTTATTATTAAATGAATAGCAAATAAAGATTTCTTCCGATGCTCACAGAACAGACAACTATATTTTATCCTGTTGTCAGCACTTTTGCAGCCAATTTAATTATCCATTGCTATCGGCACTTTAATTAAAGAGATAAAAATCATTTGCGAATCTATATGAGAAGCCAAATTGCTGGAACGTCAGGAATGAAAATTTTGAGAAATATGTTTTTGTGCAGAGAGGAAAATTTTTTTTATCGCTTCGGTGGTTTTTCTACAAGCAGAAAGGCAATGTTTTTATGCTTCGAAAATGAAAAAGAGAGACATGTTTAGACGAATTTTTTACCAAATATTTTGATGTGTGATTTTGTTAATTAGCTTTTACTTAATAAATTTACATTTCATTCTTTTCATAAGTTTTGGTTTCTTGTCTGTTAACTTAGACTTATGATAATATAACAAGGAATAAAAGGCACTAATGTCATATAGTTTAGTTAAAAAAATTGTTGAAAATACCCAAAACAGAAAAATATTACAAAGAAATGCCAATGTCTGTGTTAGAGTGTGTTTGGCCACAATTTGGAGAGCTTGGTGAAAAAACTGGCAGACATTCTCCAAAGTGGTCGCTTTTGCCTAGTTTGTAAAAATTCGAGAAACTAAATGATTATTGAAGCATTTTTAGAGTTGTCCATGCGTTTCCTTACAGGAAAAATTAGAATATAATAATCAATAATCTAAATAAAAAAAAAACGATTTCTCTGTACATCTGTCCCGTTTGGCGTCATTTTTTGCTCCATATCGTAATTTACATTTTCTAGAATATGTAACGAATGCTGTCTTTATAGAGAATACACATATATTTTGTCAGATTTATAAAATTCAATTTTGACATTCTATATTAGCTGTAAAGTACTTTAGGAAATTCCATGATCAATTTTTCTATACTCTTAATGGTACTTTAAAGAACAAATGATACATAAACTGCATTATATTTTCCAACAACGCAATTATAAATGTTCAGTGAAATTCGACAACTTCCAAAATTATAAGTAGAAAATTAAGTTCTCCTCAAAGATGCCCACGAGGAGTGAACAATCATTTGTTTGCAATAGAATTTCGGGAAATTTAATTAACATTTGCTTTTGGCACTTTAATCAACGTTACAGGAATCGTCTTCAAATCAATTACTGCGATGTGTAAAATAGTTGGAACTTTAGAATGATTTTGATAAAGATGTAAAACTAAAAATAATGAGATTTTTTTTTTACGTTCTCGCGGTTTTTATACGGGTTATAAAAGCAATGTTTATTGATCTCGTTTTGAGGTTTTTCATTACAGAATAAGTAAGGAATAGGATAGAAATGCATATAAAATTGCCATTTTGATAGTTTGAAGCTTCTTTTTGTTAATTTTTAATTTAAATTCAGATTGAAGGAAACGTTTTGCTATGAGATTTTGCGTCTTCCCTTTCACCGCTTTTGTTACGGATATTCCCATAACAATATAATTAAAGGTTGTGATGATAATAATAATATATAATAATGATTGTACTGATAATAATAATAATGATAATAATAGTAATACTAGCAATAATAATAATGGCAATAATAGTAATAATAGCAATCACAATAATAATAATAATAATAATAATAATAATTCTTTTGAGTTGCTGTTGCTATAGAAACATCGTTTATCTTGTATTGTTAAACTTCCCCGAAGCAATCTAATTTTAATTGTGTCAGAAAATTTTATATTTAGCCGTACTTTTTGGCATGCCTGTCTAAAGATGTATGTCTATGTTATTCAAATTTCTTATGGCTATTTACATACAATGTATATCTCAGCTAATTCCCTTTTCCAAAATCGTGGTTGTTGTCTAATGAAACACTATTTTAATAGAAGACTGTTACCTAAGCCAAAATTAAATAAAAAATAATATATTTTAACAAATTGTAAAAACTCCTGAAAATTCGACCAACAGCTGTCTCACTGAAGGAACTCTCAGTCCTTTTTTGATATTGTAGATAAGTATTGCTGTAAATTTCTTATTATAAAATATCATAAAAAAATCACTGTGAGGAAGTTAAAAAAAATAATTCTTTCATCAGATGTATCATCGTAAATTCAGTCACATTAATTTTACAGGTAATTCGCCAGTAGAAAATGAACTGTGCTCATTTTAGTGCATATGAACTCTTATTTAGATATTGCATATTCGTGAATAAATTTTAAAAACTTGCATAACAATTATATTATTCCAATTTGAGCTTGATTTTGATAAGCTCTCGTAGCCGAAGCTAAAAATTATTGTCAAGGCAATAATTTTTGTGCCTTGGCGACGAATATGTTTGCTCCCTTGAGTTAATTTATCAAATTTTATGTGATAACTGTTCTAAATTTATCCATCCCAAATCTACTCTCATCCTGTCTTCCGGCATTTTACCTTTCAAATCCAGTCTTAGTATGATCTGCTACTTCAGTTTTGTCGGGAATTTAATTTTAGACCTGCCCATTCCGTAGTTGCCCCTATGTCCAGCCGTATTCAAACCAATAAGTTTAAAGGTAATATTTTGAGTTAGGATGGGGTGTACGTTATCCACCTTATTTCCCATGAAAATAGATATAAATTCTATATAGGTAGTACTGTTGGGATTAGAAACTAACTGTTCGGAACAAACTGTTGGCATTAGATTATCTGAACATGCTCGTGATACCAAAAATGAAAACTTTTTTCCACTGCCTTATAACAAACTGTTATCAATGATAATTTTATTCCGATTTTCGATATGACTTTTCTTTTAACCAATTGCAATAATCCTCATAATATCTTGCTTATTAAATCGATATGTATATTTATCGTGATTCTATCTCTAATGTTGACCAGGTTCATCTCTAATTTTGATCATATCTAATTTTATCTCTAAATTGACCTCAGTTTTGCTTGACGTTTATTTAATAATATTTATATACTATTTTTTTCTGTCTGTATATTCAATAATATTTATATACTATTTTATTTCTGTCTGTTTATTTAATAATATTTATGTAGTATTTTATTTCTGATGTGTCATTTAAATATTATTTGTTCATTCATTCTTCTGTATTTCCTTGTGTTATTCGGCCATTGTTAATATGTGCAAATTTTGTTCGCGCTTTGGCCATGCTCAGAAAGCACGATGTATCTTTTTCAGTCGTTTGCCTTTGATGATGGACTTTTTACATACATATATATATATATATATATATGTACATGAATAATATATACTTGTGCATGCATAATATAGTATAAAAACGAAAAACGAAATCTGTTTGTCTAGTTGTTATCGAGTTAAGCATGAAGAATGTTGGAGCAAAAAATTTCGAAATTTGTAAAATTTTCGAAACAAATTCCAAGATTTTAGATTTTTTTGTTGCCTATAGATCGAGTCTCACATGTGTGTAAAGTTTCTACCTTCACCAGGTTGAACTGTGTAATACACCTCTTAGTCGGTCAGCCAGGCAGTCAGTCAATCTCACCCAGTCGTATGGTATAGTAGGTTACGAGAATGTTGTATATTCGTTTGTCTTCCGAAAATGTATGTATGACGACTTAAATCTCTATAAACTGAAATGCAGTTTTAAATGTTATAATAAACATTTTAATGTTTTAATCGTGCTTTTAAATGTTAATAATTAATGCTTAATGTGCTTTAAATGTTTTTAAATAATGCTTTTAAAATTATCCGAACTTGTGTTATATTTCATAAATATAAAAATCTGCGTCTTCAAAAATATGTCAATTTTCCACGTTGTAATTGAATGAATAGAAAATGAAGTTCTCTTTTAGAGGATGCTTACAGGCCACTCAACAAAATAGTGTTCTGTTGAAAACAAGTTTACAGACAATTTAATTACTTCTTGCTCTTGGCGTTTTAATCAAAGTTTCGGGAATCGTCTGCAAATAACTTCTTTCTTAATGTGAAATCGCTGGAATGTCAAAATGGACAACTTTGACAATAATGTTACTGCGATTAGAACAGCGGGTTTTGTCGTTTGGGTGTGCTTTTCTACAGGCTATAAAAGTTATTAACTGCCGTTTAAGAATTTTAATGTTGTAATAAAAAGTAAGTTATATCTGGAAAAGTTTTAAAAGATTTGTTTTGAAATAATTGGTTAAGTACAATTTATCAGTTTTATAAAAATTACAAAATTCTTCATTGTATATTGTCTTTGTTTTACACATTAATTGCCCTTTTATTTTACAATAAAAAAAACGCAAAAAGATAAAAGGGAAATAAAAGTGATATGTTCGATATTAATATGGAATACTAGTAATATTAATATTACAATGATAATAAAAATAAAATTACTAATAATATTACTAATAATACAATAATAATAAAAATAAAAATAAATAAAATAATAATACAATAATAGTAAAATAATACAATAACAAGAAAGATCAATCATGCTTAAAGCATTGATTATGAAACACTTTCCAACTTCAATGCAATTTTATTTAAAAAAGTCGAAAATGCAATATATTCCTCGGTAATATTTTAAAACTTATCACAATACTACATTGATTTATTATATTTGAAACCTTAAACCTTCATCGAAAAAAATTAACTTCATTCAAATGACGGCATTAAAGTATAAATTGCCTGGTTTAAACATCTCTAAAATGTAATACATTCCTTGGTAATAATTTTAGAATTATCATAATACTACGATAATTTATTATATTTGAAAACTTCATCGAAAACAACTGAAATTCATTCAAATGACGTCATAAAAATATAACACGCCTGGCTCTCTCTATAAAAGCAACATTTCATTCATAAATAATTCCCCCATTCATGTCTTTCATCACAATACTATAATAATTTATTTTATTTAAAAATTAAGACCATTGAGCTACAAGTAAGTAAGCTCTATTCGTTAAACTTCATCGAAAAATATCGTCCTTCTCTTTCTGAAATCAATGAATATTTCATTCATATCAGCTAAGCAGACTCCATGGACTATTTGATTTTGTGTTAAAGAATTACAGCGATTCTAATACAACTCATTCTACATATTTTGTTGTTTACATTTTACATAGGTGAAAAATAGGCTTAATAGTAGAAATAATCAAATTTAGATGAGCATTTAAACTGGAATATATTGTCATTGCGTTGTTTCCGTATGTAGATGCACATAATTTAGGCAAAAATAAAGTAGTTTTAGGACGGATACAACACTCAATATGAATTAAAAAGAACTTTAAAAATCACGATTTTGACACAAGATGGATGCCATATATCATTTTGAAGTGGGTCATGTGATCGTTTCATATCATATACACGTGATCGCTTCATATAAGAGGTGTTATTATTATTTTAATTTTTATTTTAAAAACTACTGAATATATTTCGCTGAATTTTTTTTTATATATTTTACGGAACCATTTGAATATTGCCTAAAATTTTCGAAGCAATTTGTGAATTTTAAATCCGCTTAAAAAATACTTGAAAAATTAGATCCCATAGGGCTCAATGTATTCCATTTTTTCAACCCGGGTTCAATCCAAAACTAATTGGGTGATATTATTCATTTATATTCCCATAGGTCCTATAGACCGTCTGAACAACATACTAAAATTTCATTTTGATTAAGTCATTTTTACGGCAGTTATCGTGCTAACGGACAGACAGACAGACAGACAGAATGAACAAAGTCATAAACACTTTTCAACTTTGTTGTAAAGTGTTAAAAATAAAAGAATAACAACAACAGCCACGATACTAATAATAACAACAATAATAGTAGTAGTAATAGTGTTATCAATAACAACACCAATGATAATAATAATGTTTGTAATTTGCGATCACTACAGGAAAAAATTGAATAATTTGTTTGTTATTTAATCTCCAACAATATATATTTAGAATGTACTTATATTTATACATTTCTTCCACTATTAGATCTAATATATTTTCCAAACCGTTGTTATGAGATGTATATAAAAATTTACGTTATAGTTATTTCAAGGAAATTTATATTCCAGTACATTGTATTTTTGCTCGGATGACTGAATATGTCTTAATTTTTGTAGTTTAGAAAATGTAATTTGATTTTAGATTTAGAAATATTCAAACGACCAGATCTTACAATAGGGTTTCAAAATTTTAATGGGCAATAACAGGGACCCTGTTGTGACCTTTGAGGCTTTGAGATGTAAATGAGATTGATGTTAAACCATGTCTTTAATTTGCAGACTACTCGCAAAGTATTTGAGAATGAGTGTGAGACAAAACGCTATAATTTTGCTTGGCCTTTTTATCTCGTCCGTTCGCCCTGTTGGACATAATTACAAACACCATATTTTTTATGTAAGTTTTACCTTTCGAACTTGGTTATATACACCACAATTTATTTGCAGGCTGCATTACGAGTTTATGATTTTCGATTGATCTGCATTTTAATTAATATCTGAGTATATTTGAATTAATTTCATTTCATTCTCAGCAAATTTAGAGAACTGTGAAAATCTTTTTACATTCTTTAGATATATTTTCAAAAAACAGGCTTTTTAATAAGTTTTGAAAGCTACAGCCAAACAGCATTTATTATACAGTTCTATACAGGATTATCCTCATTTACCGCCGCTTAGCAACCGGTTGTGTGGAAACAGCATTCACTTTCTTTTCACCCGTGCCATCACCAATTATGTCGTCAATTCGATTGACACACGACCTCCACAGAACTCTGCTCCTTGAAACTCGGGACTATCATTATCCGATCAGATAACACACTGGTTCAAGTTTTGCACAAGTTCTTTTGTAGGAGAGCGAAACGAAAGTTGGATTTTGAATGGTTAATGAGAATGAGGGCATTGTGTTTATCCGCGAGGGGATTAGAATTTTTACAGAAATCGGAACTATTTTCCAAAATATTAATTGAAAAAAAAAATAATTCAAAAAAGGAGTTCTCTCTTCTCGAAGTTACTGGAACGAAAATAATCATGTTTTGTTGACAGCATGCTTAGAGAGAATTCAATTATTCCTCTCTTTTGGCGCTTCTGTCAATGTTTCGTGAATCGTTTGCAAAATAAATTCTTATGGAATGTATAATCGTTGGAAAGTCAAGGTAGTGAGCTTTGACAAAGATTTAGACATGGAAATATTGAAAGTTTTCATCGTTTAGATAGATATATATGCATATATATATATATATATATATATATATATATATATATATATATATATATATATATATATATAATATTTTATAAATACCGTAGCAAACTTAAAAAATTAAGTATAATTGGACAATATACAAATGTAAAAAATTAGTAAATAGGAATGGCAAGGCAAAATTCATAGTTAAAAAATTTAGATTAGCTGGATTTTCATGAATTATTTTTATGGTGTTTTATATATTAGCCTGACATCTCCCTTCTCTTGTTTCACTTATATTTTATTTTTACATCCGCTTACACATTAACCTTTCTATTATTGCCTCTCTTGATTGTATAATATCTCTTGTACATGTCCCTTCGCATTACTGTTATTTATTTCTTACGAATGGCAACAGTAGATCATATCTTATTCCTTTATGAATGGCAACACTTGTCACTTCTTTCTGTGTTCCCGTTCTCGATAGGTTAGTGTATTTTTTAATTAGATTCCAGGTATCCTTTTTTTCCTTTTATTTTTTCTTCTTTCTGTATGTAGTCCAAGTAGAAATAGTTTATAGATATAATCTATCTATTTCTTCAGAAACATACATTTTTGTGTTTGCTTCTACAAGACACTTGGACTTGAAAACGAGTTTTAAAGAAGTGAACAAATCCTGATTTAGGCCTAGAGCCTTGGCCACGTGTATAGCGTCTGTGCTTGGATTTCGTCTGTTTTTCTTTTATCGATTCCATACCTTTGTTTTTTGATACTTTTCTTAGACTTGATGATTCGAAATTTGTATGTTTTTCCATTTGCTTGAAGATTTGCTGTTTTATACTTTTATTTTGTAAGCCTGCTAGAAAGTTAGGTTTTTCGAGTCACAACTTCTCACCTTTCTTTCATTAGATCTTCAAACCTTTTTATTATATATATATATATATATATATATATATATATATGTATATATTTCATTATATATATAAATAAATATATATATATATATATATATATTGGAATAGTGTATTATGAGTTACTACATACATTCTAACTTTGGATTTAATAATTTATTTTTATATATATATATATATATATATATATATATATATATATATATATATTATATATATATATATATATAAATATATATATATATATATATTAATATTTCTAAGCAAATTTTTTGATAATTATATGCTTAACGACTTTGTTACTTTTCAATGTACATTATTTGCACTTTTAATGAACATTATACAAATTTCAAATTCAAACCTCTGCAATTGCTAACGGTTATATTACGCAAAATAATATACTTAAAAATACGGTTTATTTGGAAACAAAATGACGAATTTAATTTCTGAAATGCAGACGTATTTTAGAAGGGATTTATATATAACTGTAAAATTCTATGTTATGTATAACATGGATATAGATAAATGTATTTTAATATTTAAAATTTTTTTGTAGTCCTGAGTAAAATAAAAATAGTTTAGATACTTGTCTAACAGTAAGATATTCTATTGTATTACGCATTGATAAGTTTTGAATCTCAATAAGAGCTCTAGAGGAGAAAATAAATGATATTTGTTAAGATAAATAAATAATTTTAGCAAAGAATGTTTTCAAAATATGGATTTTACAAGAGTAAAAGCACTTATTTTATCAAAACAATTATTTAACGAAATGTCTGATTATCTTTAATATTGCATATGCGAAATATTATATTAAATTTACATAACATAATATGCAAATATTGTTACAAAAATGAACGAAGCAGGATATAAGAAATGTTTCGAAAACTAATATGTAACTCACATCAACATAATTCATTATATTCTTATTGGAAAATAAAAACATACTTAATGACAATAATATGGGGTTTTATATTATTTCATGGTAGTTTCATATGTTCATGTCTAAATTTGTTGCTTGGCAAATTTCAACTAATTAATATAAAGTGGATGTGGAAGACTTAGAGTAAAAGTTTTAAAATTTGTTGTTTTTAAATGATTTAAAACTATTTTAATATATTTCAGCGACGTGGTTATTTGATAAATATGGAATTATTTTGTTTATTAAAATGGTTAAAAGCGAATACACTGTATTTGGATTTTTATAAATAAAATGTAAATGTGCCACACACGGGAGAATAGTATTCAACCCCATCATACTTTCATTTTACGTATCACCTGAGAGAAACGCTAGTTGTAAGTAAGATCTGTATATACAAAATGTGTGTGTTCATCAATAATCGAATTTAAAAATATGGAGATTTCAGTGAGTGTGTGTTAAAATCACAGATTGGAACGAACCAGCGAACCTCTCTGAAAGAATTACAACGGAGGATATGTCACAATATTATTTAAAGAAATACAATCCTCTATAACATTAATTACAGTAATGCAAGTAAAGTATTTAATTGATTAACTTTTCCGCTCTTGAAATGGAGAAAATAGAATAGAACTCTGCTCCTATGAAACATTCTATTTCAGACGCTCATTTGCCGAAAACTTTTTGTAGATTAGAATGTTTCCGTCAGACTTTCAGAATAAATTTGCAATTTAGAACATGTGAAATCCCCTCGTATTCCGCTCGAACCGCCGAGTAAACGGAATTGTTTTGTGTATAGAAGGAGAATAATTTATTGTGATGGATGTATTTCTTTGGATACATTGGGGAGTTCTCACAATGCCATTTTTTAACCACACTTGGAGAATATGTAGAGTAATAAAGTTTCAACTGAGATGAGGAGGTGAAAGGAGAATACAGGAAGACAAAGGGTAAGGAGGGACTGTGAACATCCGGAGTGTGCGAAAGGGTGTCTTCAGGGCAAAAGAACAAAGTTCGTCTTTTACTTTTTAACATTCAAATTTAAGGTTCTATGTATTTCTGAATTTTTAATTTTGTGTTAAATGTTTTTCACTCAAGAAATTAAAATCCGTACGAAGGGGACAAAAGTGTTACTTTCCCTATATGCAAAGTATAATATATAGGGGAAGTGTTCTGACGTAGTCGGAAATTCAAATTTGGATTTTCGGGGAAGAACATGTTTTAAGCATACCTGAGCTCGAATCGAACGTTTTTCAGATAATAATTGTGTGTATGTGTGTATGTATGAGAGTGTGTCCGTGACTCTGTAGTAGCTATATCTCATAAATGAATGGAACGTTCCGAATGAAGCGTAGTAAACTATTACAATAGGTGAATCCTGGAAGTCTACCCCTATATA
>OX578135.1:50425836-50715836 GCA_951213105.1 Amaurobius ferox
AAAGACATTTTTTTCTAATCTTGGAGATTTTTGAGGACCTTTTCGAAACAAAGGATTGATCCTATTTTTTATAAAATATAATCAACACCAGGGTAACGCACAAGTAAACTTATATACTTCATTTCTTGAAATTTCGGAAATACATGCATTCTACAGACAGACATACAAGCACATAGAAAGACAGACATATACACATACACATACACACACTAGCACATACAGTCAGACACACACATAATATACATAAATAGTCAGATACACACACACGTAGACATCAGTCTAAAATATATAGTCTTATCCTACAGTGTCAAAACAATATACTTACTGGCTGCACCACTTCGTTTATATATAATTTTCAATATTACATTGAATTTCTTGTTATGTAGTCTTATGTCTAAAATATTTGCGATTTTATGATGTGTTAATATATAAAAGTAGATACACATAATTAGTTTTCAATCTATAAATATCTTCTTAAATATGCAATGTATTTCGACATTTTCTAGGCAATACAAATGGCAGAGTCTATTTCGATAAGAGCTTGCGACACAGTAGCCTAACGGTAGAGTATCGGTTGGACAGTACGAATATCCATGGTTCGATTCCCTTTTGGGGCAGCGAGATTCTTTATACAGTCTAGAATACATTTGATATACTATTTTTTCTTCAACGCCTATCCGCAGAACAGCAGAGATTTAAAGAACAGTTTTTATTCTTATGTATTGACCACTCGTGGTTTGAAAATGCTTTTGTAACCGATTTATATATGTTTTTTCAGTGCTTTCTTAAATTTAGGGGCAGGTTGGTAAATACAGCCAGTTTCGATTTGGTAACACATTAATTTTTTAAATTAAAATTCGGAAACAAGTTTGGAAATTAAATATATCCTAAAAAGTGTGAATTTTTTGACAAAACTTTTGTCCATGCAATGTTACCGAATATATGCAACTTTATAATTATTAAATAAAATAACTTTTAGTTTTTGTGGGAATAATATTTATAGTTTTGAATAGTTACAAATAATTATACCTTGTTTAGTCATTATTCCAAGTTTTAAAATTTTCATTTCTCTCTTTCTCATAATTTTACTCACGAGTCCGTGTAAAAAAAAATATTACTCTGTTTAAAAAGTAAAAAATCTGATGTGGGCAACACATGACTTTCCTTATATAATGTAATGAATTTACTACTGTTACAGTAAAAAAAATAGGTTTTTCTTATAGTAGATACTAATATTCTTTCCAAGATATTGAATTTTCGACAATTAGTGGTCATTTTCATTGATTTAGCGTCATTTTTATCCATTTGGCGAGATTTTCGTTAATTTGGCAGCATTTCAAAAAGTCGCCAAGTTGGCGACATTCCGCCAATTTTGTCGCCAAAATCTCGCCAAGCGTTATGGACGAAGAAATAAGTTATTCTTACAGCAGATAAATGATTATTGGCGTTCAAATACAAAAGTATTACTCAAACTATCTTTTTTCATGAATGGAATAAGCTAGATCTACGAGAATGATATCACCCAATTTATCGCATGGTATTACATATGAAAAGTGAACATGTTTCTCAACAAGATTTTTTTTCAATTTTATATGACTTTTTGATATTTTTTTTGAAAAATGTGCAATATCTCGAGAACGGTTCATGTTAGCGTTCTAAAATTTATGTCAATCGTTTTCTAATAAAAAATTACATAAGAAATGTCTATTTGCGTAACTTTATTAGTGGTTTTGATTTTTTGAAGATTTTTTCAAATTTTCATTCAAAAATTTAGGGGGGTTCTGAACATTCGATTGCGTATAAAAACAATAGGCTTCCAGTGATTACGGATTGTGATTTTTGTACCAAATTTGGTTCGAATTCGTCCATTCGTTCGTCAGTTATCGTCTCCACAGACCCACTGACACACACACACACACACACACACACACACACACACACAGACATCGCTTCAAAAATGTTTGATTCGTGATCAAGGATGCTTGAAACGTGCTCTCCCGTCGAAAACTCGAATTCGAATTTTCGACCCGTCACAATACTTTCCTTATACATTATGTATCTAAGGAAAGTAAAAAGTATATTGTTAGAAATTAACTTATACTCTAAAAAAGAAAAAAATTCTAGTGGTGCTTTTATAAAGCTAAATGGTATAAAAGCCCTAATGCAATCATACAACCTTATCTCATCTCACCTTA
The DNA here is from genome assembly GCA_951213105.1 of Amaurobius ferox. Classification (NCBI taxonomy): domain Eukaryota; kingdom Metazoa; phylum Arthropoda; class Arachnida; order Araneae; family Amaurobiidae; genus Amaurobius; species Amaurobius ferox. Next base: position 50,428,032 of record OX578135.1, read on the forward strand.
ATGCAGCATCATAAGACTTCAGCTGTTGATGTTTAATCCACAATATTAAATTCAGACACTTACCCCTTATTCTTATCAGTTTTGACTTTTGTTACTGCCATAAAACGCACCCACAGAGGTGGAAAGAAGTAGACCTATCTAGTAAAATATTCTGAAGGGGAAAATGCATATTGTGCAATATTCTTACAAATAATCTCTAACAGGTGCTTTGGAAGATTATCTAGTTTGAGAATAATATGATAACTGGATTTTGTTCCAGGTGTTGCTATGGTGGTGAGTATGACATTTGAGTAAGCTAATCCAATATTTACATATCGATTTTCATAATCTACTCTTGTGCGCAGCATGAAGTTTGAAAAAGATCTTTTCTGAGCTGAAGGGCAAAGATTGATTCTATATAAATGGCACAATTTGAAATATTCATAAACGTTCAAAATATTAGAAAATTCGCAAAATACTAGACTGCCATAACAAAAATCAACGTTGTCCCACGAAACTGAAGCAAGACATTCTTGAAATCACACCATATAAATTCCTTAAGGTGATCAATTACTTTTTAAAATATAGTGTATGTTTACATAGATTTTTATCTTGAATAATTTAGATTCCATAGTCAAATTTTATACTGAATATAGTATATAAGTATACTTAATGTATATAATGTATACTTAATGTAGTATATAGGTATGCTTTGTGCATATAATGCATTATTAATATAGTACATAAGTATACTTTGAGGGTATAATGTATAATTAATGTAGTATATAATGCATACTTTGTGTATATATTGTATACTTATTGTAGTATGTATACAGGGTGTCCCAAAAAGATTGAAACGGGCTTTAATTCTTTATCTGTTGGAGATAAGTGGGGAATGTAGAAATGAAAATAATATTTACACCCTTTATATGAAGAGATCACGCGACCATTATATAGAGAGATTACGTGACCATAATATGAAGAGATCACGTGACCCACTTTAAAATAAAATATGGCATTCATCTTGTGACAAAATTGTGATTTTTAAAGTTCTTTTTCATTCATTTTTAGTGTTGTATCCGTCCTAAAACCGCTTTATTTCTGCTTAAATTCTGTTCATTTACATACTGAAACTACGCAATTACAATATATTTGAATTTAAATGATCATCAAACTTTGATTATTTCTACAACGAAGCCTAGTTTTTCCTTAATTAGAATGTAAACACCAAGAGATGTTGAATGAGTTGTATAAGAATTGCTGCATTCTTTAACGCAAAATTATTTAGCTCATGGAGTCTGCAATATAGCTGATATGAATGAGGCAGTCCTTGATTTTACACGAGAACCAGACGATTTTTTCGATGAAGTTTTAAGCATAGAGTTAAATTACTTGTACCTCCATGGTTTTAGGTTTTAAAATAATATGAATTAGTATAGTATTAGGATGAATGAAAAGAATAAAAAAAAGTTTATGAATGAAATGCTGCTTTTATATAGAGGTGATTTATGTTTCGATGACGGCATTTGAATAAAGTTAATTTGTTTTCGATAAAGTTTTCAAATATAATAAATTATTGAAGTATTATGATAATTTTAAAAATATTACTGAGGAATATATCGCATTTTAAACATGTATAAACCAAGCAATTTATATTTCAATGCCGTCATTTGAATGAAGTTCATTTTTTTCGATGAAGTTTCAAGTTTTCAAATATAATAAATGAATGTAGTATTATGATAATTTTAAAAATATTGCCTAGGAATGTATCGCATTTTAGAGATGTTTATATAAAATTGCATTGAAGTTGGAAAGTTTTTCATAATCAATGCTTTATGCATGATTGATCTTTCTCGTTTTAATGATCTTGTTGCATTAAGAAAAATATGATTGGCCAAATTTGTCTAAAGCAGCCGTATAAAAATTTAAAAAGTGTAATTTTTTGAAAATTAATGGGGGGGACTATTTCATTAACGTAGTCTTATTTCCTACCTTACTTTCAACAATTTTGCAATTTACATTGCCCACTTATCTTCAACAGGTAAAACAATTAAAGCGCTTTTGAGTCTTTTTGGTACACCCTGTATAAATATACTTTGTGTATACAATGCGTACTTTGTGTATATAATATGGATAAAATGTTGCTTTGTTTCTCTCAACCATAGAAGAAACAATCTAGTTTAGTGATTGCTCTGATGCAAAGTACTTAATGGATTTTTCCTTGTTCTTGCAACCAATGACATATAACGGAGATTTGTTCTATTCCTTAAAACATTCTATTCCAGGCTCCCATTTGCCGAAAACTTTTTGCAGATTAGAATGATTTCGACAGAGTATCGGAATAAATTTACAATTCAAAACTGGTGGAACCATTCCACCTCCCACTTAAACGGTCGAGTAAACGGTATTGTTTTGTGTAGTGCAGGAAAATAATTTAATTTGATGGATATCTTTCTTTGAGTACACAGGAGAATCTTCGCAAAATGTTTTGTTTTTTTTATTCAACCCTGCTCAGAGAATATCTTTAGTAATACAGCGTCAGCCGAGATGGAAGAGGGAAAAAATAATGCACCAGAAGGGCAGAGAGTAAGTGTGAACATCCGGAGCATGCGAAGGAAGGCTTAGGTGAAAATAAAAAGATATGTTTCTTACATTTTAGTAATCCACTCTGAAGTTTTAAGAATCTTTAGTTCAGTTATTTATTTCAGTTTAATCTTTTATCTCTCGCGGGAACGAGAGTCACACGCACAACGCTGTGGAATTTATAAAACGAATTCTCAAGTCGCAAGATTAAAAATATTGTTTTATTGAAAAATATCTGTTGATAAGCAAAGAAACCTGTTCTGGTAACTTTAACCATAAAAATAAATTTCTAACGAAATGTTTATACATGAAAAGTTTCTTAAGATTAAGGGCATGATTTAGTGTTTGTTCTAAAGAAATGTACGTCTGTTTGCTAGTGATGTTATTTTTCTGCTATAAAATTGTTATAAACGCCGGATGTTACTGATAACCAAATTGAAAGAATTATTTAAACAGTTTCCAATAAAAGTGAATTTCAGAAATATTGACTGATTAATATGGTTATGTTAAAGTAATTGGTGATTCTTCATATCTTCAACACATGTAATATACAGACTTCTATGTAATTGACTACCATTTTTTCCGCATTTTCTAACCATATAAGTGTCTACTAAGATCTGCGACACCCATATTGGTGACATTACTTATATATGTTTTCAAGAAACGTCTCTTGATGATTATAAATTGTTTGTAAGAGTTTCTCACTGAAATAAACCGTTTGCCGATTTAATCTTTCTCATTATATTAAAAATAAGTAGTTCACGACGCCGACGCCTTCGCTGTTTGACAAATTGATAAATTTCTCGTACCTCGAGTTTCTCTGATCCTACCGCAAACCAACAGCAAACAAAAATATAAATTTTGATATACTTTGATACGTATGTGAAATAGTAATTTTGATAGGTATGTGAAATACGCTGAAATAAACCGATTTTCGATATATATTGCAGTTTAAGAAATATTTAATGTCGAAGCCAAATACAAAATATGTGATCTGCGAGTTTGATTCCTGGATAGACTACCAATAGCAAGATCAAGAATTTTTGTAGGCAGGTACCTACACAATAGAATTTTTGCAAGACGGAGCCCCCTTTTTAGCACTTTACAACGTAGTTAAAAAGTGCTTATGAATTTATTCATTCTGTCTGTTAGTCCGCCCACGATAACTGCCGTAAAAATAACTTTATCAAAATGAAATTTTAGTATGTTGCTGAGACAGTCTGTGGGACATATCGGGATGTAAATGAATAATATCATCCAATTAGTTTTGGATTGAACCCGGGTTGAAAAAATGAAATACATTGAACCCTATGGGACCTAATTTTTCACACATTTTTTAAACACATTTGAAATTCACACATTGCTTCGAAGTTACAGGAAATATTCAAAATATCCCATAAAATATTAAAAAAAAATCAGCAAAATATGTCCGGTATTTTTTTAAATAAAAATTAAAATATTAATTACACCCATTTTATATGAAGAGATCACGTGACCCACTTCAAAATAAAATATGGCATCCATCTTTTTTCCCAGCGTCAAAATCGTGATTTTTAAAGTTCTTTTTAATTTATATTTAGTGCTGCATCCGTCCTAAAACCGCTTTTTTTCTGCGTAATTTTTGTGCATCTATATTCAGCGCCAATGCAATTACAATATTTTTTAGTTTAAATAATCATCAAACTTTGATTTCTTCAACGAAGCCTAATTTTAACGTATGTAGAATGTAAACACATCAAGCTGTAAGATGAGTTGTATAGGAATTGCTGAATTTCTTTAACGCAAAATTATTTAACTCTGGAGTCTGGAATATAGCTGACATAAATGAAATATTCATTGATTTTACTTAGAAAATGAGACAATTTTATAGCATTGCCTTTTTCGATGAAATTTTAAGCATGGAGTTAGAAAGTACTTTTACTTCCATGGTTTTAAGTTTTCAAGTAAAATAAACCATTGTAGTATTGCGATAATTTTTAAAATATCACCGTTGAATGAAGTAAATGGAATAAAAGTGAATGAATGAAATATTAACTGCTTTTACATAGAGAGACAGGCGATTTATATTTCGATGGTGTCATTTGAATAAAGTTCATTTGTTTTCGATGAAGTTTTCAAATATAATAAATTATTGTATTATTGTGCTAATTTTTAAAATATCATCTCTGAATGTATGGCATTTTAGAGATGTTTACATGAAATTGCATTGCAGTTGGAAAGTGTTTCATAATCAATGCTTTATGGATGATTGACCTTTCTTGATTATTTTCGATGTAGTTTACGATATGTATTGCTTTGTATAACACTTCTGAAGTGATACATGTTCTTTTGTATCAGCATGTCTATCGATTTTTGAAACCATAGCATACAAAAAAATCTGATGTGGGCAACACATGACTTCCCTTATATAATGTAATGAATTTATTACTTTTACAGTACTCAAAGTATCTTTTTTCATGAATGGAACGAGCTAGATCCACGAGAATGATGTCACCCAATTTATCGCATGGTATTACATATGGAAAGTGAACATGTTTCTCAATACGAAATTTTTTTTTTTTCATTTTATATGACTTTTTGATAATTTTTTTGAAAAATGTGCAATATCTCGAGAACGGTTCATGTTAGCGTTTTAAAATTGATGTCAATCGTTTTCTAATGAAAAATTACATAAGAAATGTCTATTTGCGTAACTTTATTAGTGGTTTTGATTTTTGACGATTCTTTCAAAATTTTATTCGAAAATTTAAGGGGGTTCTGAGCATTCGATTACGTATAAAAACAATAGGCTTCCAGTGTTTACGGATTGTGATTTTTGTACCAAATTTGGTTCGAATCGGCCCATTCGTTCGTCAGTTATCGTCTCCACTGTCTCACTGACACACACACACACACACACACACACACACACACACTGGCAGCACCTAAAAATTGTTTGATTCGTGATCAGGGATGCTTGAAACGTGCTCTCCCGACGAAAACTCGAATTCGAATTTTCGACCCCGTCACAATACTTTTCTTATACATTATGCATATAAGGAAAGTAATATAAAATTTGATACATTTGTAGAGAAATGATATGGGAATACACTGAACCCTCTGTAAACTCTTCCCGGCCATCCAAATAGTTACCTTGCAGTTTCTGGTAGGTCGGACTGTCTGGGTCTCAACAACAACAACTGAATCTCTGTCTATCGACCACTCAAATTGCTGCTGCAAACCATAGGGTCAGTCGAGTAGTCTGGGTTTCCGATTGAATCTCTGTCTAGTACCGCAAAAACCATAGCATGCAAAAATATGAAATTTGGTACATTTATAGAAGAATAATATGGAAAAATGGTGAGATAAACAGTTTTTTGATTTAAACTTTAGTTCAGATTGCAATAGCTTGAAAAATAGAAATAATATATATGGGACCTTTTCAGCATATAAATAATTCTGAATTTAAAAGAAATAATTATTACTTTCCTTATATACATTCTGTATAAGGAAAATATGGTGATGGGGCCGAGAAATCGAGTTTTCGACGGGAGAGCACATTTCAAGCATCTCTGATCACGAATCAAACATTTTTGAAGTGATGTCTGTGTGTGTGTGTGTGTGTGTGTGTGTCAGTGAGTCTGTGGAGACGATATCTCATGAAGGAATGGATAGATTCGAATGAAATTTGGCACAAAAATCACAATCCGTAAATACTGGAAGCCTATTGTTTTTAAACGCAGTCGAATGTTCAGAACCCACCTAAATTTTAGAATGAAATTTTGTAAAAATCATCAAAAAATCAAAACTTTTAATAAAGTTGCGCAAATAGACATTTCTTGTGTAATTTTTCCTTAGAAAACGATTGACATAAACTTTAGAACGTTAACATGACCCGTTCTCGAGATATTGCACATTTTTCAAATAAATTTATCAAAATATCCCATGAATTAAAAAATAATATTAACTGTTAAGAAACATGTTCACTTTTCATATGTAGTATGCGATAAATATCATGACATCATTACCGTGGATCTAGTTCGTTTCATTCATAAGAAAAGATACTTTGAGTAATACATTTGTATTTGAACGCCAATAGTCATTTATCTGCTAAAGAATAACTTATTTCTCCGTCCATTACGCTGGGCGAAATTTTGGCGATGAATTTTGCGGAATATCGCTAACTCGAGAACTTTTTTAAATGTTGCCAAATTAACGAAAATCTCGCCAAATGGATAAAAATGACGCTAAATCGATGAAAATGACGACTAATTAACGAAAATTCAATATCTTGGAAAGAATATAAGTATCTACTATAAGAATAACCTATTCTTTTTTTTGCTATAAAAGTAGTAAATTCTTTGCATTATATAAGGAAAGTCGTGCTGTCCACATCAGATTTTTTAATTTTAGTAGAAATGGCTTTCTAACTTTGCGTGAACGCAAAGTTAACACTGGATAATAGATACACATTTTGAACTTTCTGGAGCACTCATTATCGATTTTAACGATATATCTGAAGCTGAATAAACAATAAATCATGTTTCTAAATTTCTGGAACGTTTTATCCGGCTAATGTACGTGAAAAATTAAATTCAAAATGTAATCTTTACCCATTCACTGCATTAAATATGTATATGGCGTTTAAGGTAACGAACCGGTAGGACTGGGAGTGGCTGCCTAAGACAGACTGCTGCCAAGGCCTAACATTTATCTGACAAGTATTTCTTTTCTTCATAGACTTTCAAAGAGACTTGAAAACAGAAAGTCAAATATAAAAAAAAAATGCTGAAACAGAGTATGGAAACAGCTACTTATAAGAAAGTAAAAGAAATATATTTTTCTAAGATGCGGGTATACTTATATAGTGCTGCCGTGCTAATGAAGTGTATATCTTTCTATTTATGTCAGCTGCTAAAATTACTTCATCGTGGCTTGTGATTTAAACTAAACACTGTATGCTCTGACTATTTTTTTCACACGAGTGATGTAGTACATAGCTGAAGCAATTACGTACTTAGCTAAAGTTTCTAGTTACGAAGGGTTTTCCCTTTTTGCTTCATTCGTTAATTTGCAAGCAAAACTTTGCACATTTATCTTTTTTTCTGGATGTTTCTAAATATATTCCACACATATATGACCGCATATACACAGAAATAAAATTGAAAGGGCAATGCTTTTATTTAACTAGCATCACTTCATTATGTCTTGTATGATTCTGGCAAATGTGTTGCTTGAAAAAAATTACATAATATTAACATATAATTAACATACTATGTTATGTATCTACCTACAATTATTTCAGAATAATTTTATGGGTGTATAAATTTGCATTTTGTTCTGATCTTTTACAAAATTGGTCCAAGGAAAACAAAATGATCTGAAACATTACATTCGGAAATTAACATGTATATTAAAATCTTATATGGTACTGTAAAACTATTCACTATTTATTAATCCTGGATTCATACATTCGCTATGGTTGTTGACAGAAAAATATGGTAATGACAAGAATCTGGATTATTGTACGGTGTTCATATAAAAAGGATATTTTATTTCTGATAATTAAAGAAAACCGTAATAACCATATTTTTGAAATTAAAGGAAACACATAACCATATTGATGAAACTTTTATTGGTATGAAAAGCTTCGCTGAAATGCAAATCGAAAACTGCCTTTATATAAGTATTCAGAATGCATTTTTTTAATTTTATACGCTAGAGGTAAACTCTATCGATATTTCAGGTACACCGTATTTTCCATCTTTATCTCAAGCAATTCAAATATCACTATATTGTGTACGCTCTATGACGCGCAACTGGAAAGGTATGGATGAAAAAATATTCGCAAGGGATTTACGTTTCATTTTCAAGATCTTGGAATATATTTTATTGTAGATGCTTGAACTTTTTGCAATTTCTTCGAGCACTTCCTGTTCGTGCCTGAGTATGGTTAGAACGAAGAAAGAGACATTTTATATTGCTTTCGAAACAGGTTGATACTTTGAATCAACTGTGCATGTTGTCATTATCGGGGTATTTTTGTTTTATATTGTTTTAGACAACAGTTTGAGCAAAATTATACATTAAAAATCTATTTGCTTGAATAATTACCCAAAACGAAAACTTCAAAACGTCAAAAATAAAATACATAGTGAGCAACACTATTACACATTGCAGATTGACTAATCACTCTTTTCGCATATTTCAAATGGTGAAATGTTAATTCTCGTTATATGTGAGGTACCTAGGGAAATTTTTAGATATTTTTGGAGTGTTTTAAACGTTTTGATTTTTTCTAATTACACAGTTTCGATAGATTAAGAGAATGTAGTTTATTTCGTCCTAATCGAATCAAAGACGGCAAAGTTATCAATCGTGCAATATTTAGATATAACGGTTGCAGTCATTACATCAGGCAAACGTACAGTCGGCGCAAGTGATAAGCGCATACTGATGTATAGCGCATATATTGATCTACAGATACCGCAGATAAAAATTTTCATTTATTTACACTTTTCTACCAGTATTGTTTTACAATAAAAATTGCAGGGTATATAATCAGAACGAAAGGTAATCATATAGGGCTCAATATTGGTTCCAGCAGATACTTTCATTCATATCCAGTCAACAACCCAGCTGCACCACCCTCTGTAGAAAGTTTGAGTTCTTAGCCAATCCACAAAATTCAAGAAATTTCCAGAACTCACCAAAAGTCTCCAAGTTCGTGTTACTTCGCTAAATTCGTCGCCCAAGAGACACACACGGGTTTTCAAATTACAAACATAGTTTTCTGTGACGTATTCCTAACAGTATAATGTCACATCTGCTACATACTTCCGTTTCATCCATGTCATATTTCTTTCAAGATACAGATCTACTACACGCCCTATACTCGCATCAAAAATCACATCAAATGTTTCACATCAAAAATCATCAAAATTAACATAACTCAAAAAAGTCTTTCATAATTATCAAAAGTATAACAACTCAAAATATGTTATTCTTTTTCTTCCAGGTGTTGTCAAATAAAGTTCACCAAAAATACAATTTTATGATGTATCTAACAGTTTACTCCTGTTTCTAATATAAGGTAATACTAGTTTGTAATTTTTATTGAGATCTTTAACATTTATAAAATTACTACTACTTGTTAATTTTTCTTATTCACTCTCTAAATAATCTCCGTTTTATATTGTTGTTGTTGAGACCCAGACCGTCCGACCTACCAGAAAGGCCGTTTTATCTTGTGTAATTTTTTAATCAAAGTTGCTATTCAATTATACCCTTAACAAAACTACTGCACGGGAAGTGTATAGGATAATACTGAAATAAATTAATATGGTGAAATAACTGGAGAAAAATTAGTGAAAAAGTGAGTACATCCGTTAAGCATTCAAGATATAATCATTTACTAGAATAAAATAAAAACAGGTATTTATATTTAATTTGTTTTCCTGGAAAATCATAGAATAAAAAAGTAAAATCCAGAACATTCACTGATATTATTTACTAAAAACATATTGCTAAAATGGTTGAAAAATTGAATCTATTACCCGGGCTTAAGCTCCACGTAAACTGACATTAATTTTCTGAAGCTTCTGCTATAGCACTTCTGACACTGATTGCTTGAAAAAATCGATCCAAATTTTGTTTAATTATCCCAATTTGGTTGAGAGCTATGGAGAATTGTTCTGTATAGCACAAGTGAAATGAAGATGGTCTGAAATGTAAATGTGATAACAAAAAGACTATACGACAAGCTGATGAATATTTAAAAAACTAGATAAGTAATCATTATAAATAAAACAAGTACTAAATTGGTATAAAATACCCCTTTTTTTCCTGTTCCATATATAACTCAAGGTATGGAAATAGATATACATATGGTAAAAAAGGATAAAAAAAATCTTTTCATGAAAGTATATGTATAAGAAAGTAATTTTATAACTCATGTATTTAATGCAGGTACTTAAGGTACTAATCCCCTTGTTCCCTGCATAAACATACATGGTGTAAATGCAAAAATTGTGCATAAGATGAAAAATTGCAAAATCAAAACAGAAACATTGTTTTGTACGATAAGCTAGGCCTGTTCTAGCTCCCAATAAAAATTGGAAATTGAATAAATTGAGTAAAGTGATTAGCATTTCCGAAAACATGTACGTTATCAAGGGCCATACATGTTTCATTAATGCGGATTCTACGTTTCTGTGCACATTACTGTAAATTGTATTATAGAAATAATGCACATGGCCCGACGTAGAAGAAAATACAAATTGGATCAGATGCACAAGAAATCAAATATAACCTAACACACCAGCGTATGACAAAATATTTATAGGAGAATACAATGTAATGAAAAATCATAAGAATATAATAAATATGTATTTACTCCTTGTTCTGCTTAACATCTTAGATTTCGTGACTAACTAACTAACTACCACACTCTCCTAGAGTGTAGAGGATGGGACTTGGCACTCCGCCTTCTGTCCCAAGGGGAAAGATTTCGTGACACTGACTATTCATTTTATCTCAAAACCGGTTACAGTTAATTTTATATACGACGATTTCAAATGTTGGGATTGAAACATGGAGTATATATATATATATATATATATATATATATATATATATATATATAGTATTATTATGAATGTTTTGAATTTTAGATTTAAAACATGAAATATCACTAAAACAACACACGTGAGCGTTCTGAAAATAATATCATTGGATTTTAAATGATGAATCGGATATATATATATATATACGTGTTATATCTAGTTTATGCGTAGTTATTTTTTATAATAGGGTTTACCGATTGAAATTACCTAATGATTTTATATGATTCTAATAATTTGTTCAAGAGATGTCGCAACCACATATATGCACATAAGCAGACATCATTGCACAAAATTCAAGGTTCGTATATACGCATACACTAAACGTGTAGATTAATCAAAAAGTTGGACGGGCAGATTTTATCCCCACTACAACACATTTCTTTCATATAGACTACGTATTTTTAAAGAAAACCTTTTCTTATATTTCAAAGAAATGTATATACTTTAAAATAACAGTTTTGTAGCGTTCTTACCGTCTCAAATATATAATCTTCGTTATATTCTTTTAAAGAATAGCTTAAGGATATGTATTTAAGATTATAATCTGAGCAAATATATTGGTATATCAGTTTCAGTAATATCTTACGAGTACAAAGTAAATATTATTCTTTCGATCTAGGATAGAAATACAAATTTTATATGTTTCTAACCATCTGGAATTGCAAAGTCAAATTAAACTGGGATTACATTTTAAATCCATACTGTTGCGGTAAATTTAATTATACGCAACGCTTCACTAATTAATGCAAGTTTGAAAATTCTATCAAAGAACTCCTCAGTGTTCAATTGTCTTCAAGGATGCGTAAGATAGCGTAACATCATTGTGACTTAGAAGCAAATGTATGCTTTTGATCTTGTATATATTCTATTTTTAGAGGATATTCTGAAATGTCTGGTTAAATTTCTGTGACTTATATAAGATTTTATATGTTTTCAAGATGTAATTTAAGAAAGTGCGAACTTTTAAGAAAGGTTTTTTCTTTGAATTTGAGATTTGTTGCAGGGAATTCGTTAAGAATGTTTATAATTAACTTTGTACATTTTTACAATATTCGCTATCTATAGTATTATCTACAGCATTATTTACACTATTGTATACGCCAATAATAATTAAAACATCTGATGTGGGCAGTATATGACTTTAACTGCAGACTCAAATCTATTTTTGTTTTCTTTATTTTTTGCATAATGCATTAAATTGTGTTGAATTGCACAGAGTAATCTTACATATTTGAAATCACACTGAATTTTCAGTTTTATTACAATTTTCATGTGGTAACTGAATATATTTTCAAAGACGGGTCAAAAAGTGGTAAATCCTATAATAATGGGAACGTTAAAAATAATTTTTTCGTGTTCTAGAATGCTCCAAACGTGTAGATTCGTTAAAAGCTCGAGTTTTGATTTTTAACACAAATTTAATACTTCCCCTAGATTATCATATATTGTAAGGAAAGCAAAAAATGCAGGGCAATGCCTGTTTTATGATCATTTTAACCTTTCTTTATTGTTTTTCATGTGGTAATATTAAGGCATTTTTAAGGGTATTTAAAATAGTGCTTAAGATTTCTATTTGTTCAATTCAGTTATGTTTGTGCATATTTGGTCTAAAAGCGAGTTTTCTGAAAACACAAAAAATAAACAATTGTTGACTTAAACAACGATGACCTGAGGATTAAAAAATTATTGATGACTTTTAAAACCCTTGTCTGAGGACTTAAAACGCGATTGATGACTTAAGAAACGATTACCTGAGGAGTTAAAACTATTGATGACTTAAAAAACGATAGCCATTAAAAAACGATTACCCGAGGCTTAAGAAGTGATTACAAGATGACGTAAAACCGATTACCCGGGGATCTAAAAAACAATTAATTTATAACTTAAATACGATTACATGAGGACTTAAAAACTATGTAGGACTGACAACATGATGGCATGAGTCCTTAAAAACGGTTGATGACTTAAAAACAGATTACCTGAGGACTTGAGAAACGTTCGATGTTCATCATCTTAGTATCTCATTTGTTTCTTTTTATCACATTTAAACTTTAGAAACTACCAAAGAAAATTTGCTGCAAGACTTGTTTCAGCATTAGTGTGTATATAAATATATGTAATACATAACATGAAATAGATAAGTATTCGTTTTTTAACTAATACTTCGCTTAATTATTATTCAATCATTTCTTCTGTTTTGGCTAGAAATACCTATACGTGATTTAATCATTCTAAGTTAAAACTTCACAAAGCGAGATTTTACACCTGCTCAAATAAAACAATATTTTCATGTGTAATTGCAATTTATACATCTGTCCAAACAGCAGGAGTTGATTGCGACCTGAACTGGAAGTGTGGAGAAAAATCAATTATACGCAACGCACCCGTATTTAATGTTGTAAGTGCATTTTTATAGTGCACATATTTCAATATCTTTTCGAGATTGTGAAGGACAGTAGAGTGATTATTTCGTTTTAGAATGTAATCAAAATTATGTAACTTTATGCGTGTGCTCTTTTGGACGAAATTTTGTTATCCGGTTAAATATATGCACTTATATGCATAAGTCTGCTGAAAGTATTGCAGAGTTAACTGTATTTTAAAAGTTAATTTTATTTTGATAATTATTTAAAGAAGTCTGAGGAATCGAACTTTAGTAAACTTTCGATTATTAGGCACGTTGAGTAGTACCGGAAAATTAGGTGCGGTTGAACTTAAACAGTGTCGGAGTATCGGATGTTGAAAAACAAGATAATGGGTAGCAAATAAAACATTTATTTGCCTAGAACATAACACAGAATATATTACAATATATTACAATGTACAATATGCAAATTAACATTTCAATTTACATAAAAATAATAAAATAAACATCACTAAAGAGAAATCTGAATATAATATCATTTAGTATATTTCAGTAACTGTACCTCAATACAGTCAAATGGACCCGAATGCTGTTCGAGAGTCATGCCGGATTATCAGGCGTGCCGAACCACTGATTGCCGGATTAACGAAATTCACCATATAATGATTTTCTCTTAACTGGCAACGTTCTATTCATTGAACTTTTGCGGTAAATAATACCTGAAGTGAATCCTAGATTGTTCACTTCGTTGTTTCACTTCCAAGTGTTAACGTATGATCTGTAAGTCTAACTTTTCTACGTTTCTAACAGCATAGCTATTCTCATAGCTCTTCTGTTAGAAAATCTCATAGCTCTTCTGTTAGAAAATCTCATAGCCTCTTCCTAATTGAAACCGCTAGCCTATAAATAGTCTAAAGAGCTTCTTAAACGTGCTAAACTTGTGCATGTGCTTGTCAAAAGAAGATTTTTAATATTGATCACGAGAGTACACGGAATTTGTTTATAACTTACTACCCAATCTCTAGAGTATGAGTCTACATTCGACTTTTTCTAACAATTATATTCCACAGTATTTAGTTTTGTTTGTCTTCCAATCAATATAAGAATGAAGACATAGCTTTTGCACTCCTAATATCCATAGACACATGCGAATTAATTATTATATGACCCTCCAATGGAACATAAGCCATAGACTTATTTACGTTAAATCATCTTCAGATCAAATAATTTATAATTTGTAGTACAGAAAACGTTACAGAAATTATGATAATACATTTCTTGTATAATGCGCAGACTTAAACAACTAACAATTTTATAGTCATTATTTCTCATTGTTGGGCAAAGGCCTAAAAAAATAGGCAATAAGTATTCGAGGAGATATAACCTTTGATGTAGTTTTTAAACCATGGCGATATTTTTTTTTCTTTAATCTGTTTTAAAAAATGTAATTAAGTCAAAACTCGTTTCCATTTAGAAAACCATGTAAAGGTTCTTTTTTCGCATAATATGCCTACATACCTTCCTACATTTATTCTTAACGTGGCACTCAAGAAACACAATGATATCAGACATATACGATTGGGGCAACAGTCATCATGTTAAACATTTATAAATTTTCAAGAAATGTTTCATCGGATACACTTTACATGATCGATATCAAAGTAACTCTGTATTTTCCTAGTAGAGAGTTTTCAAGAATCTAAGCGAGATAATTATGATAATATGCAAACAATGAGATTTTAAAAGTTACCAAGAGAATAGTATGTTGCCACAAAAACAAATTATATTCCGTTGAATACTTAATATCGATTCGACAAGTATTTAATATATTTCTGGGAAGTAATAGTTGTTTCGAAATTAAATGATACTTCGTATATATTAAATTCAGATTGCCTGGAACAAGTTTAATTAAATATAGCGTACTCGTGTTTAATGCAAATTTAATAATTCCAAGAAGAGATTTTATTTCTCAAGAATGTAATTTATTTCAAGAGCATGGAAGATAGAGTTATAATGTTTGGATAGATTTATAAAGTTTCATTTTAGAATATTAACTGTTTTATTTATCATCCAACTGCTACATTTTTAAATGCAACTGTTAAACAAGTTGACTGACGGGGCAGTAAATATTGACTCTGCCATATTTATTAATCAGTTTTAATTACAATTCCAAAATATACATTTTTATGTCATATTTATATGTTTTTCATTTTAAACCTCGATCAAGAACATTTTTTTGTGTCACATGAATGACTGGAATGACACAGTAAGCTACTTTATTTCTTGAGATGGCATGTCTGTCACATTTATGTAGCCACCTTCTGAAGAACATTTTTAAACGCATTTCATATATTTGTCAAAATAAGATTTCCACTGCTTTTGAAAATGATTGTTGAGAGGGTACAGCATACAATAATGTATTATCAGTTACATTGCGTTTCGAAATGGCTTTTTAACTAAAGTTGGTATACTTGTATATTAAAGAAATATATAAAAAGCAATAAATGCAATAAAACTTATTTTAGAAGGGGTATTGACATAAATATAATCTTTAATATTATCAATAGTTTTAAGCTATTTTTTCTCGTAACACCACAAAAATGTCACACCACAAAAATGTCTTAATGCATATTTCTAGGGGCGTAGCTGGGGCCTACTTACTACTTGCGGTTACCAGCTGTGGGTCCCGTAATTAGGCCTCATTTTTTTATTAGTCACATTTTCGCGGTGTTTTTTAGTAAGTAATTTTTGTTGCAGCCACAACAAAGGGCAGACACGCCTGCTATATGGTTCAACCTTTGGATTACTAAACTCTTAATAAATTTCTTTGATAAACATTTTACAAAATCTGAATCTATAAACGAATGAAAACAAAGGGCAATATACCAGAACTAGCGGCATCTAGACATAATTATCAAAATATTATCTATATGCAATTGTATTATCTATTTATGGCATTATCAAGCATTTCATCCGTTAGAATTTTATCTGCTTCTCCACTCCATGGACTATACTACAATCTTAAACATTTAAATATCAGTACATTTTTCAAACTGCAGTCATAACGTTGCAAATAAGAAAGTATAATTGATACATTTTAGGCATGATTTTCAGAATATCGGGGTGTATGTTTAATTATTATTTTTATATAGTTAACATTTTTTATTATATTAAACTCGTTAACATTTTTTATTATATTAAACTCGTTAACATTTTTTATTATATTAAACTCGTTAACATTTATTATTATGTTTATTATTTTGATTATTTTGTGCACATGCCAAAACAATTACGGTTCATTTCTATAAGCTTTATTCGTTGAGAATTCGCTTTCGTAAGACATACATACATACATACATATTTGGCTTGATGCACTGTAATACTGTAAATTGCCAACGCTGCACAGCTGACATTGCTTCGACTGACGCGTTGCTGGCGCACTCTTCCGACGCTCTCCTTGGAAGACGCGGTTCTGGCACACTCTTTCGACGCTCTCCATGGAAGTTGCAGTGCCGACACAGTCTTCCGACGCCCTCCATGGAAAACATGGTGCTGGTACACCCTTCCGATGCTCTACATGGAAGATGCGGTGCTGACACACTTTTCCAATGCTCTCCAAGGAAGAAGCGGTGCTGACATACTCTTCCAACGCTATCTGTTCCGTGACAGACGCTTTACTAAAGAAAAATTGAAATCAAATAAGGTTAGTCTTATTTGGCTGGCATGACAGCCACCGTGTTAAACGTTTATAAATTTTCAAAACATAGTTTAACGACTGCATGGTAAATGTCTGTTATAAAAGTAAACTTGTATTATCTATATTAGTCAGTTTTAGAGAATATCTAAGTTAGGATTAATGCAATAATAGACGATCAAAAATACTTTAAACGTGCTTACAAAATCTTATGCCGAGAGTTATTCTAAAAAATTGAATTACCCTGCAAGTAACAGAAACTTTACATTCTTTAATTAACTAGAGAAATTGCAGCATTCAGATGAGAAAAATTTCTTGTTGAATACTGATAAGAAATCTTCCTTTAGTGACTGCTTTCAGTTCTAGGATTAGACTGAATTGAAATTTTCTGAAGCTCCACTGCTCTGGTTGTGAACACAACATATGATTATAAACTATAGCTTATTTTGGATTCTAAACAACTATAGGTATATATGCATGGGTGGGCAACTTTACCTAGAAATATGTATCTGCCAAAATTTCGGACTTTTTCCAACCCTGGTGAGAGGATAGTTAGACCCGAACTCAACTTCATAAACATAGCCGGACATAAACTCTTTGAGTGTATGTCCTCTAAACTAACTCTTTGAGTTTATGTCTGTTGTTTTGTCCATTGGTTAGTTTATATCCATTGAGTTTATGTCAATTGTTTTATAGGTTTATCTAAAACCATACGTCGTCCGTGCCAAATACGTCCTCAGAATAATACAGAAATTATGCTTTTTTAAGTTTTTTCTTAGCATTGTTAATATTTACAATGATATCCATATATTTTGAGTTAGTATAAATGTATAAAGTTTCAAAACTTGTATTTCATGAGCACTGAACCGGTCTAAAAATTTCCAAACTTTGCTGAACTCGACCACAAGCTCTACAAAATATTCGACCAAATCCGGCCCATATGTCAAACCGGGATTTCACCCAACAGCCAGACCTCTAAATCCACCGGTAGTCAAAATTCATACTCGGACTATAGGCTGAGTCAGACAATGACCCAGCCTACACATGATTCTTGAATCCATGTGAAAATTTCCCAATGGGCAGAATATTTACATTTGCTGGCACTTGAAAATATCGTGTTACAAGTTTCTTGATTCGCTAATAAATGCTTTTCAGAAAGAAAAAAACTGATATTTCTTTATATTCTTTTACAGTACAGAAATATATCGAGGATATTTATTTTACAGCCTAGAGTACTAAATAAAGTATTTAATATTTATCAAAGTATGAAAGATGTATTGATATTAAATGATGTCTCGATTAAATGTAAAAATCCAAACTGCCTCCGGTCAGGTTCCATTTTACAGAGAGCATGTATGTTTAATGCAATTTCGATATTGCTATGAAGAGGTGGTATTCCTCAGGCGTGAATATTTTAAGAATGAGGAGGACAAAGCTGTACTATGTTGGTTTTATTTTCGAATTTCAGCGAAAGCACTTTGTCGTGAGAAATTCACTTTTGCACGAAATTGAGTGGGAAAATGTCACTCAAAATTTTACGGCTTCGTTTATAATTTATTTTAGTTCATTTATGAGACTAAATTATTTATTCTATAAATAACTAAACAGAACGTTTTGATACATGTCTGTAATGAATCTTTTTTCAGCAGTGTTAAATACCAAATTTAAAACAAACATGGCACATAGAAAAAATATGTTTTAATATTTATATTCATTTGCATTGCAAATTTACTCAGTCTTTAAAATTATTTACAAATATACTTTACCATACGTATTGTATGGCAGTGATGCCTTTACACGAACCAAAAATGTGATAATTGAAATTGGAATTTTTCCTAGTGTTTTACATGGTTAGACTGAAAACGATTTGTCACCATTTAAAACAGTTAAATTTATACGATTTAGTTCTTTATAATACCCACCGTGTCATTTATAAAAAGTTACCATTTCTAAAAAAAAAGTATACATACTAACTTTTAAACTTAATTCAATAATCTTAATCTATAAATCCTTGATTGCCCGTTAAGTTGAAATAGTTCCCCAAAATAGATAGATTACTTTTAACTAGTTATTATAGAACTAGGAATTTTAAATTCTCCATGAACAGTAAATATTTTCAGTCGGTACAATACAGCGTCTGCTGTCCGTTACAAATATCCGTGGTTCAGTTCCCGGTTGGGGCGGCAAGGTTATTTAAAATGGCACCCAAAAAAATAAACCATGCAGGTTAGTGCAAAGATGTCGGATGTATGAAAGTGACCCTAATATGACTAGTACGAATTCAGTGGACTCTGGTATATTAAGCGTCGATTTTAAAATCTAGAGGTAAATGACTGCGCAGGAAGATATCCTAGAAAATAAAAATAGCATCAGGAGGTAACCTGATGTAAAAATAGCGGGAGATGATCAATCATATTATCAGTTCTATGTCAATTTGACATTAGAGGGTGGAGAATGCAGAGTCCACTTCAACGATAAGATCTTGTAATTCCATCTCAGTAGTTCAACATTCGTACTTCGGCTGACTAGTACAGATATCGGGGGTTCGATTACCGGTTGGACATCAAGATTCTTTACGAAATCTTCTAAGGGAAGGAATCTCGTGAATGTGTTTTTCTCAACTCGAATAGCCAGAGTATTCACCCATACAGCGGTCGAAGCATGAACAATGTTGCAGCTATGCCACGTTGTTTTTGCTTATCATAGGGTACGGACCACATTGCCCTTTTAGACACCCAATTTTCAACGAACCCAATATGAATGGCGACTATGTGGCACAAACCCTTCTTCCCCTATCCCCACATCTCTTGAAAGGATTTTCGGGTCTACAGAATTTAGTTTTCGAAGGCTGTGAGAATCGAACCAGCTTCTTCTTCGTGCGATCTTCTCGCTATAAGCACTGGGCTGCCCCGGACTTAGCTCCTAATTAAGTGGAGTTGAAGTATAAAAACTTCAAAAGGGAAGTAGAGAAACTTCAAAACATCAAATATAATTTATTCCTTTCTTTACAGTTGTGGTAAATGTGTAGTTTAAAATCGTTGAATCTAACAAAGTTTACTTAATTTATATTTATTCAAAGACATTAATACGATTTCAAATAATCATATTAAAGTATTTTATTAATTGTGATACAAATAATTAATATGTTTTATGGTATTCTTCTATTCAATTATTGCGATAATATAATTCCCAAAATTATTCCAATATTTTCGCTCACTGCATTTACTCATTGCATTCCACTCACTACATGTACTCACTAAATTTGTTCACTACATTTGCTCCGTTCACCATATTACATTGAACATAATGGAAATAAAATTCTTTCATTTTACTTTCTCAAGTGATTATTAAAAAAATAATAATAAGTACATACGTGAATATGTTATATTTGGGGAATTAACTAAACAAGCTTTTAGCAACTGTTTAACTGATACAGATTAAAGCAGCCATTTAACTGACATCATAGTCGGTTAAACAGTTAATCGGTTAAAAGTACGATCTATACTTTTAACTCAGAATCAAATAGCGTCCAAAATTTTTGGAATAAATTAAGATATAATTGTAAGATTATTCTTGGCCAACAACTTTTTAATTAAATTTCCAGAACAGAAATGTATACCGACATAAACAAAAAAGGCGCCCCTGAATATATAATATCGAATCCACAAGCACTTTATATATATTTCCAAGTATCTAGAGTTGTACGATCTAATGAAACCGAGCTTACGTTTTAAACTAAGAGCGTTGAGCAAATTTAATTATACGTGCACCCGTATTTAATGTAAGAATTCCATGACGAGGAATTCTACAGGCATGAAATTAGTTTCAAAAATATGGAGGTTGAAGTTGTAGTGTGATGGTTTCGTTCTAGAATGTAAATGGAATCATTTGATCGTCTGCGTGTTTCTTTTGTGCGTGAAATTCTATTATGCGCTTAAAAATATTCAAAATTGCGTAAGCTTTGTTGGTTTTGTATAAATTTTGTGAACGTTTTTCGGGATTGTACAGAATTTTTGCATTTTTCGTGAAAATTTGTTATTCTGTTATATCATATGATAAATTTATAAATAATTGAAGATAAACATTAACTATAACTAATATCTAAATATTGATAAGCTTTAACTAATAATTAAAAATTGATAAACTTTAACTAATAATTAAAAATTGATAAACTTCTAATAACTAAAGGTTAATAAACTTTAACTAATAACTAAAGATTAATAAACTTAAATTAATAACTCAAGATTGATATGCTTTAACTAATAACTAAAGATTGATAAACTTTAACTAATAACTAAAAACTTATTTATTTTTTGAAAATTTTCCCTTAAAATAACTCAAAAAGTGCAATACATCAAGAAGGGTAAGCGATAGTATACTATAAATGATATATGATGTAAATGATATTATGATGTAAATGATAATGATATTCTGATGATAATGATATTCTGATGTAAAAGTATATATTAAATGGCTGAAGTTTACAAAAAATGTTAATGATTATGTAATATGATGTTAAAGGTTAAACAAATATGATGTATTATGTTATGAAAGTATCAATAATGAAAATTTGTAAGTCAATGAATAAGGAATTGGTTAAAATATAACATGAAAATAGAAATACTGTGTAATTTGTAAAAGAAAGTTGTTGATTGTTAAAGATATTATTAATTGTATATACGTGTGTAACATCGCCAGGTGAATGTGCATGTGTTTAAAAGCTTATAAAATAGTCAAAATTTAATTCTGCTTGATTTGAAAGCTTGACCTGATATATATATATATATATATATATATATATATATATATATATATATATATATATATATATATATATACGTATAATGTGTGCTAAAAACTTTTTGTGTTTACAACAAGATCTCATACAAGTTAATGTGAGACAGCTTTAAGTACATTATTTATTGTGTCTGAAACGTCAGACAATACCTTCAGTCTTAATGACGCCAAAGTTTACAACATGTTGACCCAAAGGTCAGATAAAACCATAAATTTAGGGGTGTCAAGAAAGAGGGGTCGAATGTTTCTTAAGAAAATGTGAAGTAATGACATTGAATAAAAAGGCTGACCAATAGAGAAGATGCTTGTGGCGTCGCTATAGAGGCGGCCAATAAGAGCAAAGGAGGAGTGTGAGACTTGAGGCAAAAGAGCCACAACCAAAGAAGTAAAATAACGACATAAGACGACGACGGTACTGCACTTAAGAAGCACGATACTTACTGAAAAAATACAGATATGTAGGCTGCGAGTGTGACATAAGATGTAGAGAACGACTTTGACTTTCAGAGAGATATGACTTAGACTTCGAGAGAGATGGCAGTATGACTTTTACAAAAACGACAATGTCCAGATTACAGGCTCCAGAAGTATTTTATATAAACACCTAGACAGCAGTACAGTATGATCGTCGAATTACGAGTGGGTGAATTACACTTCGAGTTAATTTCAGTAATATGAGCGACATTAAGTACGTGCTGGTGACAATGTCCAAGACAGACTTGAAGGTATGTGTTCCTCAAATATGGTGCCAGGTCTTACATAATTTTAGGAATTTCTAATAATGGTCTCACATTGTCTCTCTCCGCCGAAATAATATGAATAATTATGTAATGAATTCAATAAGTATTCTATGTTGTCAATAAATTGTTTTATTATTAAAGTTAAAATGGTGCAATCAATTTTGGAATTATATTAATTAATATTAATTTACAGAACTCGCGCGAAAGATAAATAATTGGAGGGTTGTCAGCGAAAAAACAATGCAATGCATAATTTAATGTACGATCAATCTACGGCCATGTTAATATATTGTTGAAAATAATTAATCAAAAATTCCAAGTAATTCCAAGTAGAATTCCAATTTCAAGTTAAGTTTCATTATTTTTTATGCACACCACAAGAACAACAACAAAAAAAATGTTGTGACATCAGAACTTCCAAGAATGAATTAGTGAAACCCGTAGGAATGAATTATGAACCCGTTTGAACGTGCCCCACAGTTGTAATGCTAAGAAGCTCGAGACTTGTTTTCTTTTGCAAATGAAACTGACAAAAAAAATAAATAAAAATACACCTCACCGTTTAAGGTTCAAAATTGTGATTACGCTAGTCTGCTATGGCACATTTAAAAATTTTGAGAAGTTTCGCTACAAATTGAAAACTTCTATTTGAGAATTTCTCTGAAATCACTAGAACCCCAACATCTCTATTTGAGAAATTCGCTAAAATCACTGGAACCTCAACTTCTCTATTTGATAAATTCTCCAAAATCACTAGAACCTCAAATTATCTATTTGAGAAATTCTCTAAAATCACTGGAACCCCCAATTTCTCTATTTGAGAAATGCTCTAAAATCGCTAGAACTCCAAACTCTCTATTTGAGAAATTCTCTAAAATCACTAGAACCCCAAATTCTGTATTTGAGAAATTCTCTAAAATCACTAGACGCCCCCAACTTCTTTATTTGAGAAATTCTCCAAAATCACTAGAACTCCAACCTCTCTATTTGAGAAATTCTCTAAAATCACCAGAACCATGATGCTTTTTTTATGAACAGAGGTGTGTTAAATTTCACCCCCTGACATGTTTCATGTTCAGAGATGCCCAAAGTGTGTAAATGCACCAACTTTCAATAGACGGATTTTCATCGCCCATCGCGAAGTTTTACTTACAGTGCTGTGTATTGGAGAGGCAGTAACTAAATGCTTATATTAAAGTACGTACGTTAAGATAAGCGTCGTTTCGTGTTTTACTCTAACCGTACGTTTAGAGTAAGGCACGAAACGAAAACTGACTTTATCATGATGAAATTTATTGTGGGCAGCAAAAATGGCTTTCTCTGTATAATAAAATGGCAAGATCCACGGCACAATGTTTTTAACGTTGAATTGTACATTAGCGTTGAGAGCATAGCATATGACAATGTATAAAAAAATCTGATGTGAGCAACACATGACTTTCCTTATATAATACAATGAATTTACTACTTTTACAGTAAAACAAATTAGGTTATTCTTATAGTAGATACTTATATTCCTTCCAGGATATTGCATTTTTGTCAGTGAGTCGTCATTTTTATCCATTTAGCGAGTTTTTCGTTAATTTAGCAACATTTAAAAAAGTCGCCAAGTTGGCGACATTCCACCAAATTCGTCGCCAAGATCTCTCCAAGCGTTATGGACGGAAAAATAAGTTATTCTTACAGCAGATAAATGACTATTGGCGTTCAAATACAAAAGTATTACTCAAAGTACCTTTTTCATGAATGGAACGAGCTAGATCCACGAGAATGATGTCACCCAATTTATCGCAAGGTATCACATATGAAAAGTGAACATGTTTCTCAATAGGAAATATTTTCTTTTTATTTTATATGATATTTTGATAGTTTTTTTTAAATGTGCAATATCTCGAGAACGGTTCGTGTTAGCGTTCTAAAATTTATGTCAGTCGTTTTCTAATGAAAATTTACATAAGAAATGTCTATTTGCGTAACTTTATTAGAGGTTTTGATATTTTGACGATTTTTTCAAAATTTCACTCAAAAAGTTAGGGTATACTGAACATTCGATTGTTTATAAAAACAATAGGCTTCCAGTGTTTACGGATTGTAATTTTTGTACCAAATTTCGTTCGAATCAGTATATTCGTTCGTCAGTTATCGTCTCCACAGACTCACTGACACACACACACACACACACACACATACACGTACACACAGCCATCACTTTAAAAATGTTCGATTCATGATCAGGGATGCTTCGAACGAGCACTCCCGTCGGAAACTCGAATTCGAATTTTCAACCCCGTCACAATACTTTCCTTATACATTATGCATATAAAGAAAGTAATAAGTATGGTGACAATGTATTAAATAAGTATGGTGGCAATGTATAAAAATATTTTAAAGTAACACATTAATTTATATTTCGGGCAAATCTAACTTAACCATGCGAATATTGCCTGTGGTTGCTAAGTGGTATAGTCCAGATATTATATTATTATAATAATTAATTTCTCCATTTGGCACAATATTAAAAAACTCCCTAAGTTGTCAATACGTTACAGACAGACAATCAGGCGAAGTTAAGTTTTTTTTTTTATACTAGGGGGCTCTGCCCCCTGCTCGCTATGCTTCGCCAACGCCTTCATGAAGCTTCGCCTCTTACTCGCTGCGCTCTCAGAGCTCGCTTCATACCTATCTCTCCTAAAAATTCAACTTTCAAAAATATATTTTTCGATCCCTACCTATTTTCCGCAGGAGGTAGAAGCAGGAATTTTCTTATCCCTGGGAATTCAAAAACTGAATTCCTTAATCCTGAACTCGCTTCGCGAACTATTTCATGCTAAACTAAAGTTTAAATTGATAAACGGTTTATTTCATCGTGTTACTTATTTCTATATAATATATACTATTATTTCTATAATATATGCTATTATTTCTATATAATATATACTATTATTTCTATAATATATGCTATTATTTCTATATAATATATACTATTATTTCTATATAAATGTACAAAATTTTATATTTTTGCATCTATAGTTTTTGCGGTACGAGACAGAAAAATCGCTAGACGTGCCAATACGAAAAAAAATTCACTTCAGAAGTGCATAAAAAGGAAAATATCTCACAAACTACATCGAAATTAAATAAAAGGGGCTCCATTCCGCAAAAATTCATCCATATAGGTACCTGCATGCAAAAATTCGTGGTCTTGCTATTGTTAATCTATCCAGAACGAGTACTCGCAACTCAAGGATTTTGTCTTTGATTTTGATATTAAATATTTCTTAAACTATAATATATATCAAAGACAGTTCATTTCAGCGTATTTCTAAAAGCTTTTTCTATAAGTATACCAAATTTCATATTTTTATATGCAGTAGTTTTAGCGGTACGAAGCAAAGAATCTCAAAAAACGAGAAATTTGTCAAACAGAGGCGTCAACGGCAACTGCAGTGGCAGCGTCAGCTACATTTTTTTAATATAGAGAGAAAATTAGATCCACGAGAATCATGTTAGCAGATTTATCGCATAATATTCGTATGAAAAATGGATCTACTTACTAATGAATTTTATGTATGTATTTAAATAAATCTATTTGAACAACATGCAATATCTCAATAATTGCCCAAGCTAGCATTTTAAAATCTGTGTCTTCCGTTTCCTAATGAAAATTACGTCTTTAATAATTGTTAATTTAACATTTTTGAATGCCCTAATGTTTTTATGATTAAAAAAAAATCCAAATTTTAGGATGCCTTCCAAATGTTCACACACGTCTAAAATTAATTAGGTTTTAATATTCACTGATTAAAATAATCGTGACATTCTTTTTTAAATCCTTTGTGCGTAATACTATATCGCATCCACACACACATAGTACATCACCTCAAAAACTTTCAATTCGAGTTCAGGGATGCTTCAGAGAGAGAAGCTGTCTCTTCCTTTAAAACTCGACGTCACAATACGTTTCCTATACATTGTACTGTAACTTTATCTGCTGTATACTTTATACAGCAGAAGCAGATACAGTCATAGACTATACTTTATACATTACACATTGTACATTATACATTATATATACAATATACTATGTATGCAGGGAAAGTTAAAATATTAAACTTTCTTTTTAAAGACAGTCAGCTATGCTTTTACTATTGACACGTATAATGAATTGAATGTAGGATAACATGAAAACAAACTAACCAACATCACTAATTAACTTGTCAGAAGCAGATACAGTCATGTCCTTGTTTTTACTTAGAACAGAAACCTCTTTAAGGGTACTCTTTATTCCTTTTCATCATTCTGGAGTTACTTAAATAAATTCTTTCGGCGTAGAAATTACACACACATATTCCGCAAAAATGTGAGAAAATAGAATACATTAGAGGTTACCTATAGGTCTTGTAATATCCCTGTAATAAAATGAAAAATCTTTACTGAGAATATACTAACAGCACCGTTCACTTAATGGAGTGTGCTATATGAACATCTGGATGCTGTTATGTCACGCAGTTTAAAAGAGGTAGGATCCCCAGTAAGTTTACGAAAAACAATTTTTACAGTAAAAGCTGTATTGCTCAGACTAGATGTTGAAGCGAAACATTTTAGGAATATAATGCTGATATGCATATAATAGGGTTATTGTGGTGTTAGATAAAACGAATTGCTCTCATAATTTGGAAATTTGGAATAACGGGGCCGTAAATCGTATAGTTCGCACATTTTTATCGTGGCCGCAATAACTAACCATTGCCTCTTTGCACGAGTTCCTTAAAAGGATCATTACATCAAAAATACTAAACATTAAATTTCATATTTTTAACTTTTAAAATGCATTATTATTTATTCACACATCTTATCGTTATGATTGACATTACACTAATTTAGTCGCAAGTATCAAAACTGCATAAGTCGTCTCATAGTTATATAGGCAGGTATGCATATAATAGTTTATCAAGAAAATATTTTTGTATTTCAAAAATATGACTTATGTTGCTGAATACTTGCGCAATATACCTAATATTTCCTTTTTGTACACTGAAAAGCATTTGCAAGCATGTTACTGAAAGTTTCAGGGGAACCAACTGTCCGTATTGGGGATAAGATTCCCGATAGTTATGATAGAATATACATAATAATACTATAATTAGTAGATAATAATTAGCTGAATATTTCAGAAATGAAGCTGGGGTTTACCTGAACGCCTGTAACTAAATTTTCATGAACGTCTGTAATTAACTTTTCATGAACGTCTGTAACTAAATTTTCATAAACGCCTGTAACTAAATTTTCATGAACGTCTGTAACTAAATTTTCATGAACGTCTGTAACGGCTTTTCTGATAGTGAGCCGGAATTATCAACAAAGTAGCTAAAAAATTGAGCTAAGGTTGTAAAATGTTTTTCTGTGTAGACGTATGTTTGATCACGATAAGATTGTTTCTTTTGTGAACTAAGGTGCGCAAATAGTGATCTTCTTTCATGTATGGAAATAGAGAGACAGGATATTTTACGGAACCTCATTCTGGTGTATGATATTTTGAAGGTGTATGGTCTCATGCACTTAATCCAGCCATGGCTGAACCAGGATGTCTAAATAACAACGTCAAGGTGAGTGGCAGAGTACCATCCACGTTTTATTAAAAATTCTTAACATGCAATGATGAAGGCCCTGGCGGACACCTTTTGGACGAGCATTTAAGTGACGAGCCTTTAACCCGCTGACTCTCAGAAACTGAAAGAAGCACAGTGTCTAATTTTAAATTTTGTAACAGGTAGGCATAATGAGACAATTGCGTTATTAATATGTATTATTTCACCCCGGCTACATTATTTGTATCGATGCGTCTTAGATAGTACGTGTTTTGTTTTCTTGTGAAATTGCCACATTTGCCAAGACAGAAATTTCAAATTTTTAAATTTAAAAATTTCCCTTGTCGATAACATTTTATTTATGCAGGGTTCCTAGGAAAGTCTTGGAAAATCTTTCAAGGAACTGGAGTGCTAGAACGTGAGCTGTTCTAGCACCCCAGTGACTTAGGAATGGAAGACTCTTGAGCGCATACGTTATGTTTATCTATAGCAAAGTGACCATTCTCGATCAAATAAATGCGATAGAAAGACAACTAACAGAAAATTTAAAAATTTAGGATGACAAACTTGACAACGAATCGAGATAAACGGAAAAAGCGAATTTCAGTACCGTACTAATGAGTAAGAATCGACAATAAAACTGTTATAGAAGACATTTATTAGACGCACTGTTCGAGTGAGGAATAATACAATAAATAACACTTACATAAATAGATAACTTGTGTAGTTTAAGATTCTTTCCGTCTGAAATAATGCACTTTTAAATTTGAGGAATAATATTACTGGGTAATTTAGCCAGCATAGCAGATAACACTGTTAGAGATATTCCTGCTACAGCAATTTGACAGGGCTTCCTTGCCTTCTGTATACGTGTTGTGTTTGTTCCTGGTACAGATTTCTGCTAATTAGATAATGCTCTACAAATTTATAATCATCCCATTTCTTCTATCTTTGTTACAGAGTTTGTTATCATATATTTAAATTTCCAAATGGGTGTTGCAATTACTTTTATTTGATCAGGCATGGTTACTTTAAGCCTAATGTGTACACCTGTGCAAGTTTCCGTGCAAAGCTTTTAGAGCGCTTAAATACTTTTCTGGGAACATTGTATGCATTTTTGACACTATATTAATACTTAATATATAAAACTTTCCATCAGTAACATTGAAATATTTAGAAGCCAACAGCACGGATGCCATTTACACTACATCGGTGTCATTCAAAGAACTCGCCTGTCGCTCGTCTATACTGTTATCTGGCGATTGTACATTGCAAATAGAATTTAATATTTTAGGAAACTTTCAAGACATATACATTTTTATCACAGATTTTAATAATTTAGTTAACTGCTCACTTAGACATCACTATACTACTTCAAAATGTTTTAAAATATTCCAGTGATATTATCTTTTAGAGTTTTATTTAATTACTAAATTTCCAACAGTAACTTTGAATATATTTAGAACCCCCACAGCGCGCATGTCATTTAAAATACATCGATGTCATAACAAGAACCAACTTCTTGCTCAAATGCACTGTTGTCTGAAGGTTATACTTTACAACTTAGACTTCACTATTTTAGCAAATTATCCAGACATATACCCTTTTTTCATAGACTTTAATAATTTAGTAAACTGCTCGCTCCGACATTCACTGTTGCTTTAAAATATTCCAGTTATGTTTCCTTTCGAGTGTGAGAAGATAATGTTTTTCAGTATTTCACTTCCTTCACAATGGGAGCAGGATTTATTCACAAGCACTTTCAGTAAGATCGTGGCGTGACTCTTTGTACATGACTTATTTATGGAAGAGTCTCGTCAAAACATATGTACTTTCTCCAACGTCAGATGCGCTCTGTTGAGCACACGGCATATGCAGAAGAATGGAGACTGTGAAGAGTTAAGGGGACTCACAACCAAGAAAAAATATGCATGCATGAACATAGTGCTCAAGTAGTATTCATCATGTAAAAATTATCTTAAACTAATTAGATAAATTAGTAAAACCAGCGGGCAGTCTGTCCTGTAATTCATTGAACAACAATAGGTTAAATGAAAAATTTAAGTGTTAGAATTCATAACAACGTCTTTTAACTCGTGCGAAAAATACGTAACGTAAGAGAACAATCGATTTTGAATAACGATTCGCGCTAACTGTTATTGCTTTCCTTATATACATAATGTATAAGGAAAGTATTGTGACGGGGTCGAAAATTCGAATTCGAGTTTTCGACGGGAGAGCACGTTTCAAGCATCCCTGATCACGAATCAGACATTCTTGAAGTGTTGTGTGTGTGTGAAAGTATATGTGTGTGTGTGTATCAGTGAGTCTGTAAAGATGATAACTGATGAACGAATGGACCAATTCGAACGAAATTTGGTACAAAAAACACAAACCGTAAACACTGGAAGCCTATTGTTTTTATACTCAATCGAATGTTCAGGACCCCCTAAATTTTCGAGTGAAATTTTGAAAAATCGTCAAAAAATCAAAACCGCTAATAAAGTTACGCAAATAGACATTTCTTATGTAATTTTTTATTAGAAAACGATTGACATAAATTTCAGAACGCTAACATGAACCGTTCTCGAGATAATGCACATTTTTAAAAAAAAATATCATAAAGTATATGAAATAAAAAAAAATATTTCCTATTGAGAAACATGTTCACTTTTCGTATGTAATACCATGCAATAAATTTGGTGACATCATTCTCGTGGATCTAGCTCGTTTCATTCATGAAAAAAGTTACTTTGTGTAATACTTTTGTATTTGAACGCCAATAGTCATTTATCTGCTATAAGAATAACTTATTTCTCCGTCCATAACGCTTGGCGAGACTTTGGCGACGAATTTGGCGGAATGTCGCTAACTTGGCGAAGAAAATCTCGCCAAATTGATAAAAATGACGCTAAATCAATGAAAATGACGACTAATAGAAGAAAATTCAATATCTTGGAAAGAATATAAGTATCTACTACAAGAATAACATTTTTTTAACTGTAAAATTAGTAAATTCATTGCATTATATAAAGAAAGTCATGTGTTGTCCACATCAGATTTTTTATGAAAGGAACAGTAACTGGAGTTTGGCTTAACTAGACTTTCTCATACCAGAATCCATTTTTTATTTAATTTTACAAAATAATTTTTGAAATATTGGTAACGTGGGTCATAATGATTACAACTATAGCTTGTTACTCTTCACTTTAAAGAGCTTTAAAAATATTTCGATTGATGCCATACTTGACAATGTTTCCCCCGGGAGTGCTAATGAGGTCACGATCAAAGAGATTGTGTGGTGGCTATATATCACAACATTGATTGCAACAATGAAGTCAGTCTAATGATCATGGATCCATAAATAAACGTATTTATGCATGATTATGTCAAATTTTGTCCTATGCTACCATTTTAAAAATATATAAAATTTCGAATAAATTTCAAAGTTTTCTCTCGAATTTAAAAATAAATTCTATTAAGTTCTAGATTTTTTTATAACAAAGCCGGATATAAAATTTTGTGAAAATCGATTAATATCTGCAGCAGCTATCGTGCATATAAGAAATCGACTATAGACAGACAAACGGACATCACTCCAAAAATATTCAAAACGTGTTCAGAAGGTCTTAAAACATTTATTGGCATCAAAATCTCAAATTTGAAAATTTTCATAATGGGAAAACAATATTTTCTGTATAATATAGCATATTACATAGTATGAGAAAATGAGTATGACAAAATAATTTTAACTATTGGAATCGGACCAAGAAGTCTGAACTAGATTTCCTTCTTCAGTGCGATATTTTTGCACTGAAGAAGAAAATCCATATGATTTCTGAAACGTACGTATGTTTATTTATCTCGATTTTCGCTGTATTTTACATTGTTAACATGTTCATTATTGATTGGGCATAAAGTCACGGTCTTTATTTATCTCATACCAAAAATTAGTTGACTTCTCCTGTCACTTTTACACTTTTATTTCTGTTTTTATTCACATGTTTTGCCGTATTTTTCAGTTACTCTCTACTTACTTTTCTTGTTGGTATTTTTCACAAGAAGTTTAAACGGTTCATATGTTCTTTCATTAATATTTCAGTAGGGATAGTAGCTATTTAGTTTTATTTTTCTATTCACTCTGGTGCTATTCGATTTATGGTCGTCTTGGTTTCTTTACGTTTATTCTTTATTTTCTGATACCTAAATCCCAATATTTAAAAATTTTCCTATTACTTATAATCCAAGTGCCCCGGCTATGCAAAGCTTCAAGTTTCTACCTTCAGCAGTTTTGAGAGTGTAAATCATAAGTCTTCAGCCTCACTCAGATGTTTTACACAGAGAAAATTAACTTGAGTATGTCACAACTCGACTTTCTCATTTCAGAAATTATTTTTGGTAGCTTCTGTTTCTCTTTCAAATTTTATAAGAAAAATTTTGAAAATAGGAGTCATTGGTCAAATGATTAAAATTATATCGTGTTACCCTTCACTTAAAGTGCTTGAAAAAATATTTTCATTGCTATCATATTTAACAAGTTATCCCCGGTGGGTGGCTTGGTCCCCCCTCCCCCGTCCCGAGGCGGGATTATGACGTCATGGACAAAACGATTGTATCCTGTCTATTTTTTACAACAATAATCGAAACTATGAAGCCTTGTTATCACCGAGCCATAAATAAACCATTTTATGCATATTATGTAAAATTGTGTCCTATACTGCCATATTAAAAGATATATATAAAATTTCGAATGCATTTCGAAGTTTTCGCTGGAATTTAAAAAGTTCCGTCTAGTTCTAGATTTGTTGATAATGAGCTCGATAGAAAGTTCCGTAAAAATACATTAATAATTGTGGCCGCTATAGTGTACACATGAAATCGACCTCATACATACAGATAGACAGCCAAACGGATATCATTCAAATAATTAAAACGTGTTCAGAAGGTCTTAAAACAAATATTTGCATCAAAATCTGGAATTTGAATATTTTCGTGAAAACAATACTTTATACTATTATATGGCATAATATAAGAATGTAAAAACTCACAATTCATAAATATTTCAAACAAAATAAAAGATATAGATTGTTTAGATTTTTTTTCTAATTATTATATCCCACGTGTATACAGAGTTTCAAGTTTATACTTTTATTAGTTTGGGCTGTGTAAGTGTTTCTCCACCGGCTGTGTGTATATGATAATTTGGGTGTTGAATAATTCGACATGCCTAATTCGAATGTTCGTTTGAAGCCAAATAAACATTGGTAGTCAACATGCCAAACTAAAATAATTAGAACTAAGTTCATTCTTAACCGGGTAACATCACTTAAAAATCCCCCTAGGAATATAAGACTTCATCTGTGCGAGAATATGAGTAAGTACACAGTCTTAAATGATGCATGCAAGTCCACGTGTGTGGCTTGAAGGGTTAAATCCATCTCCAGCGCTCATTCTGCGTAAGATGGATGCTCTCATAAAGAGGCATTAACTTGTGACTATAACCATGGTACTGAATATTGAAGAATAATAGCTGATTTACGATGCAGTTTATGGGGTGAAACATTGTTTCATAAGAAGATAATTACCTTCTTACATGACGGAAGTGGTGAAAGGTTTAATTGAACATATGGAACAAAGTCAGTGGTATAAATTGTTAAAGGGTAGATTGGCAGACATGTGACCTTAGAAGAATTAGGAGATTGTGAAGTTCGTAGATATATTAAAAATGATGGACGTTTAAAGTTCTTGCGTTATTCAATTGCAGTTGCATTAAAAAAAATATTTTCATAAAACATCTACCATAGTTTATCAACAGCTGCAAATTTTCTAAAATTCCAAATTTACACAAACTGCAAAACTGACTCTCGAATTTTGTCAATATCGGCCTCCTGAGAATTAATATATTTGTTAAAGAGCTTGAGATAATTGACTAAATTCCATGAATATCAAAGGTCTATTGATTTTGGGGTGAACAGCATAGGGAATGCCTTCAAATTTTAGAACATATTTTTAAATCTCTAAAATTTTATACAAACAATTAAACAAAATTTTTCTAAAAATACTTTTAGCCACGGATTTTGCATTTAAAAGCGGATATATTATCATTTATGAGATGCCAAATTGCTCAGTTATTGAAATATATGATCATATATAAAAGGGGAATATATTAAAAAATAAACTAAAATAACTATATCACGATAAAATGATGAGTAAATGTTTTGCAAACATTTTATATCCTTAAAAATGTGTTTATTATTTAGAAGTTAGCACATACTGTTTTTTATGTATCGTGGTGTTGTATCGTGGTGGTATGAAGCGATGTAACTGAACAAATCGGATATAATTTGACACTATTCTTCCAAAAATAAATGTTAGAAGTCAGTTAATTCTAGGAAAGCACAAACCAGG
This sequence comes from Amaurobius ferox, assembly GCA_951213105.1. Taxonomy (NCBI): domain Eukaryota; kingdom Metazoa; phylum Arthropoda; class Arachnida; order Araneae; family Amaurobiidae; genus Amaurobius; species Amaurobius ferox. The sequence continues at coordinate 50,462,789 of OX578135.1, forward strand.
AGAATACTTCAATTTCTCTAGCATTGTTTTCCGAAAATCTAAAATGAAATTATAAAACCATAATTATGTTTAAATTTGTTCCAAAATTATCGAATAACATCATTCCCAAAACGCCAACAAAGACCATTCTCAACATAATGGGAAAACTCATAAAAAATAAATAGAAACGTATAGTAAAACATTTTGTGCGAAAGATAAAGAAAACTTGAGTAACGTATATAATCAGAAATATAATAATAATACAGTATACAGCTGTTTTGAATATATGCTGAATCCCTTTTATCAGTGCAAGAGAATCAACAAACCCAAAGTCAAAAATATGAAATGGACACAACTAGAAAAAACAGAGGGGTTTATATACCCAAGATCTGAATTAAGAGTCCCCTGAGAGAATCATTCAGAAAGCAGAATGTAGGGGGCTTTACCAATTTCAAACATATAACTAATATATAGAAATGTCGTACACCAAAACACAACCGAAATAATTACCCAACAAGACGAAATAAGTCCAAAGGAGATTAAATGACTCCCAACTAGACAAAAAATAAGTCAGAAGGACACACAATAGTCCCTAAGGCCAAAAAATGGGCAAAAATGTGGAACAAATGTAAGAAAAAAGGGAAATTTCAAGACACTCTCTTCAGATCGTGGACATAAATGGAGTACTGGACAAGTCATTATTTAAACTAGTAAAAATTATCTTAATTTGAAATGCTTAAAAAAAGTCATCATACATCAGCATGTATTTTTGTATGATGTTTACAGAAGAATCAAAACGGTGGCCAAAAGTTAAAGCAATGTTGCACATTTAAAGATTTATAACATTCTTCTGTTTTTTTGACAAATTTTCATGTTTTTTAAGTTAATACGAAATTATACATCACGTTTAATATGGCCAATATAAGAAAGACCACATTTTCAAGAAATTCTGTGAATACCTCAACTATTAGAAATATATTGCATGTGTTTTCGCATCAAATGTACGAAATGTACTACTCAAGCACATGCACTTCAGGAATTCCATGCAAGTATTTTCATATGTTTAAAAGCATTTTATGTTGACTGCCCTCTTCCTTATTTCTTTGCAGGCTTCCATCGTGTTGTGAAGATCTAACACATCACGGCAGATTCCGCTTAAAAATTCAGAAAAATGTGGAAGGGCACTTGTGAATCTCGCGTAAGTATTCAGAAATGTACTCAGAAGTTTTATTTCTCGGGCTGCTGTGATCTAGAATGCGCAGAAGTTCCAGAATGCAATCTGCATCGAGAAATGGTCTTATGTTTTCTGAAAAGAATGAAAAACCAGAGTAAAAGATTGATTTCATTTTATGTAAAATGTCTTGAAACGTTGCTTTGGAACGTGGGTATTTTTGCAGCTTTTAAAGGTTTTAAATGGGTTATTTAAAATTATTTTGCTGTACACTGCTGTTTCACGTTGCGTTTAAGTGTTTTGTACCGTTACAGTCAGTTTGGTCTTAGAAGCATATCTTTAGATTTGGTCTTGGCATTTGCAGGGTCCATTTCGACAATAAAAAATTGCAATTTCGTCACAGTAGCTCAACGATAGCTTGTCGGTTAGTCAGTTCGAGGATTCAGGGTTTTATTCCCGGTTGGGACAGCAAAGTACTTTACAATGGCGCCCAAACGAATCGACCCTGTAGGTTCATACAGAGATGCTGGAGGTCTAAAAGGGACCCTAGTACGACTAGCACGGATTCAGTGAGCTCTGGGATATTAAGCATCATTTTTAAATCGAGAGGATAACGATCATGCAGTAAGCTAATCTGGAGGATAAAAATATCATCAGGGGCCTAACCTGAGGTAGAAAAGCATGGAGGGGGAGGGGTCTGTCAGATTATCAGTTCCACACAAATCTGACATTAGAGAGTGGAGAATACAAAGTCCACATCGAAATTAAGAACTTACAAATTAATCCCAGTAGCTCAACGGTAGAACGTCGGATGGCCCGTTGGAAGATCCAAGGTGCGATTCCCAGTTGAGGTAGTAAGTTTCTTCACACATTTTGTCTTGGGATCATTCCTTTACATTTGGTCGTAAGATCATCTCTTTACATTTAGTCGTAAGATCATCTCTTACGACTAAATTGAGAGTATAACGACTATTGGTTGTTGATAACGATATTTGGTCGTAAGATCATCTCTTTACATCTGGTCCTAAGATCATCTCTTTGCATTTGGCTCTAGAATTATCTATTTACATTTGCTTTGGGATCATTTCTCTACATTTGGTCTTCAGACTATCTCTTTACATTTGCTCTAGTGATCATCTCTACATTTGGTTTTCGGATCATCTTCTTACATTTGGTCTTGAAATCATTACATTTGACATTGGGATACTCTTTACATCAGATTTGAAATGATGATGCTCTAATATAACCTTTTCTCTGTAAATTAAGAAATTTTGATATTATGGGTAAATAATACCTCAAATTAGATTTTGCCTATAACTCAATCTCGACAAGAACATATTTTGTTGTTACCAATAAAAATGTGCATACTAAATTCTAAGGATATCAATTGATTCGTATTTGTAATTATTTGCATCAAAGTTGATTCCATTTTCTCAAAATTTTTCAAACAACATCGGGTTTTGTGTAAAAAGTGCAATTTCTATTGTCTTGGAAATGGCGTGTGACAAACGTTAAATATTAGTTGCTATTTATGTTCAATAATGTATAGCATTTAGTTATGGTGGGCATGTTTGATTATTAATTGGGGTAATTCCGGAATCATTCGGTATTGATTGCACCCCCCCCCCCTAGTTCTGAAACTTTCCCGAAGATGATAATACAGTAAACATTAACTGTGTACCATATAGTACTTCAAATGTGTTTGGAGCACTAAATAGTACAAGTATTATGTTCCTGTGTCTTTTTCCAATTGAAATTGACAAATATCTAAGATGAGTCGCAGAATTTATCATGGAATATTTTATTGTGCTACCACAAATTGTACATTATAGCTAAAACTCAATAAATGTCAATGGATTCCTTGTTTAAGTAAAGCATAGTCTATTTGTAGAGTGTTTGAATTTCCTACAGAAGAGCTGAATTTTCTACAGAATATTTTTTATCTTTTACTGCTTACATCCATTACAGTTTTAAATCATATTTATTTTCTTGAAATTTTTATTTAGAATCATTATATATATTTTCGTTATTATTTTCTTAATTATTATATAGCCCTATATTTATCTCTTTTTACTTTCCTTATATACATAATGTATAAGGAAAGTATTGTGACGGGGTCGAAAATTCGAATTCATGTTTTCGACGGGAGAGCACGTTTCAAGCATCCCTGATCACGAATCAAACATTTTTGAAGTGATGTCTGTGTGTGTGTGTGTGTGTGTGTATGTATGTGTGTGTGTGTGTGTGTGTGTGTGTGTGTGTGTGTGTGTGTGTGTGAAAGTATGTGTGTGTGTGTGTGTGTATGTGTGTGTGTGTGTCAGTGAGCCTCTGAAGACGATAACTGACGAACAAATGGGCCGATTCGAACAAAATTTGGTACAAAAATCACAATGTGCAGACACTGGAAGCCTATTGTTTTTATACGCAATCGAATGTTCAGAACCCCCCTAAATTTTCGAATGAAATTTTGAAAAAATCTTCAAAAAATCAAAACCACTAATAAGGTTACGCAAATAGACATTTCTTATGTAATTTTTCATTAGAAAACGATTGACATAAATTTTAGAACGCTAACATGAACTGTTCTCGAGATATTGTACATTTTTCAAAAAAAATATCAAAAAGTCATATAAAATAAAAAGAAAAATATTTCCTATTGAGATTCACTTTTCATATGAAATACCATGCGATAAATTGGGTGACATCATTCTCGTGGATCTAGCTCGTTCCATTCATGAAAAAAAATACTTTGAGTAATACTTTTGTATTTGAACGCCAATAGTCATTTATCTGCTGTAAGAATAACTTATTTCTTAGTGCATAACGCTTGGCGAGATTTTGACGACGAATTTGGCGAAATATCGCCAACTTGGCGACTTTTGGAAATGTTGCCAAATTAACGAAAATCTCGCCAAATGGATAAAAATAATGCTTAATCAATGAAAATGACGACTAATTGTCGAAAATTCATTATATTGGAAAGAATATTAGTATCTACTATAAAAAAACCCTATTTTTTTTACTGTAAAAGTAGTAAATTCATTGCATTATATAAGGAAAGTCATGTGTTGCCCACATCAGATTCTTTAATTATTTATCTTTATAGTTTAGAAGATATTTAGACAGAAAAGTAAGGCAAAATCTCGCTAGGATCAAAACTGTTTAGTTTTTTTTCGAAATAAAATAAAACAATTCAAACAATTAAAAATTAATTTTATTTAAGTGATTAAACAGTTAGAATTTTTTTTTATATATTCATAAATAGAAAACTATTTTCGTAAAAACAAGAAACAATTGTTTGCATTTTTTTCTATTAAGTTCGAAGATATAAATATCTATTGTGTTTGCAGTTTTCGTATCGTTCTGATTTCAGATAGGTGCCCCAACCATAGATGTTATTTACATCAAAATTTGTAAATGTAAATATTTGAAAATGCATATACAAAAATTACATCATCTGAAATATTTTGCAGCGTCATTAGAAAAAATGATATTATCGCTGATATTGTAAAAATGTAAATCGCATGTCATCCTTATCAAAGTTTTCTCGAGACGTATACACCTTTAGAAGTTACCATTTCTTACTTCGTCAGAGAAGCAAACTACACTGGGTATAAATAACTACTGAACGTCGCTTAACATACGCTGGCTTAGTAATGTAAGTAGTTTATTTATAAATTAAAAAGGTAATTCCCGAATTAAAACTTAGTGCACTTTGTCATTTATCCTATACTACCTACTTAAAATAAAATTTCGAAAATTAATAAATAACCTCTTTTATGCATAATTATGTCAAATTTTGTCCTATGTTGCGATGTGAGGGAAATATAATATTTCGAATAAATTTCGATGTTTTTGGTCGAAATTCAATATATTATTTCCATTTCTGGAGTTTGCTTTAACAAGGCCGTATAAAAAGTTTCGTGAAAATCCATTAATATCTGTGGCAGCTATATTGTGTACACAAGAAATAGACCACATAGAGACTACAGACAGACAGACAGGCGGACATCACTCTAAAAATAGTATAAACTTGCTTAGAAGGTCTAAAACGTTTATTGGCATCAAAATCCAGAAATCGAAAATCTTGGTGAAAACAATACTTTCTCTATACTATACTATTCTATAGAACACTGTAAATCATTTGCAAGCATGTTACTGAAAGTTTCAAGGGAATCAGATGTTCGTAATAAGGAGTAAGGTTCCTGATGTATATATGATAATATATACATACATATATATATATATATATATATATATATATATATATATATATATATATATATATATATTTATATTTGTATCTCTGTATATATATATAAATATAATATATTTATATTTGTATATATATATATATATATATATATATATATACATATAAAAATAAGTATATCACGAACGGAACTCCTATTTAATTAAAGGAGAAAACAGAAACCTTACAGAGGATGTGGCGCATAGCAGCTCTGCATCCAGAGTGGAATACAAGGATATAAACAAGAAGAAAAAATAAGCGAGAACAGGAGTGACCATATGATTTGCATAGAATGGCTGGGGTGGATTGCGACACCCCTTTCCCGCTTAAAGCAGCTTTTACGACCCGGGCAACGCTCACGGCACCAATGTAACTCAATGGTCAATCTCCCACATGTGCAAAGACAGAAGCACCCGAACGGACAAAAGAGCAAAGATGGAACCAAGCATGGAAGAGATGCACCTTACTATCCAGCATGAAAACACAACATTTTATAAGGGAAAGTCGCACATGCGCGAAAAGACTTCAAGATGATAGGATCGCAGATATGAAAATATATATGATTAAGAATTCTCATTTAGAATCAAACAATGTACAATTTCTTTCTTTGAAAAAGGAATAGTAATAATGTTGTAAAAAATATCTAGGGTAATTTCTTTTTAATGCATCATTTATTATTTTATTACATTCATGAATGCAGTCTTTTTTAAAAGTACTGTAGTTTCTGTTTCTTCTGAAGTACCCGATAATAATATTTCTGAATATATTTTTAGTGAGGTTTGAATTCCAATCAATAATATTATTAATTTTGATATTGTATGAATTTCTCTTGTCGTGTATGGTTGTATAAATTCCATACTGTTGGTGCTTTCTTATTGACAAATCCAGGAAGTCTGTCGATCCATCCTCATTGATCGGGTTTTCAATTAAGTCCAATTCCCTTGGGTAGAATGCAAAATCTATGTCAGGGGTGTTTGCATAACCCCCTAATATCACATCGTCAACATAACGGAAATAAGGTATTTCCGATAATAGATGGGTTCCTCTTTCATATTTGGATAGATAAATATCCGCCAATATTGATGAGCATGCACCACCCATGGGTATGCCTTTGACCTGTTTGTAGAAATGCATACCGTCATATAGTATGTTTTCATTTAAAACCAACTCAATCAAATCCAAATATCTTCTGAGAGTTATATATGGTTTTAAATTATACTCTTCATGTAATTCTTTCAAGATCATTTGTAGGTTTGTTAAATCGATGTTATTAAACAGATCCCTGAAATCGTAGCTTCTGAAGTTTAAATCTTTATGGCAAAATTTCAGTCGGTCTATCAATTCTTGACCGTTTTTTAACATTATGGAGTTTTGCTTCTTAATATCAGTCATAACATATTGGAGTAATTTCAGAAGTTTTTTATTTGCATGTTCTAGGTATGTTCCGCATCCCACTGTTACAGTACGGAACTTGACTGGCTTTTTGTGTAACTTGGGAATGAGGATCAAGTATGGATATAGATATATAGATATATATATATATATATATATATATCTATATCTATATCTATCTATATATATATATGTATATATATATATATATATATATATATATATATATATATATATATATATATATATATATATATATATATATATATATATATGTATATATATATATATATACACACACACAAAATAACTCTTCGGCAGGCAATAATTAGCTGAATATTTCAGAAATGAGGATGGCATTTTCACGAACGCTTGTAATTGCGGTTTTTCTGATAGTTTGACGAAATTATCAACAAAATAACTGCAAAATATAAGCAAAGGTTTCAGAATGTTTTGCAATGTAAGAGAAAGAAAAAATAATTTGAGGCTATGGATAAAGTCGTCTTACGTTAGATTTTATACTTGGAAATCACCTTTTAAGAAATCAAAGCTAATTAAATAACCTATTTACACTGAAGTTTTTACATTAACCCAAAAGCATAAACAAGTTTTTTGCAAACAATCTGGAGTGCTATCATTAAAAAGTATCCCATTTATGCAAACACGTTTAACTTCTTTGGTGACTAGCAAGATGAACTCTCAAGCGATTTTATCGAAGGTAGAAAATGCCGCTGAACTTTCATCACTTTTCCTTCCCGAGACCCCATAAAAGTTACTTGGTCGGCCACCAACTGTGAGCTGACACTGCTCTCACTACATACCCACTTTACCTGTTGGTGGCCTTGGGTACCAGCGTGCAATGAGGGAAACTAGAGGGTACATGTCATCAACCCTATTCTTTATTTTCTTTCTTTATAGAATGTTTCATTTCTTTCCTCTGATATATCCGCGTGGCTTTTACCTCTGCACATTTTGACTATAATTATGATTTTGATGGTTCAGCGTATAATCCGAAAGGGGCGGGGGGTTTGGAATTTGTGGCTAAAATATGGTGAAAGAAAATTCATTTTAGTTTTATCCAATTTCACAAATGATTATAAAAAATTAACTGGAGTGGCTCAACTCGTCTTTCTCATACCAGAATCCATTTTTAGTAATTTTTTTTTTAATTTTACAAGAAAATGTTTGAAAAATCAGTAGCATGGGTCCAATTGATTACAATGAGCGGATAACTTGCCCCACCCCCCTCCCGAAGGGGATTAATGACATCACGAACAAAAAAAAATGTATCGCAATTATTTTTCATAACGATGATTGAAACTAAGAAGTATCGTGACCATTGAATCATAAGTAACCCCTTTTATGCCTAATTATGTCAGATTTTGTCCTACGCTGAAATGTTATTCAAGTTTAGAATTTCCAATAAATTTAAAAATAAATCTATCTAGATTTTTAGATAACAAAGCCAGATATAAAGTTTCGTGGAAATCGATTAATGTCTACAGCAGCTATCGTATACACAAGAAATCGACTACAGACAGAGAGAATATTCATACAGACGGACATCACTCTAAAATAGTGAAAACGTGTTCAGGAGGTCTTAAAACATATATTGACCTCGAAATCGAAAATTATCGTGAAAACAATACTTTCTCAATACTACGTATAGTAGTAGTCTGAGTTTAAGCATTTATAGTGATGTGCTATCGCTTAATCTGAAACAGGCATTTGTTTGGGTTAATTAGAATTAAATACTCAGACCTGAAGATGAATTCAGTTCTGATTAATCATCGAATTTGGGACGGTGCTGTTCTTTTCTCTTATCGGCATTGTGGCCGTGAATTTGCTTCTATGGTGATGTTAATATTACTTGAATTGTTTTTTATTTTTTTTTTATTTTTTTTTACATAATTCTTATTATTACATATTTCAAATTTATATATATATATATATATATATATATATATATATATATATATATATATATATATATATATATATATATATATATACATATATATATATATATACCCATGAGTTATTTAGTTGGTTTAGTTATATACGGCCATGTCTTATTTAGTTTGTCTTCGATGTGCTGTCACATATCGGAAATGAGATAAACGTTTGTCTGAGGTTAAGCTTTTCTAGTCCGATTTGAACGAAATAGATGTGTTAAATAAAGTTTAACATTAAAATACGTCTTTTTCATGGACCTCTCCTAAATTTGCGTACGATTTTTTCATACTTATTATAGAATAAACGTTCGATTTTACTAGTTTTTAACCAGTAAGTATACAAAGTTATTGTTTTATGTTATCGACATTCATTTTTAGAACACTGACAATGCTCATAGGTTTAGTGTTTGTGGCTTGTAGCCAGCGGCGCCGCAAATAATTTTTTTGTGGGTTCCTCGAACTTCTAATGTTTTTGTGCAAAAAATGTATGCATACATGCATGCTTTTATTTTGTTATTAATTCTTCAAGTTTTTAATTATTCATTCCCTGTTTAGTCGCGTGTGTAGAAATTTCCCCCTCAGACTGCATATTGTATACTGAATACAAGATGTTAACGGAGAAATGATTTGAAGACAGATTTGTTGACATTTTTAGCATTGGTAAAAATACGTAATATTCAATTTTACATTTTTTGTTATTTTTATAAAGATAAGTGCGTTGTAACTTCACACAGTATCTGTGTATTGTATTATAATAATGTTCGCCTACTAAAGCAAAATAAATAACATAAATCATTATTTAGAGAAAAAAATATGTTTCTATACTTAACTGTAATTTGCTTCATTTTAGCATTTTAGACGTTTTATTGTGCTAGATAATTTGACTGAATAAAATTTAAATTAGTCTTAAATCCTTTGAAAAACACAAGGGTCATTTGATTTAAAATTTCTGGAATCTAAATAATTTCTCAAGTCGGCACCTATGCTTGCACCAGTCATGGCGTCCAGGCGGGTAAACAGACCAGCAATATGAATGCCAGTAGACTCCTATTCAGATCCGATTAATATTGCGTTTCGCATCAATAAAACAGGTACCAGATTGCTCATTGCTATTTTAATCAATTTAATTTATTAAATTTATTATTTTTCTTTATTTAGTCATTATGCAAAGCATTAAGTGTTTTCTTTTCTAATTTATTTAAAAACAAAACGATTGTATTTCTTATGTGCACATAATAAACAAAATTTACGCTTTGTATTTACTGTATTATTTTTAAATTATGTTAAATAAATTTTTACTCTTTCAATCGTTTTAATTTTTTTTATTTTATTCAGTGGCCAGTTTACCCATTTTATGTCGAGTAAAGTAGCTACTAATTTGAGCTTCTTTGTTGGATAAAATGGCAATTTGATAGAATTTTATTCATTGACTTTTTATAAGATACATAATCAATAAGAAATTTATGAAGGAGCCTTTATATAGCAAATATCCCATACACTGCATACAACTATTAAGTTTTTTTATTCTCTTCTGCATACTTATTTCTTACAGTCATACGAATTTTCCGGAAACTCTGAAAGTGCCATCTTCAGATCCGTACATGGAGATCTTTAGTGAACACCTTACCCTTTTAGCAATTCGATACTAGATCCATATCAGTCATTATCTACGCTCTATCCATAACCGAACCTAAGTAGCAGATGTTTTTGAATCGGAAGTTAAACAATTCGGAAGTAGAAATATTTAATGAACTACACTTCCTCTCCATAATTTGAAGACCAATCCATATCAATCATTATCAATGCTCCATTTATAGCCGAACCTGAGGAATATATGTTTCATGGCAATGGCAAAAATTTACCAAAAACGATAGTGTGTCAATATCTTTATCACCAACTAATTTTATGCAAAATAAATCTACCTGATAATCATATTGATAAAATAATATTTATTTTTTAATTAATTTGTACTCTTTTAAATTGATTTTATCTTAGTGTGACAATTTTTAACATTTTTCTTCTGCTCCATAAATATTTCGCCCATGCGAAAAGGAATCTTAATTCGATGTCGTTAAGAAAAACCTCTTGTTTCTTCCCTGTATGTTCCGTATTTGAAGGTAGTCGACATCAATCTACATTTCTTATTTTTTTAAATTGAAAATGCAACAAGACATGCGACATCCTTCACAATGCACGGCAGAACTGATGTGAACAAGAATAAGAGCAGATTAAGAAGATATTAATATTGTCGCCAAAAATCAATATAAGAACTTGGTAGATTCTGCCCACAGTTACCTCGCAATTTGAGAGAAAGCGGAAATGCTTGGCTAATCATCCGAGCAATCACAGGTTTTCTGGGAGCTTGCATTTCTCTCCGGCATTCCAGAAAAAAAAAGAACAACATATTCACGGAGATTTGCTCATTGCTTCGCAGTGTCACCTTGCGTGTGCTCACCGTTAAATTTCATCTACGTTATGTAACGTTAATTGAGCGTGGGTACAATTCAAACTGTAAAATGAGGTAATTTCAACGAAATGTTCAAATACTTTTATGACTTTTCTTTGTTAAGAACCTGTATAGAAATATTGAGATTAGAACAATGTATATTCTAACTGACCAGATAATACTCTTGCTATTAAGCTACTGGGATTAGAACAATGTGTATTCTAACTGGCAAGATAATGCTCTAAATATTAAGCTACTGTGAAATTTAGTGAACGTTCACCTTGCGTTATTTTCACTCAAATTGCAGTTGGAAGTGAAACCCATTCTCTGCTTTCTTTATATAGATGTAATACTTAAACCTGTCAAAGACATGAAAACTTACATTATTAAAAAAATGTCGCAACTTTTTTTGTTTTATTTTACGTAGCATTTGCTGTCGAAAATAGCCGTCATATTCGATAATTGACTGGTTCTGCAACATGGTTGGTACTTAAAATTCATAATGTTTCAGACCTTCTAGGTCACAGTGGGATTCTGGAGGGGCTGGAAGGATTTTTTGAAGCCTCTTCGTTTTGTCCACAATCGTGTATAGGAATCGAATGTTCCGCTCTGATAGAGTTTGTCGCATGACCGATACTATAGATTTGCAAAAATTGAATCTTCTGAGTCACCAGTAGGCGGAGACTCCTGAAGTGCCTGAATACATTTCTTGAAAAACATCATTTTCTCAGTCCACAGAGGGAAATCGAAAACACAATTCTGGCTCATGAATGACACTATAAGTATGTAAAGATTCAATTTTTTATGTCACGGGGGATATGTAAATCTACAAGATATGTAAAATTGTTGGCTCCTCCACTCCTTTCTTCGTCTCCCTTGGAGAAGGAATAAGAAATCTGGCTTCCTTATGTTCTGCCACAGTGTCGATATTCTAAGTTGTGCAAAATTTCAGTCTTCTTGGTCATTGGGAGGTTGCTGGGGGGGCCTGGAAAAACGTAAACATGTTGGACAATTGTCAAATAGATGGGACCGTGCATCCTGTGCACCATATTACATGTGAATTCCAAATCACTGTTGTAAATCGTAAGGTCCGTGCAAAAATTATACTTTTTCAGGCATGAATGATCACTACATTTGATTGGATCTGGCTCGACAACACTCTATCCATTAAACTACTGTAGCAAAATATGTATCTGCTGCAGTGAAAGTGGACCCTAAATACTAATCCTTAAAAGTTATGGGACTCAATAAATTTAACTCAACCCCACTTAGTGCAGACACGTTGCAAAGTCGTTTTCAATTTATATACAATTTTGTATTTAAATTTTAAAAATGATAAAACTTAAATTTAAACAACATTTAAAACTCCTTAAAAGCGCCAACTTATACAGTAAGCATCCAATCAATCAATGAGTGCGCTTTGTCTACGCTCTGAAGCAATCGAAAATGATCATGTATAATTTCACGCTCTGCCTCTACTGCTTGAGTAAACGTTCTGTCTGCCTCGCTATTTTATCTTCCACAATGGAAAAAGCGTGCACCTTTCAGTGAAGGAATGTAAGATATTTAGGAAAAGCGTTAACAAAGTTGGATGTGTAAAACTGAAAGTCGTTTGACATTTGGAAGCAAGTGAATGTCAAATTGATGCCGAAACCTCTTTAAACTTGGCATCAATGATTATAAATATAAATACATAAGTGACATACATAAGTGAGTAATAACATACAGTGATGATGAATTATAAAAATGCAGATACGAGAAAATGTTCTGAAACTATGAACTAAAAGTTATTTATTAATTATTTTTGCACTGTTCATTAAGACCTATTATTGTACCTAATTGTGTATTTGTTTTTTCGCACAAATTGCTATACAGGGTGTCCAGTGCTATCGGTGACTAATGGCTATTTCCTCAACCGTTAGTCTCAGAGATATACTTCCAAATGTTTGGCAATTTTGCAAAAATGTTTTAAATTTTAAAATATATTTTCTTAGAAACAGTTTAAATCAGTAAATGCATTTCTGAAAGAAATACGAAATATAAATTTTTATACGGTACCCCGGTCCTACCAGTTATATTTAGGAATATCATCCTCATACAATTTCATGCAAAATAAAAAAATGCAAAATAAAATTTACAGAGTTATGAAGCATTAAACTTTATGCCTTAAGTCGCTTTTCCGCGCTAAAAATGTCCCTTTTCAGACACCTTTAAGGGCCAGTATAAATATTGAAATTCCGTATTCAAAGTATTATGTTTTGATTGCATTTTCTGACATAATGTCGAGAATGAAGCAAAGCTTTTTACCGAATAGTAATTTGTTTTTATAGTCTGGGCTCGACTAAGATCTTCTGGGGGTCTTTCTAAGATCTTTATTGTAAATGCGGTAACACATTTGTGTATAACCCTCATTTCTCAGCACAAAAAGTGCTCCAACTTTAAGCAGCTATAAATCGGTAAATTTTGGTCGTAAAAGGATGTTTTTTTTTGCATGAAATTGTATGAAGATGATTTTTCTAAATATAACTGGTAGGACCGGGGGACCGTATAAAAATTTATATTTCATATTTCTTTCAGAAATGTTTTTATTGATTTAAACTGTTTCTAAAATAATAGATTTTAAAATTTAAAACATTTTTGCAATTGTAAGTATATATCTGTGACTAACTGTTGAGGAAATAGCCATTGGTCACCGATAGCACTGGACACCCTGTATATAAGAAATGATCAAATCATGATGATGAAAGGAGGAGGTAAAACTCCTGTGGATGAAAGGTTAAAAATACCACAATGCTTTAATAATTATATTTAGGTATTAACAGTGTTAGTAACGTCCCATCTGCTTTAAGACAGCAAGAAATCGTAATATCTAGTTTACGCATTTTCGAATATGTTTAAATTAAAGTTCTGTAATTGTTGGCTAGGAGGATGGAATAATTTTTTCTCCTCCTAGAGTCTAGACTGTTAGTAGAAGTAGTAAGTGTTTTGTTCTTGGTTGTAATACAGAGGTTAGAATATATGGCGACAAAAATAAATTGAAAAGTAAAATAAATTTGAATATGTATGAATATTCTTTCTTGTTAGAACTAAAATTTGCATTGCACTGATAATTTATTTTGGAAAATTAATAGTGTAATAAATATAATTTAATTACCATAGAAATACATACAATACTGTAGGACGTGTCTTACCCCAGCGCCACCTGGATTATTATCACAAAGTATTTCGGCGTTTCCCGACGTGAAGTTTTAACTCTTTTTCTTTATCTCCGCGAATCAAATATGTCAATGAGAACATTCCAATTCACGCTTCTAACTTTAAGTATTTCCTGAACTATTAGATGGGTTTTGGAGGATTTTTTTTTTAACATTGAGACTGAGTACTTGCTTCCAAACATATACATAAATTTCATCACCCTATAGCAAAGTGCGGATTTACGAAAATTAAAAATGCGTTTATATTTATCTGTCTGTTTTGACTGCTTATAATACATACACAGTTTAACTGATCGTGTGCATTTTCCCACTGATTAGTCAAGCATTACAACAAACACGTTTATGGCAAAAATATTTGCGAGCTCTAAGGCAACGGATTGTTCAATATAAGTTTTATCCAACTAAACATTCCTGCGAAATAAAGGGAATTAAAGATTTTGAAGATAACATATACAAATTTCATTCAGTATATAGTATCTTTTCGGGAAAACAAGTTTTCCTTTCCTAATAAAGGATGCTTTTAAACTATACAAGGGTTCAAATATTTGTATTTTTTTCACTTATTCTAAAAAATCAAAGTTAGAGCAAGGAAATTGTAATTTTAGTCTATTAAATAGTTTACAGCGTAATTCCATTTTTTAATGACTTCTATTCCGTCTTTTTAAAAACTAAATTACAATTAATTTTCGAATTGTACTTTTGAACATTTTACATTCAAATTTAATAAAATCAATCACAACTGTTTTATTTATTACTATAGTAATAACTAATCTCACTTTCCGATCACGAATTATTTATGTAATCCTTTGAGTAATCCAAGAACTCTTAAATAGCTATATATTAAATAGCTGGTGCTGCGTAATTTTCATGCCCATTTTCTAAAAACAACGTTTTCCTCATTGTTTGCACAATTTCCACACGATGGCTGCGTACATCTTTTTCAAAATTTTCTCTTAAGTAGTAACGTTATATTTACATAAGATAAACTCCTATTATGCTTTTCAAGATTTTATATATAATTAATTTTATAATCTTTAGAACGTTATAAATTTAAATTAAAAAAATTAATCAAAATGCAGTTGTTTGCTACTGTAGTAGTAGCTAATCTCCCTTTTCGATCACTAATCATGTAATCCTGAGAAGGAAAATAATATGATAGAGCTCATAATTACTCTTTAGATGTTGTAACCAGTAACACATATAGGATAAATATATGTATCTGGACTACTTAGATCACAATTGAATATTATAAACATGTTTTTGAATCCATTTAACAAGATGACATATACTGATGTCATTCAATATGTAGTATATTTTAGAGGATATTATACGGGAAATTGTTTGGCCTTGCTGTATCATAGTTAAAGCACATCAAAGCAAGAACTTTTAAAATAATTATGTACATTGATATATAACGTTATACGCATTAATACTATGCAGTGCATTTTATTATATTTATTTATTTTGAGCAATAATATGCTAAATTATAATTTTGGTTTACTTTCAGGTACATTTTATTTGGAAGTTTCCAGTGAAAGCTATCCTAAAACGAACTGAAATTCTAATGAATATGACTAAAGATATGTTATGATTTCACATTTCTTTAATCTTCTAAGAATGCCTCGCTTACGCATTAGAAGGCTTCTGCTTACTATATTCATTGTTGTCTGCATTACATTCTTGGTTCTAAACCTGTCATCGCATTCACATCAGACCATACTCTTCGCATCCAATGTGGGGGAAAACAATTTCGCCCCTAACATGCTTGAATCTGGTGTATGGAGGAAGCCAAAATTTGAGAACACTCCAGTGTACTCCCCTCATATCTCATCAGATCAAAAATCATCAAACAATGACCCAAAAAGTCCCTTCAAGCAAGTTGACGTTCCTAATCATCATCAAATGGAAAGGAAATATAATATGATGGTAAACCCTGTGCAGTATGGCAATGGTAAATCAGTCCTAAAACTATGGTTCATGAAAGGCGGAGGCTTAAGACCTCAGCCTGCGGTCACGAATATGAAGCCAGTCCTTTGGCCGGAGCAGGATGCAAGTGACAGAATTGTGGAACAGTTGATGTATGTCCCACTGAATTACACATCAAGCTGGAACTTTTCAGCTTCAAATTCTTTAACAACTTCTTTAAATCAAAAGCAAAATCTTAAGAAGATCCTCTTGTATTTTGGAAAAGGCGGTTGGAATGATTTACCTTTGGGTAGGACAGTTTTCCTAAGAGACAAATGCCCTGTGAATACATGTGAATTGACTACTGCTCTTAAAGATGCAGATGAAGCAGACGCTCTTTTTTTCAAAGATAGATTTTTATGGCCGTTCTACAAGAGAAAACCACATCAGGTCTGGATTTTATTCCTGCTGGAATGTCCATTGCATACTCAGGCTTTCAAGAATCTCAAGAATGTCTTCAACTGGACTGCCACGTATAGGCATGATTCGGATCTCGTGGCCCCTTATGAAAAATTTGTTCCTTACAACGCCAGTGAAATATATCATCCATCGTTAAAGAATAACATTCAAGTGGACAACAAAAACTATGCAGCCAACAAAACTAAGAAAGTTGCTTGGTTTGTGTCTAATTGCAATGCCAAAAATAAGCGTTTAGAATACGCCAAAGAACTTAGTCAATTTATTGAGGTGGACATTTATGGTTCCTGTGGGAACAAGAAGTGCCCTCGAACGTTAACTCACAAATGCTTTAAAATGTTAGACAAAGATTATAAATTTTACCTCGCATTTGAGAACTCAAATTGTAAAGACTACATTACTGAAAAATTCTTTGTCAACGGGCTTAGGTAAGTTGGAAAAATATTTAATTAGAATATTAAAGGCATGAATATCATTTATAACATAAAGATATATTATATTTGAAAATTATATTTATGTTTTATATATAATGCTTTTCATTGTCAAATGTATAATATAAATTCTAGAATTATTACTTATTTAAATATTCGTTTTTATTATTAGAAATTATTTTCATCCTATATTTTAACTTAAGATTGGTAAATATAGCTTCCTCAGAATGAGTTATGAGATCTGTACAGCGCTATTTTATTATATTAAAATTGAGAAAAATATTGTTGAAACACCATAAATTGTTACAACCCCATTGGAACAGAGATTATATGAGTTTAAAACTGCAAAAATTTAATTTAAAAATGTATTTAGAGAAGTTTTAAATCAAGACAGTGGCAAAACATAGTAGGAGGATTAAACGTATTTAAATTCTCCAAATATGAAAACTGTTATTAGTTTTACATCTCAGTAAAGAAATGAAGTTATTGATACTATTTAAAGCCACATGACTTAACAAAGAAACACATTAAAGGAATAACTTATTTAAATTTGGAATTACAATATTATTAAACCATTTGTGAATTTTTTTTTGCCATATTATTGTTTTTACGAAGACATTTTCCTTAAAGCATCTATGTCTCAGAATATGGACATTTATGGTTCCTGTAGGAACAAGAAGTGCCCTCGAAAGTTAACTCACAAATGCTTTAAAATGTTAGACAAAGATTATAAATTTTACCTCGCATTTGAGAACTCAAATTGTAAAGACTACATTACTGAAAAATTCTTTGTCAACGGGCTTAGGTAAGTTGGAAAAATATTTAATTAGAATATTAAAGGCATGAAAATCATTTATATCATAAAGATATATTATATTTGAAAATTATATTTATGTTTTATATATAATGCTTTTCATTGTCAAATGTATAATATAAATTCTAGAATTATTACTTATTTAAATATTCGTTTTTATTATTAGAAATTATTTTCATCCTATATTTTAACTTAAGATTGGTAAATATAGCTTCCTCAGAATGAGTTATGAGATCTGTACAGCGCTATTTTATTATATTAAAATTGAGAAAAATATTGTTGAAACACCATAAATTGTTACAACCCCATTGGAACAGAGATTATATGAGTTTAAAACTGCAAAATTTAATTTAAAAATGTATTTAGAGAAGTTTTAAATCAAGACAGTGGCAAAACATAGTAGGAGGATTAAACGTATTTAAATTATCCAAATATGAAAACTGTTATTAGTTTTACATCTCAGTAAAGAAATGAAGTTATTGATACTATTTAAAGCCACATGATTTAACAAAGAAACACATTAAAGGAATAACTTATTTAAATTTGGAATTACAATATTATTAAGCCATTTGTGAAATTTTTTTGCCATATTATTGTTTTTACGAAGACATTTTCCTTAAAGCATCTATGTCTCAGAATTCATTATTAGATGACAACTGATGTGGATTCAGTATCGAAATTCAGAGGAGAATATGACATTCACTAGATATGACATTCAGTGATATGGATTCAGCATCTAGTTCTTGAAATAATGAGGTGGTTCACTAAGAATTTTCACTTCCGTTTTCTTTTGCAGTTCAACATTTTTCCATGAAATATATATATTTTTTTTCAGAATTGGCTATAGATAGAGATTAGGTGACGACTGAGCTATGGATTAAACATCGAATTCCAGAGGGGGGCAGGGGGACCCAACTCCTAGTTTCGATTTCTTTTTCTGTAGAGATGTTACCGCTCATTCAAAATTTTACATTTTCCTAGAAACACCCATTTCTCGAGATCTGCTACAGATATAGCTTAGATAATAACTGGTATTGATTCACCATAACATTTTGAAGGATGTTGGATCAGTTAATTATGAATTTACACTTTCGGTTCTTTTTCTAATTTCGGTTCAAAAAAATTCTTGAAACATCTATTTATCATGATTGGTTATAGAAAAAATTAGATTATGACTAATATGGATCGGCAGCGAATTCTATAGGAAGTAGAGGATTAAGTATTACCGTTTTCATTTTTAAAGATGTCGCTTTTCACTTGTCTTTACGAAATAAGTATGTAAAAGAGAAAAAACAATGCTTAATATGTCCGTCAGAAATGAAATGTTCACGCCATTTGAAGCCTCCTTTATAAAGATCGTGTTAAAAGTGCTTTTGGTAATCCAAGAATCGGAATACTTTCAGAAAATTCTAAATATAATCATAACATTCACAAAGCTATGAATATGGAGAGAAACTGTCCTACCAAGCAAAAGGCATCATATGTTGAATGCCGGCTGTGTTGTAACACATTTTGATGGATCTATATAGAGGTTCTCAAAATTGTATTCTCAAAATGCTCCAGTTTTCTTGGTGGATTCCGTCTGCCAATTCTACATTTTTAACACTTTATGACATGGTTGAAAAGAGTTTATGGCTTTGCACATTCTGGAAGTCTGTCTGTCTGCCCGTTCGCACGATAACTGCCATAAAAATGACTTTATCAAAATTAACTTTTAATATGTTATGGAGACAATATGTGGGACATATGGGAATGTAAATGAATAATACCACCCAATTTGTTTTGGATTGAACCCGGATTGAAAAAATGAAATGCATTGAACCCTATGGAGCCTTATTTTTCAAACATGTTCAGTAGGTTTTTAAATAAAAATTAAAATAATAATTACACCCATATTATATGAAGAGATCACGTGGTTCACTTCAAAATAAAATATGGCATCCATCTTTCTCCAATTGTCAAAATCGTGATTTTTAAAGTTCTTTAAAATTTATATTTAGTGTTGCATCCGTCCTAAAACCGTTTTATTTTTGCATATTTTCTGTGTATCTATATTCTGCATCAATGCAATTTCAATATTTTTCTGTTTAAATGATCATTAAACTTTGATTATTTCTGCAACAAAATCTAATTTTAATGTATGCAGAATGTAAATAAATCAAGCTGTAAGATTAGTTTTTATAAGAATTGCTGAATTTTTTTAACGGAAAATTATCTACTTCTGGAGTCTGGAATATAGGTGATATGAATAAAATTTTCATTGATTTTACATAGAAAAGCAGACGATTTTATAGCATTGCCATGTTCGATGAAGTTTGAAGCAATGAGTTAGAAATTACTTTTACCTCCAATTGTTATAAATAAAGTTTTTAAGTAAAATAAATTATTGTAGTTCTGTGATAATTAAAATAATAACACTTCTGAATGTATCACATTTTATAGATGATTAAAAAAAATTGCATTGCAGTTGGAAAGGGTTTCATAATCAATGCTTTATGCACAATTCATCTTTCTTGTTAGATCCTCACAGAGTTTGCCTATAGAGTTTCACAGTGTAAATTTATTTTCTATCATTGCAGATATTGAATATTACATGATGAAACCGGTCTAGAGATGCTGCCATTTACAATTGGAGCGCGATCCTTATAATTTTATGTCTTTAGTGTGATAAAATGAGTTTATTTTGTTTTAGTAAGTATGCGTAGCAAAAATGTTTTTATCTATAATAATAAAGTAAGATGTTTGTCTGTGTCGTCTGAAGCGGAAAATCTAAGCATCGTAAGGTTATGGAATTTTGTACACAGATACATCAGGATCCGGGATGATGCGTCTTGGCGAGAGTTTTTCTTTAAATATGCCTAATTAGTAGCCCAGTGGTTAGCGCGCGGAGATTGCACTCGGTAGGCCCGTGTTCGATTTTTTCCTCTGCCAAAACTGCCACCGTGTTCACGCGGAGTACTATCGCGTTAAACGTGTGGGTCCGTAAGTCCTTCCGAGAGGTTGGTGGTAGGGGAAGGAGGGTACGGTCCCTGTGGATGCCTCTCCCTCTGGGGTTCGGTCTAAATTGGGTGGCTCTTCCCGGCCGTCCAAACAGTTACCTTACACCTTTCTGGTAGGTCGGGCGGTCTGGGTATCAACAACAACAACACTGTTCATTAGCGACCGAAATGATTATTACAGAGTATCCGTCTTGACATCGTCGGAATGATTGCAATTTTTTTTTTCATCCAAACTTTGAACAGAACCCATGCTGTTAATAGACGGTTTTTTGCGAATTGTTTATAAACGTATACTTTTCGCATATTAAAGACGTAATCTTCCGAGAAGAGAGATCAGGGGGGATTGTGGGTTCTAATGAAACTATCCGAGCCTGAGGGCAAATTTTCTCAAATAACCTCAGGGCAAATTGTTTAGGGAAATTACCCAGTTCTTCCGCGCGTAACTCAGTTTTTTCAAGTATGTTTCACGGGGAATTTCGTGAAGGTTTAGAATTTAAAGATGCGATTTGGAATTGAGAAGTATTATCTATAAATGTATCAAGTATTGCGAGTATATTTACGACCCGGGTAAGGCCATCATTGGATAGGTCGGACGGCCTGGGCCGAAAGGAAACATAGCCCAGGATAATTCGCTCTAGTATATTATCTATATTTACATACTGTTGTTTGCAATAAAATAGTTATATCTCATTTAAAGGAATACATATAATAAAATGCACAAAAATAAATATGTGTTAGTATTGAAAAACATAATCAGGTACGACCCTTTTATTAATTTTTTGAATTGTTTGGAATTTTTTGAATTTTTTGGCTCATGTTTGATGTGAGCCATCTTAGGGCGCGGGGAACGAAGTAAATCATGTAATGGAGATAAAACGGAATTATGTAATTTAAGTAAAATCATATTGTTATAAACACCTGAATTTTGTTATAATTTTATGGTCTTTGCGATAAATTCTGTAATATTGACAATTTAACGACTTTTGGCGAATTCTAAAAACTCCACAAGATTTGTATATTGGAATTTCGAGTTATGAGCTTTTATCGATACTTTTCACACATGGTATATAAGTTTGTCATCATTCAGTCTGGTTGTTTGACGTCATACGAGTAAAATTATCTACCAAACTCAATACAGAAATCAATATATCAAATTTTCATCTGATTATATATGTCATTTAAGTGTAAAATATTTAAATTTTAGATTTGCGGAATCTGCTCATCGACATGTGCGATATATGCTTGTATGAACTTGTCGCTTGCGCAGAATACATATTCGCCAGTTGGAATGACTGCAAATGCTGCAACCAAAGGTTTCGCCGACAATAACTTCGTATTTAATGGTTCAAATCAGTCAAAATAAATTGCATTTTATTGATCCACCTAAACTGTATAATTGCCACTCCTGTCCCCTAAAAATGTTTTAAAAATATATTTCTTAAACCAGAAATTATCGTAACCTTTAAGCACCTTAAATCGTCCCACACAACACACATCAGATTTTCCCCATCCTAAATAAGTGAAAAAATTCTGGGTGTTTTTTTTATAAAAATCATCAAAATATCCCAGCGCTTTTGATCTTAATAATATTTTGCAATTCACTCCAAATAATTATATCTCTGGATGAAATCACCGACGTTCGTGTAATGCATTACAAATGCATTTCAATGTAAAAGTAACAAAAACATTTATAACGAAACGTATTTATGAAATTAATTCTAAGCCTTTGTCTAAACGAAATCCGATACTTTTGCTGTAGGCGACTGATATTAGAAATTGAACGGTAATTCATTGCGCTTTACCAAACAATTATAAATATTATTTTGTCAAACATGCATAAAATTATCCGATATTAAAATATGAATGCATTTATAATTACTTTAATATTTATAATTACGGCTTTAACCATTTCATGGAATTAACAATATTGTTAATAAATAAAATAATAAATCAATTATAAATATATATTTACGAGAAGGTATGCTTGTAACATGACGGAATTCAAAATTTGCAAAATATTACCTCCCATTTGGCTTCATTTTTATCAATTTGGCGACATTTGCGACATCCCGCCAAATTCTTTGCCAAAGTTTGTGCCAAACGTCCTTGACGGACGAACGGTGAAATGGCTTTCTCTCATAGTAGATTTTTATAGTATTTCCAAGATATTGAATTTTCACCGATTTGGTGACATTTGTGTTAATTTCTGTGATATTTTATTTTATTTTGAAACATTTTTAAAAACTCGCCAAATTTGTCACCAAGTGGGACAATTGGACTGATAGACCAACGCTGCTGAAACATCATTGCAATACTATCGCCTTTCAAAACACAATTAATTTATTGATTTGGCATCATTTTTATCAATTTGGCTACAGTTTTATTGATTTACCAACATTGTTGTTAATTTGGCGATATTTCAATTAATTTGATGACCTTTTAATGACCTTTTATGACCCCCAAATTTGTCGCCAAGTGGGACGGTTGGACTGACAGGCAAACTCTAAGGAAATATCATTTCAGTACTATCCCCTTTCAAAACACGATTAACTTCATTAATTTTACGTCATATTTATAAATTTAGCGTAATTTTATCGATTTGTCGACATTTTAGTCAATTTGGCAATATTTTAATAAATATGACGGCATTTAAAACTCGCCAAATTTATCGTCAAGTGGGACGGTTGGACTGACTGATAATTGCTTCCGAAACAACATTACAATACTACCCCCTTTCAAAACGGAATTAATTTCATTAATTTGACGTCATATATATCAATTTGGCGACATTTTTATTGATTTGCCGACATTTGATACATTTGGTGACATTTCAGAAAGTCGCCAAATTTGACGTCATGTGAGATAGTTGGACTTGACAGGCAAATGCTATCGAAACATCATTACAATACTATTTTCTTTCAAAACGTAAATATTTCATTAATTTGGTGCCATTTTTATCAATTTGTCAACCTTGCCAAATTGGTGACATCTCGCCAAATTAGTCGCCAAAATATTCGCGAAGCATTTTCCAAAAATATATAGATAAACAGACAGACAAATCAAGTATATTATAACCAATTCGTTTATTAATATACTAGAACATTTACCTGACACTGCTCGGAAGTTAAAGCAAAATACACTTCACAAAGGAATGTACAAGTGATAATGTCTCACCCTTTACCAAAATATATTGCTCGTTCGCATTTCAGTTGGAAAGTATTTCATACTCAATGCTTTATGCGTTATTAATCTTTCTTCTTATAGAATAATCGTGTTTCAGAGTAGCTAGAATATCCAAATTCAGTATGTCGTTGTCTTTTAAATATTTAAATTAGATGCCTTTTAATAAATATGTTTTACATACATTTAGGTAATGTACAAATAATAAAAGGGGGTAGAAAACTATGTCTTTTGCTTGGCTTGTATTCAATCTACTAATTTCTACTGTGTAAGATTCTACCGCACTTTATCTACTCTAAATGTATCAAATCTAAAATGCTTTCTTTTTCTTTTCAGTAGAAATATCGTCCCAATTGTAATGGGAGCTCGTCCTGAAGACTATGCACGAGCAGCGCCACCACATTCATATATCCATGTGGACGACTTTGCTTCACCAAAGGAACTGGCCAATTACTTGCACGCCTTGGACTCCAACGACACACTGTACAATGAGTACTTTGCTTGGAAAGGAACAGGAGAATTTGTAAATACCTACTTCTGGTGCAGAATGTGCGCTCTACTTCACGCACCACGTACGCACAAGAGTTATCCTGACATGCACAAATGGTGGTCGGGTGCAGGAACTTGCAGTGCCGGAAACTGGCGAAAGACTCCTACGATTTCTAATAAAGGGACTCACATAACTAATAGCGTTAAGGATGATAATGGGTAAAGGAACTTTCTGTGTGTATAGTCTGGTAAAGTTTACGATATCTTCAAAAAGATCAAGGACACAAGCCTTCTGCTTTGTTCAAGAATCTTCCAGAAGTGTAGATGAACTGATTCACAAAATTTCCATGTGCTATGATACAGAATGTTGCATGATGTGCACCTGATAACTTCTTTTATGTATTTGAATTTACCCACCGTATTTATTCTTCCAATGTGCTTCTTTGCATTACACTGCACACGTTATGGACTGTCTTTAAACACGGAGCATTTATGAGAAGATGAAATCTCATTTTATATTCCATCATTTCTAATTTATCATGAAGTTAGATTTCATGGAGCTTATATTGTATACATATAAATAGGTATTTATTGACTTCACAATGAAATAAATATTACGAATTGAAAAAGGGCATTAATGTGAATGTAATGTTGATTTTATTGCTATGAGGGCAATTAAATCAAATTTTTAAAAAAGTAAGCGATAAAATATGACAACATCTTATACGGGTTATTTTCTGCTTTCTTATGATTTTATAAAAAGCTTAGGAATTGATATTGTTTCATTGTCATATATACTCATTTATTTGATATCATTTAAAATGTTTTTTTGAAAAATTGTAATGACAGCTGACGATCGGAAAAAAACATAACCTATTGCTTAAATGTTATAAGACCGTGATTTTAGAAAATATATATCTTCAAATCCTGTATTTGTAATTCCATATGTATTTTATATGGAAATTTGAACTTATCTATCGATAGTAAAA
This sequence comes from Amaurobius ferox, assembly GCA_951213105.1. Classification (NCBI taxonomy): domain Eukaryota; kingdom Metazoa; phylum Arthropoda; class Arachnida; order Araneae; family Amaurobiidae; genus Amaurobius; species Amaurobius ferox. The sequence goes on from OX578135.1 coordinate 50,488,483, forward strand.
ATTAAGAGTACTGTTGTACACCAAGGCTAGAGCCTTGACACATTCTTCTTTTTTTTTCCCCAAATCCCTTTTTTCCGTCTTGCTCGACTGCACCTATGTATGCGAAGGGCGGCGACATTCACTCTCATCCACACCATTCTGGACTGGCGCCTTTTGTGTTCGTGATGTCGTTCGTCAGAATGGAAGAAATTATTGAGTGTTCATGGGGGATGTGGTACTGACCTCTGATAAGTGGTAGTGCAATCATTATGAGGGTTGCGTAACTCGCTGGTCCGGATTTCACCACTTGTAGCGATAGTTTGTCCATGGGGTCCAAACCCACAGCATATAGTTTACAAACCCGTGATTAAACTGTTTAACCAAAAGATTCCTTCGCGTCTTAGTATCTAATTCGAGATGTCTGGCGCATAAAAATTTGCACTGATCGTGAGCTGTCATGTTATAATTCCATAGGCTCAATCAAATAGTTAAACCCAAATGCTAGTCTTTGAAGTAAATATAAACTCATCTTAGGTCTGAATCCAGGAGCCTTTATTGTACGTATTTCATAATTTAAGTACAGATATGTATTTTAGTACAGAATTTTAAGTACAGAAAAGGTCCCGATGCTTGAACCTAAATATATCCATTAGATGAATTTTGGTATTTCTTACGCATCAAACATGCAGCCTTTTTTTCAAACTCATTCAGAAGTATATTTTATTCTGGCGGATATCTGTTAAATAAGCTAATCTTTGTGATAATAACAAGAAAAAAATGGTTATTACGATTTAAAAGTTTATCCCAATATATATATATATAAGGATAATATCTTAATTTATGTATCTGGAAACCTGTCAATCAATTTGGACTAACATTTCGTCTGTGGCTGCTTAAAAACGATGGAATTATCCCTGTAAAGTTAACAGTTATTCAGTTATTCATTATCCTCAAACTATTTTGTATATAATTTTTTACACAGTCATAAGTCGATTCAAATAGAAACAAGAAATACTAAGAGTCAATTTTTTAAAAAATAAATAAACTGACTGGACTCGAACAATCTTCGATCTACCTCCTCGACGTCCTCCAATTTTACCACGTGAAAAATAATGAATTCCCTCTGAATTTAGATCCAAGTTTCAGTTACGCACGTACTGCAAATATCCACCATTGTATGTTAGTCAGCCATGGAAGACATATTATTTGTTCCAAATGTAAACAGATTCAGTTGTTTCTCCTGTGATCCAAAGGGTAGATGCGACATCTCTAATTTTCTCATAGCTTACATGAAAATATCCAAAACTCATTCAATAGAATCGCCAGAATAATATATCTTCTAATGTTTTCTTTTCAGTATTTAGAGTAATGCTATCCGGCATTTGATATACATTTTCTGAAATGAGTGTGAGAAACAAACGGAGGGGGATCGAACTATTGATCTCCTGGAGGTCAGTCTGCATTTTTTGTCACGACCATTACTTCGTTAGACCATTCCATTGATATTTGAAGTAGACCCTACATTATTTCACATAGAAGTGCTAATTCCCAATTTTGTATGACTGTTCATTTCTCTGCTATTTTTATTCAATATATCATCTTGTTCGAAGTAATTTCCCATGGATTAAAAACACTGTCATAAATTACAGGATTCTGGCAAAATTCCAGTATCTGTATTAATATACTAATTAGCTGTTGCGTATTATCAGCAGTATTAACTTGATTAAGCGCCACTGCAGAAAATCCTATATTTACAGGAAAATTTAATCACTGATATCTTTTTTGACAGTAAGCACTCATACCCACTGAGCTATCAAGACAATTATATTGCCTCCTGTATTCCCTCTTATTTCCTTCTTTATTCTTTCTTAATTTCTTCTTTATCCCTTCTTATTTTCTTTTTATATTCGATATTTGAAGTTGTCCGGTCTCTCCAGGTGTTATTAATTTATATGGAAAATAACCAGAACTACTTTGTGATAAAATGAAATTCAACACATCTTGTAATACGAATATTAGCTGATGGGTGAACTGTGTAAGATTACAAAAATTATAAAAGGTAGAAAATGTATTGCGTACTTCAAATGTTATTTGACAAAACATTCCATAAGTATTTATATTTTCTGTGATAATATTAAATATTTATTTATCATGTTGTGATTACATTCATATTTATACAGTATTTACTATGTTTTGTTTGATGCATCAATGATAGCACTAACATTGAAAATAACTTATTCAATGATTTTTAACATTTTACATTATAAATGCTCAAAAAATAAGTGTGGTATATAAAACAGCTTGAGGCATATTTAGAAACTATATCTAATTATTTTTTATTCTTGTCTTAAAATGTATTCTTAATGCATAATTTATTACTATTGAAATATGACGCTTTTTTTTTTGTCTATGCTGGAATTATTTTAAATTCTTGATGTTGAGTTGCATCTTAATGGAGAAGTCAATACTAATTATGAATATCATTTGCAATTTAAATGTGTCACTTTTATTTGTAGGGCATGCGTTTCCGCAATTTTGAAATTTTTGAACCACTTTAATATTTCATTTTGAACGTTTAATTTTATCATAAATCCAATATTTGTAAGAAAATATAATTTGAATAATATTATAAAAATATTATATAAATTGCATTTTAAAATGCGAGTACATAAATATAAATAGAATCACTAATCTTTCTAGAGCATTTGGAATTGCATTTCAATACATTTTATCTCACGTCTCCATTAAAGTTAAAACCGACATTCAATTTTCTACACTACTGTGATTGAAACATTTTAATGTCACACACAGTACCAATGCATTTCTTGGAGACAGCAAAATTTAATTTACTAAAATTATCCGGAAAGCTTTGAGAAGTACAAAATTGAATGTGAATCAAGTGGGTAATACATTTTATCAAACATTTATAAGATCTGTGTACAGGTTGTGAATTATATTATATAAATGTTTAATATGTACAGAATAAATTTAAGAATATAAATTGGTCTTTGTGGTCTTATTTAAAAAGTTCAATTGCTTTTATTGTAATGAAATTTTGAAATTGATAACTAGGTAACTTATATTCAAATTTGCTTAAACAGGTATTGATCGAATTACTTGCATTGTGAAGTCTTTAATAGCCCACTTATTGGTTTTTTGTTGCTCTTGCTACACCTGAAATCTAGCTGAAAAGTAAAAATTCATTTTTGGGTCTAAATAAGTAAGCTTGAGTAATTTTTAAAATAAATATTTATTTTAGAACCAGCTCATAACCGTACCGGTGCCGGACTATCGCGCTCTTGGACCGCCTATGAAGAACATTTCCGGGCATTTTCAAAATGCGGCCGCGCTGGTCACCGAAAACGACTCGATTGAATAAAAAAAACTAGTTTATGTATTTATTAATTTATTTCTTGCTATCACTGTATTATTCAGTATCTCTCATTCTAAACCTGTTTATCATATTTTTATAAATAATTTTAATTTGCATTTCTACAAGGGGTGTTAATGTCACGTAGTAACTAAAGTGTTAAAATATTCAATTCATAAGTTCAGAAGCCATTTTATTAAAAATATTATTATATCACCGAATAGGACAATTGACACAAAAGGAACAGTCTTTATGAAAGAAAATAATGTCGAAAATATCAAAAGCTCCTTCGTAAGAAACGGGATAAATGTCACATTTATTTGCTCACAATGAATTATTTATGCCACAGGTGGCAATACTTTGGTAGCTCATCTGACATATTCCTTATTCTCTACGTCAATCTTCTTACTTTGGCAATGAGAAAACATTTCGGAATCAATTAACCATGGAGAAGACAAGAAATGAATCTGGAACACCGGGAATAAGATTTTATTTTTAGCTTACGTTTGCTGAAGCATACGCTTCAGGAAAAAATATTTATTCGCCATAAAAAAACCTCATGTAGTTGACGCATCACTTTACCTACGCAGTATAATTATTACTTCTGCTAAATTTAGAGAAAACATCTTTTCCCTTATTTACGCCTACTTTCAAAATGTTTACCTAAATGTTATTGGCATTAAACAAATATCTCGCAAATGGAAATTTAATGGCAGCTAGTAATCAGATTTTTAGCAACGTATATTTATATATATATATATATATATATATATATATATATATATATATATATATATATATATATATATATATATATATATATATATATATATATATTTGCAACCACAACTAATGAGAGACACTGAAAGACTCAAAAATAAAATTATATCCGTTCCCCGAAACCTAATCACACGCCATTGTGAGCTAGTACAAAATGTTATTAACTGCCTCAGAGCACTTCCCTTAACCAACTTTCCACGAAACAAAATCTGGGCATAAAAGTAAATCCGAAAATACATATCCGTACCCCTCTACTTACTTACTCGAGCTGAAACCCAGTGCAACATTTAATTTTATTCAAAGTTTTAATTTATTTTATGCCCTATACTCCCTCTCAACTAATTTTCGGCAAAAAGGCATAGCAACAAAATAAACCAGCGAATCTATCGGATGAGGGGGGATCCTAATTCCCAATACAATCAGCTGATGCGGACATGTCTCTGTTTAGCAGTCACTCTCTTCTTAAACTAACCTTGGAGCAGGGATATATTTTTACATTTTGAATATATAAGTTTAGCAACCACACTTTTAGGAAATTATTTTTTTAGCAAATAGACGGGGACATGTATTTGAAAAACGAACCGCTACGCGGGTGCGTAAGTTTATTTATAGTAAAAAAACTATAAATAAACTCTAAGTAAGCCTGCGTAAATTACTCCAAAGAAAATCCTTTTGGTGTAGAAATGCAGCTCATTCTACTATATTGAAAGCTGATTTCATAACACTGAACATATCTCATAACATTAAGTTCGTGGTCGCATTGGAATTCGCCAAAACAGATAAGTTCGCATAAGTTTGTAATAAATGTATATTCAGGTGATTCATGGAAATGATGCAGATGCTATAACGATCAGCAGAAGCAAAATCGCTCAATTTGAAAACGAGATAGAAATACATTTTTTAAACATTTTATTTTTTGTGTGATTTTTAAATCTTAAATGGCTCAAAAAATTAAGACAACTTTGTGGGTCAAGTGACCCTTCAATCTTAATGATATGAATACGGGGATCGCAAAACTTCAACAGAAATTAGCCTAACGACCTCACTGTGTTGCAAATAGACAGATATGTGAATTCTATCTGCAAATACACATAAAAAGCAGAATCAAAATGGCTGGCGAAAGAAGGTCAGAGTTGTAAAGCATTATTCCAGCAGAGGTTACATTACATAAAGAAAAATATAACAAGAACCTTCCAAAATCAGAAATGCATCCCCCCTCCCCGCGACGGACAGAAATGAAAATTTTCACTTCACAGCTATATTGCCCTTTTGCCCCTTCTCTCTCTTTCCAAGAGTAAAAATCTGATGTGGGCAACACATGACTTTCCTTGCATAATGCAATGAATTTACTACTTTTATAGTAAAAAAATAGGTTTTTCTTCTAGTAGATACTTATATTATTTCCAAGATATTGAATTTTCGTCAATCAGATGTCATTTTCATTGATTTACCGTCATATTTATACATTTGGCGAGATTTTCGTTAATTTGGCAACATTTTAAAAAGTCGCCAAGTTGGCGACATTCCGCCAAATTCGTCGCCAAAATCTCGCCAAGCGTTATGGACGGGGAAATAAGTTATTCGTATAGCAGATAAATGACTATTGGCGTTCAAATACAAAAGTATTACTCAAAGTACCTTTTCTCATGAATGGAACGAGCTAGATCCACGAGAATGATGGCACCCAATATATCGCATGATATTACATATGAAAAGTGAACATGTTTCTCAACAGTTAATATATTTTATTTAATTTATGGGACTTTTTTATAAATTTATTTTAAAAATGTGCAATATCTCGAGATCGGTTCATGCTAGCGATCTAAAGTTTAAGTCAATCGTTTTCTAAGGATAAATTACATAAGAAATGTCTATTTGCGTTACTTTATTAAAGGTATTGATGTTTTGATAATTTTTTCAAATTTCACTTGAAAATTTAGGAGGGTGCTGAAAATTCGATTACGTATAAAAACAATAGGCTTCCAGTATTCACGGATTGTGATTTTTGTACCAAATTTCATTCGAATCGCTTCATTCGTTCGTGAGATGTCATCTCCACAGACTCACTGACACACACCCACACACATACTGTCACACACACACACACAGACATCAGCACAAAAATGTTTGATTCGTGATCAGGGATGCTTGAAACGTGCTCCTCCGTCGAAAACTCAAATTCGAATTTTCGACCCCGTCACAATACTTTCCTTATACATTATGTATATAAGGAAAGTAAAAATTGTATTTGAGAACCTATTACTTTAACGCAAGACTGAAATTTGATGAATATACAATAACGTGGCGGCACGGCTATCTAGAAAGTCAAGCCCGAATACTTCTCGCTGGAACAGATGCCATGTGACCATTGTAGTCCCAAGAAAAATGGCGGCTTTTCCGCAATTCGCTATTTTAACACAGCTTAATTTTCAAATATATTGTTCCTAGTTCTCATACAAGAATAATGTATATGTTCAGAATAATGTGTACGCTAGCACTGGAATATGCTGAGCATTTAGAGCTGAGAACTAATTAAATGGTGCGTTAATCTGGTATAACACGAATGAATGTACTACATATATTTTACTTATCAACTTTAAAAGCTGATTTCAATTCAGCATTTAAACACTTAATCTAATGCAATATTTTTGCCAAAAGATCATTTCAGAATTTATGGCTCTCATCAAAAAGCAATCATTTGGCAGAATGGGTTGTTTTTAGCAATCATTTCCGCCAGAAATGTTATACCCGAATTTTCTAGAATGCACCAATCTGCAAATGTAGTTGGCAGATTTATCAGCTAATGATTGGTGTAAAAGTTAATATGGGTTGCGCACATAATGTTCGGATTACAGAGCTAAATATATCTAAAAACTACTTAGCTCAAAATATTAAACTCTTGGGCCGAGATAGATGGTTAAGGCGTTAGGATCAGACAATGTAGAATCAGGTTCGATCATTATCCCGAAACTATTTCTGTGTCTACGCGGAGCATGAGCACGTTAAATCTATAGGTTCGTAAGTCCTTCTGAGAGGTTGGCTGTAAGGGAAGAATGGCACTGCCCTTATAATTGTCATTTCCATTGCATTCCGGTCTAAATTGGGTGTCTCTTTCCCGGCTGTCCAAACCAATATACACCTTCGGGAACATTGGACGTCCCCTGGTAGAAGAAAAAACAATCTTTAGAGAATCACAGACGATAAACGCCTGTTCTATCTTCGACATCGCCCAAAACGATCATCATGTCTACAGGGAGTACGAGCACGTTAAATATGTAGGTTAAAAAGTTCAACAGAGAGGTGATATGTTAGGGGAAGTTTGGTAAAGTCCCAGTGGTTACTGTCCTGAGGTATCTACCTCCAGTAGGTATCTACCTAGGACACGCCCGGTAAGAGCGCGAAAAGAACAAGACAGTGCGTACATTAACAAACACATAATTTATTTACAAAAAACACATAAAACTTATTTACAAGCATAATAGGAATGCAATTAACTATCATACCCGCCATTGGGCTGTAAAATACTTAAACAACTTAAATAGGTCTTAACGACTAAATAAAATGGGGCTGCGGCATGGTAACTCGAAACTTAATTTAAAAGCTTATTTGCTGAATAGGAGAGAGAAGAAATAGGTGTTCAACATTTGACTCACCGAAAACATTGTAGACGATATGTCCATCGGATGTCTCTGACATGGTCTCGGATCCTTATTTCACACTCAAATGTAACACCACCTTTTTCGATGGTGTCTCCAACTCATTTCCCCGAAACTCTAAAATTCTCATTCTCTCTCAAGTTTCAAAATCCGCCCCTAAAATTAATGAAACCATTCTGATTCGTCTCAGGGGTGTCAACCATTGGCCGTAGAGCAGCTAGCTCCATTGGCCTTTCGAACCCCTCCAGGCACAACTGCCTTCGAAAAGCCCCCCCCCCCCGCAACATTTGATACCCTTCGAACGTTAATTCACAGGCCCGCAAACTCTATGATCTCGCTCGGCTTGGACCCTGTGGCATATTTTCGTTAAAATCTGATCTTCAAAGTCCATCCGCACGTCCTGTTTTGCTGTGCACCCGCAAACTGGGGCTGAACCACCAAATACTGTAACGTAACTCCTGATCTTAAAGCAAAAATATTGAAGCATGAGTTTACCATGTGACAGTTACTACTGCCAATGGGTTTCAGGCTGAATTGTGGACCACATTTCCGGTCTTCCAAACAGATATATTTATCTCCGGGTACGTCGGATAATCTGAGTAGAAAAAGAAACGAGCTTTATAGAATCATACACAGTAGACACGGGTTCAATTCTAGACGCATCCCAAAACTATCTCCGTGTTTATGCGAAGTAGGGGCACGTTAAATTTATAAGCCCAAAAGTCCAACCGAGAGGTAGGTGATGGGATAGGTCGAAACAAACTCGGGGTAGTAAGACATTAACTTAATAATACATTAATTTCTTCCAACTATTACTAAAATATTCTTAATGCACCAGATCTTGTAGCTAACAATTTTGTACATTTATTTATTCCAAAACTATAGCGCCATATAAAATTCTTCAAAAGATTAATTACAAATAATTAGATATTTATAACAATATAACTATCTTATTCTAATATTCGCATTACTAAATGAAACATAAAATTTTCAAAATCAAAATTTTTTACGACTGTAATTTACGACTGTAATTTGCGACTGATGGCGAAAGCTGTTATATCATCGTTGCATGGCAAAACATTTACTTCTTAATTTAATTGTCAAAAATGAACAAATAAATTCAGAAATATATATATATATATATATATATATATATATATATATATATATATATATATATATATATATATATATATATATATATATATATATATATATATATATATATATATATATATGTTTTTCGAGAGATAAGAAATTTAATTTGATGTCGACATGTTTTTAAGATCATATTTCAAAAAGTTTAGACGATCTGGTAATTTTAAAATGCAATGGTAGAAACATCCCGATTTTAAAAATCTATATAAAACCAAACAACTTTCTGAAAATCGTGCTCTTGAAATCGATTTGAAATGCCTTTAGCTTCAGTTAAAAAAAAAAATTTGAGCTGTGTCTTTAAAATTCAAGGTGAGCATACATGACCCTCATTTTAGAGTTATTTTATACATATTTAAAAATCTAGTGAATTTTTCGAAGTACATTTAATTCTAGTACATTTATTACTTTCCTTATATACATAATGTATAAGGAAAGTATTGTGGCGAGGTCTAAAATCTAGTTTTCGACGGGAGAACACGTTTCAAGCATCCCTGATCACGAATCAAACATGTTTGAGGTGATGTCTGTGTGTGTGTGTGTGTGAAAGTATGTGTGTGTGTGTGTGTGTGTCAGAGAGTCTGTGGAGACGATATCTCACGGACGAATGGAGCGATTCGAATGAAATTTGGTACAAAAATCACAATCCGTGAGTACAAGAAGCCTATTGTTTTTAAATGTAATCGAATGTTCAGAATCCCCCTAAATTTTCGAGTGAAATTTTGAAAAAATCATCCATAAATCAAAACCTTTAATAAAGTTACGCAAATTGACATTTTTTATGTAATTTTTCCTTAGAAAACCATTGACATAAACTTTAGAACGCTAGCATGAACCGTTCTCGAGATATTGCACATTTTTCAAATAAATTTATCAAAAAATCCCATAAATTAAAAAAAAATATTAACTGTTGAGAAACATGTTCACTTTTCATATAAAATATCATGCGATAAATTCTGTGACATTCTCGTGGATCTAGCTCGTTCCATTCATGAGAAGGATACTTTGAGAAATACTTTGGTATATGAATGCAATAGCCATTTATCTGCTATAAGAATAACTTATTTCTCCGTCCATAAAGCTTGGCGAGATTTTGGCGACGAATTTGTCGGAATGTCGCCAACTTAGCGACTTTTTGAAATGCTGCCAAATTAACGAAAATCTCACCAAATGGATAAAAATGACGCTAAATCAATGAAAATGACGACTAATTGATGAAAATTCAATACCTTGGAAAGAATATAGGTATCTACTATAAGAAAACCTTTTTTTTTGCTGTAAAAGTTGTAAATTCATTGCATTATATAAAGAAAGTCATGTGTTGCCCACATCAGATTTTTTAAGTTTCCAGTGACATGCCGAGAATCTTAAAACTCTTAATTTTAATTTTGTGGTACAGGTTCCTTAACGTAGATATAGATGAGTTTAAAAATTCACGTTTTAAAATGCATCAACATAATATATTTCAGTGTGTAGTAAAAATTATGTGCTACGCACATCAGATATTTTCCCCACAAAGGCAATATTTCAGTAACTCACTCTGACATCTACTTTATTCCATGTGTCAGTCTTCATACTTGGGCAATGAGGAAATATTTCGGATGTCACTCTGTATCGGAAGAAACGACAAATCAGTCTGAAAGCATGCGACTGATATTTTTGGCCGATATTTTTAGTCGATAGTATTTTTAGCCTACGTTTATTGAATATGTGGTTGCGGAAAATTTTTGCCCTTAACTTGATAGGGGTGACGCAATAAATGAAAAATGTTATGGAAAGAACGTTTGAATGTCTCCAGACACAAACACCTTATTTTAGGAATATTTATCTTTTATAGAATGAGAGCTACGTGTGTATGACACATATAATGTACAATTTAAATATATAATCGTTTTATATATTACGTATAAAACGAGTATATATCTGAATTTACAACAACGTAGCAGTTTCTCAACTATAACAAACGCTTTAAGACAGAAAAATCGACGCACATCACAAAATAATCCGATAGTAATGAAACTTTACATGCAAACACCTTTCGACCGAATATGTAAATGATCAAAAATTCGCAGCCAATGAATAAATAGTTGGAACTACAGCGCATTGAAACTCAGCACCATGGTGGTGTTTATAAGAAGCGAACCTCGCTTTCTGGAACAAACCATGTAGTGGGGGTGCGACATCTCAGTGGTTAGTGAGGGGGAATTGTCCTCGGTCGGCCCGTGTTCTTTTCCCGCCACTGCAAAAAATGCCGCCGTGTTCAAGCGGAGTACGATCACCTTAAACATGTGGGTCTGTAAGTCCTTCCGAGAGGATGGTGGTAGAAGAGGGAGGGTATGGTCACTGTCGATGCCTCACCCACTGGGTTCTGATCTAAATTGGGTGGAACTTCCCGGCCGTCCAAACAGATACCTTACACCTTCATGTAGGTCGAACTGTCTGGATCGATGAAGAAGAAGAAAACGTACAGTGGATTTCGATTGCGTTTACGTACCTTGATTGTAACAATGCCTCGCCGGCGAATTTGCGGCCACTAGGAGCATATGCAGGAATTTGAAAGAGGAAGTGAAGTCGGACTGCATGAGGTTGGATGGGCACACCGACGAATCGCTCTGCATTTGGGTAAGAGCGATGCAGCAATTGGACAATGTTGGCAGGAATGGGTCCAGAATGGCAAATTTCAGCGGGTAGCGGACGGCCTAGAGCGACGATAGAACTGGAAGATAGAGTGATTGTTAGATAAGCTGTGACAGCACGAGATTCGTCATTATCAACCATCGAACGTGTGACAAACACGGAAGTGACCGCCCGGACCATTAATAGAAGACTACGGGAGCGGAATCCATACTCGACACGCACATTACGCCGCCTACCACTGATCAGTATGCGCCGTCAACAGCGATTGCAATGGTGCCGGGCCTGAACAACGTGGAATTTTTCGGATTGGGAACGAATTGTCTTCAGTGAAGAGTCCCGTTTCGAACTGACTCCCGAAAACCAGGGCAGACGTGTCTAGAGACAACCCGGACATCGTCAGGATCCAGATCTTACTGTCACACGCCTCACGGCCCGACAACAGGGAGATATGGTCTGGGGTGCCATTTCGTTTGATAGCCGGACCCCTTTGATAGTCCTCTGTTTCACCATCATAGCACAGCGGTACGTTGCCGACATTCTACGACCCGTCGTATTACCATTCCTTTCGCGACACCTCGGGCTAACTTTTCAGCAAGGTGAAGCCAGGCCACACACGGCATGCCTGTCTATTGATTTCTACATGCTTACGACTCACTTCCTTGGACCAGCCAGATCTCTCGCCTATTGAGCACATTTGGTTTAAGATGGGGCGTCGTCTGCGACCATTCCAGAATGTAGACGAATTAGTTCGTCAGTTGGAGGTCATTTTGAACGACATTCCTCAGAACACCGTCCGGCAACTTTATGCATCAATGCCACGTCTGGTAACAACTTGTATCAAGACCAGAAGTGGACCAACGCCATATTGACGTGCTCACTTTGTGTAGATCTTTCTGTGCAATAAATCATCAAATTGTTTTGAAATTCTAATCATTTCTTTTTCTGTACATCCATATTACACGTACCAAATGTTGGCTCATTTGGATAATTATTTCTTGGTGCGTCGATTTTTTTGTCTTAGAGTGTACTTTAAGTTAAAGACATTTTGAACTCAAGGCTGTTAATGCTGCCTTATGTATGGCCATGTTGGCAGACCAGCATCATAGGATTGAGATAAAAACGCCTTCAACTCAAGGTATATAATACCGACTTATGAGCGTTCGATACAAAATTATGTTTTCATTTAGCGAGTTTTGTCCCTATTTAAGACAGGGGATTTCTCAAATATTTCATCAATTTTGCCAACATTTTCAGAACAGCTCTGTCTAGCGATAAATGAGGATAATTTTGTGTCTTTGATAAAAATATTTTTTAGGCATTTATTTTCTTCATATGGAACATATAATGGCCAAAAGATGTCGAAAGCAACATGTAGTTTGAAGATATACCCACAACAGCAATGGGATCACAAGTTGGGAGTTTTTTTGGCTTAATGTATTTACACGGCCACTGATGGGTGCCGAACTTTATTTTCCTTCAGACGTCATTAGATTCTGCTATCTCACTTTAAATTGTTTTGTATTAGTTTTCAAAATGCCATGATATTGTACCATATTGATCTATTAAATTAATGCACAATGATTGGTCATCCATACTAAGGTTTTTTAAATGATATGAAACTCAGTTTATAAGTATGTTCATATGCTATAACAACAGAAAACACACCTATTATGAATTTGTCAGAATGTCACACAGAAAACCAACGATAAAAAGAGTTTTGCAAAATTTAATCTATAGCATGTAGGGACAAGTTTGTCGTTGCAAAATACATTTATTAAGATAAGTTATATTAAAAAAATCGTATATAATTTATAATTTTTATTCTTTTTATTTCTACAAATTTTAATAAAATCGTCTTGTAATTTAATGTTTTGATACGTGAAATATAGTTTATAGTTAATTTAAACTATTTGAAATAACAGATCATATAACATATGTAAAGCTTATTAATTGCTGTCATCAATAAAGGACAAACAGTTCCAGCAATGTTCATTAAGGACATACATAAATTCGGCATATACAAAAATTCTCCCCATGTCAGTTAATATTTCGTTGGGTAACCTTTAGACTTAATTACGGCCTTACAGCTCTTTCCCGTGGAGTGAACCAAGTTTCTTAGTTTTGCAGCTGTTATAATGTGAAACTAAGATTGAATTATTGCTTTTGTTAATTGGGTTTTATTGCTGGATTGCTTCTGACTAACACGTTTCTTTAGTCGACTCCATAGATTTTCGATAGGGTTAAGGGATGGGCTATTCCTAGGCTATTCCATCAGTTGAATATAATGATCTTGAGGCCAATTTTTGTTCAATAATTCAAACTATTTTAAATAACAAATCACATAACATATGTTAAGCTTATTAATTGCTGTCATCAATAAAGGACAAACAGTTCCAGCAATGTTCATTAAGGCCATACATGTTTTAAAGCAATCGTGCTTAGTGTACTATATTTTACGATAATTCCTCTTTTTAGATGAGTTTCGTGCAGTTTTCAATTTATTTTATAAGGCAAAAATTTATATAGATGATTTTTATTTGAAATTTAGTTGCAACTTGCACCTTTTATATAGTCAAGGCCTGCCGATTAACTCATTTAATGGTTGTCATCCAGAAAAAAATGGAAATAAAAATTTTAAAATAAAAAATGTCAAAAATAACTTATAACTTAAAGAAAATCCTTACTACGTCAATATGTTATAGTTTGCATTTCTGTATGAATTATTTTACAGAAATACTAGATTGACTGTAAAAGAAGCTTACTGAAATACAGTAGGGGTCAAAATTTTGGAAAAAGTGTATTTTTGAAGTTTGATGGCTCATAACACCACTTTTTTCTGTACCAATACCATAAAATTATATAGCAGTGGAACGAAAATTTAATCAAGCTTGTAATGTAATAACATATATATGAATTATTTTTTAATGGAACAGCATTTATAAAGAAGAAAAGTGAAATACATTGAAAAAATGGGATATACAAAAATTCTCACCATGTCAGTTAATACTTCGTTGAGTAACCTTTAGCCTACATTACGGCCATGCAGATATTTCCCATGGAGTGAACCATTTCTTTTTAGTTCTGCAGCTGTTATAATGTGAAGCTAAGATTGAATTATTGTTTCTGTTAATTGATTTTGATTGCTAGGTTGTTTCTGACAAACAAGTTTTTTTTATTCGACTCCATAGATTTTCCACAGGGTTAAGATCTGGGCTATACCTAGGCCATTCCAGCAGTTGAATATGATGATCTTGAAGCCACTTTTGATCAATAATTCAAACTATTTTAAATAACAAATCACATAACATATGTTGAGCTTATTAATTGCTGTCATCAATGAAGGACAAACAGTTCCAGCAATGTTCATTAAGGGCATACATCTTTTAAAACAACAGTGCTTAGTGTACTTTGTTTTACGAGAATTCCTCTTTTTAGAAGAGTTTCGTGCAGTTTTCAATTTATTTTATAAGGCAAGAATTTGTATAGATGACTTTTATTTGAAATGTGGTTACAATTTACACCTTATATATAGTCAAGGAATGCCGATTAACTCATTTAACAGTTGTCATCCAGAAAAAAATGGAAATAAAAATTTTGAAATGAAAAATGTTAACAATAACTTGAAATTTCTTACTACATCAATCTATTATAGTTTGTATTTTTTTATGGAGTATTTTACAGAAATAGTACTAGATTAACGGTAAAAGAAGCTTACTGAAATACAGTAGTGGCCAAAATTGTGGAAACCTTTCGGAAAAAGTATATTTTTGAGGTTTGCTGGCTTATAACACCACTTTTTTGGTGCCATTACCATAAAATTATACATCAATGGAAAGATAATTTAATCAAAATTTTAATGTAATAACATTTATAGGAAAAATATCTTTTCAAGTTTATAAAGCTGTAGTATAAGTGCAAGCTCTTTGTCGTTAAAGATATCTAACATGTTATAGTTCATGCATTCTTTTTATTTTTGTTAATTATACTTTTTAACAATTAAATATTTTTAAAATTACTTTTTTTAATTAATTAAATAATCTTATATTTTTAAAATGTATATATATAAATTTGGATCATCACTAAATTTTGGAAAGCTGTTTAAATTTTGTGTACTTGTAGTATTTGATTGTGAATATTTTAACTTTATTTCCTAATTTGGTTTAAATGGAAGCGCATATTGCGAATCTCGAAACAATATGATGACATTAAAACTATCAGTTGACTATTGCAACGCATACAGAAGGCACAGTTTCTCTTATTAATTGATTAGTATAATTTGCAAGTTACTTCACATCGGGTAAATTTTCTAAAATTAAAGTTTAAAAAAATATATACACTTCAAAACCTCATTCCAGTTTTTATCTAGGATATCTCATGATTAAAAGTTTTGGTAAACACGACTGTACGAATAATCAACATACATTTTCAAAACACGACTGCATTCTTTCATTTTCTTCATCACACACTCTTTAAAACATGAAAATGAAATTGCACCATATATTTACGGAAATACTATTTTTGAAAAATTATCATTCTAATCGATTTTAAAATATCTGAACACAACTTAACCAATCACTATATAGAACAAATACCTTAAATGAGATATAACCAAATGACACACACGAACACATACACACACACACACACGGAACATTTCATGTCATTTTAACATTTTAATAAATGTGTATTTCATACATGCTGTTTCAAACCCCGAAAGAATTTCAATTATGTTAGATGTTTGATCACTTTATGTGAAAAGCGGTATATACAAAGACCTTAATTTAAAAGTTGAGTTAAAATTATCTTGTCCCTGAATATTAAGATAAACATTTTAAAACCCGTTTTCCTTACAATATAACATACAGAGTGATTTACTATGGAAAACATACTTTAAAAAAGATGTGAAACGTATTACAATTTATAAATGTTATTTATATGTTACTAAACACATAAAATATATATATTAACAGGAAGATCAAATTAAAATAACACATATAATTTTTTAAAAAGCATATTTACATACCTCCTCGACAACAAAATGGCCAAATGAGTTCACAACACCATCAAAATTGTTATCAAAATTGCATCAAAATTGCTATCACAAATCTTATCAGATGTGACGTTATCTCCTTACGATTCCTTCCCACTCTTCAATTGTGACTGGCAGGGTAACCACATACGTTGCTATGGTAAACTATTACGTTACCAGAGTAACCATATACACTGCCATGCTTAACTATTTGGTTGCTAAGGTCAAATTTCGTTGTAAACCTCACCAATTGCATAGCAAATATCGCTAAATGTGTTGCCAATACTCCCAACATGTGACATCGATCATTACAAACGAAGGGGTTTTCTTCATATAGAAATATTCTACATTAATATGTATAATTAAAAAAATTAAATATAAATTATTTAATTAATTTGTAAATTTTAATTAAAATTATATGATTAGAAATGTAATTAATAAATTTAGATAAAATGTAATTATTAATTTTACACTGTCGTAAACCGCTATCGATATTCACATTTAACAAATAAAAAAACTTTTTGCACACTTCAAAAAATCACTACGTAAACATAAATTTTATAACCTGCAAATGCATTTCAAGTTTGAATACATTACGGACATTTCTTTACGATATATAATATACAGGGTGAGTCAGAACTCTTGGGCCAAACTTTAAGGGTTGATAAATCACATCTAAACAAGCAATTTTTGTCACACAAAGTAGGGTCGTAACGCAAGAGGTCAACCGCTAGGTGGTAGCTTATGAAATGATGACTCTCTCGTGAAAAGAGGAAACACAAAAATGACAGAGTAGGCACGATGTACGTTTTACTGACAGAAATTGCAGAATGCATAGACAGAGTTACAGAAACTGCTCAAAAGTGCGGCCACCAACAGTAATGCAGGCTTGACACCTGCGATGTAGCTACCGGCGCACGTTAGCAAAAACACCCGCAATATCTTGGACAAGGCTGGCAGCAACAGCAATCCTAACAAGGTCCTCGTCGGAGTCGATGGGGCTATCGCAGATGAGTCTTTTCATACACCCCCTTCCACTCAACCCCTCTTCAAATCTCCTCTGGTGAACGAGGAGCTGCTACGGCGAGGTCTCGTCTCGCCTCCTCCTCAAAGGAAGAGCAACAAAGCTGCTGCGCCTCCTCCGTTTGCAGCAGAATGCATGTTTTCTTACTGCTCATGATGAGCATGACAAGACAAAAAGCATTCGATCAAAGAGTTTCAAAATTCACTTCAATTTACCTCTTATGTGAAATATTTTATAAGCAAATACATTATAAATGCATGTCAATCGAGATTTGTTTAACAATTTTATTAAATGCTAATGTTTATAAACATTTCAAAATTACTGTAATGTGTAGTCTATTCTTTAATTTAGAACATTTGTTTGGAATGATTAAACCATGAATTTACATATTATGAAATATAATAAAATTACATACGAAATTTCTAAATGTGATACTGTAACGACGTTATTATTCCAGAACTTTGTGTCCAATTTTTGCTTTTACAATAGAGTACGCTGTTGTGCTTATTAAAATATTACTATTGGTATTCATAACACGCTATATTATATTTAATTCCATGGCTTATTATTCCCTTGAATGTGAACTATCAAGAGAGAACTAGTTATCATTTCCTAGCTATGTGGTAAGAAATTATATCACATTTAATCATAAATTCACTGTTACTAACTACTAAAAGAAACTAAATGTATATTATTAAAGGAGATAATGCATTTATAACTATAATCGCTCTTTTACTAAATGAAATAACATAATATTTAATGCATTTTGATAATTTCTTATACATATCACTTTTAAGATATATAGACATAAATAAATGTGCAAATATTGTGTTTTAAATTAAAATATAATACACCATATAACCGTTTATTTAAATCAATTTGAGCGATTTTCTTTTAAACGCTTGACAGGTGGCAGAATTTCTAGAGTAATATTTCTATACACCAATGGGCATAAGAAGCGATGGCATGGCGTCAAACATGGAGAAATTGAGGAGTTTGTAATTCATAATATCCATGCAGATATACGTGTATCATAAGATAATGTACAAATATTTTTTGCAGAAGATTGCATTTTCAGATTCCTTTCTTCTTTCTGATTCGGAATACATAAAGGTTTTTTTAGTTCCCAGAAATTATAAACGAAACTTATATCTAAGCAACTTTTCGGTATCCAACCCACGGACAGATACTTTATGACAGATTAAAGCAATTGCGGATACATTGAAAAAACACAATGTAAGGGCATAAGAATAAAAACCGTGTGTTAGTGCTATGTGTGTATACTAAGGGAATTAATTCGTTCTTATTGACAGTGGTTCATTAATATTGTATGTCCAGTATAATGAATATCTGACATGCATTAATTATTTATATCAGGAAAGGGAATACTTGTTTATCCCTTCACTATTTTTGGACATGACCTGGGCAGGTATTTAAGTTTTATACCGTGTTATAAGTTTTTACGTTCTTCGGTAAATAGTTACAATGACATAAACCAGTCGCAGAAAGTTTCACTAGGCAAAGGATTATTATTATGCCTGCAATTCAAATGTATTAGGAATGATGAAAGACTATGATACAAGTTTACGATTGATTTACGCATTTTGGGTACTGAAGAAAATGTGTCAGCATTACATAAGTGATTGCACGTGTGTATGTGTATGTGTCGTTATGTGTGCTTGTTTTTCTATGCAATGTATGTCTCAACTTCAGCTTTAAACTATTCAACGAAATTTCACAAATTTGGCAGTTCAGTCTCTTATTCGTGAACTGGTGCAAATTAGACAGTGAAAATTGAATTTGGCACTATCGTTCGAAATAAGCCTAAAAAATCAGCAAAATCTAAAATAAAAGACAAAATGTTCCTTTATGTTTTTAATCAAATGCTCATTTCACGCGATATTTTAAATTACAAATTCAATCAGACAAACCTGATCACTAATGAATAAACAGTTTTCCATACTTGCAGCAGACCTAAACCCACATTGCAGATGTAAAAGAAAAACTGTAATCATCTGCTGAATTATATTGTCCATCTGATAAAACGCTATTTATAATTAAAAACTAGAATTAATTTTGTTAATCCGGAATGAATTCAGTTTAAATTAAACTATTTTTAAAATACATATTTAAAATACATCATATTTTTTCTATATTTCAACTTAAAAAATCTGATGTGGCCAGCACATGACTTTCACTACAGACTCAAATTCGTTTTATTTTTATTTATTCAATATTTCACTGTACTTGCTCAATAACACGCATATATATTTCCAATTACACTGAATTTGCCCTGTTAATTCAAGTTTTATTTTAATTTGGTAACTGGACTTATTTTCAAAGGCAGCGTAGCAAAAATGAGAAAAAACTAAAATATCTCGAAAATGCCTAGTTCTGGAGCAATGGATCTTATTTTTTTCATCGCCAAAAGTTACGCATAAAACAATCATTTAATTTATACATTGGAGCATACCTGATCTTTTATTTTAGATTTTGACAATTTTATCGAGTCATTCAACCCCCCCCCCCCCCAAAAAAAAAGGCATGTCCTTTTTGGGGGAATCTAATCCCAAAATCTAATCAGCACTAGGGCAAGGGACAAGTAACTTATCTACTAAATTTTGTGAAATAAATTTGGTCATTTTTTCTCAGCTAGAGTGTATACATACATTTTCGTCCGGCCATTTTGCAAAAAAAGCAGGTTATTTTATCCCAAATGGTGCCAAAATTTAAACAGCACCAGTGTTACCTACAAGTGACTTCACAGACAGACACACACAGTCACACAAACACAGACGTCAAGCTAAAATAGTTTTTCTTGTTCTAGGGGTTCCAAAACATATGGATCCATAAAAAATCTTGTTGCTATTTTCGACATGATGCCAACACTTTCCCTATACATTACCATGTATTGCAGGAACAGTAAGAAGAGCCAGAAAGTCCTTGAATGCTACATTTCAATTTAGAATTTTATATTTAAGAGCTTAACATCTGATGTAATCATTGCAATTTTCTGTTATAATTTATGATGGAAATCGGTATAAAATCTGATTTTATATCCTCGTTATATAATGCTAAACTAATATATACGCATTCAATGACTTCCTGATCTCTTTTTTCATAATGAAAACTTAAATCGTTTCTACTTGTATTCTTTCTCGTGATTCAAACAATCTGGTGGTTAAAGAGTTAGACGGCAAACGAACAGATCTGCTGACAGTGAGTTTTGTCCTCGCCTCGAATGAAATACTTTTTCGAATACACTTTTAAAAATAAATCAAACATGTTGTCAGGGTAATTGTTTGCTTTTTTGTGGTTCTGCCCAGATTTATTAAAATCACAAACCCCAAAAAACCTTTATATAGTTAAAATAAAATAAATTTGCAAATCATTCGTAGTAAAGTACCACAGTAATAGCGAAAGGCAACATTTTTGGCGAGGGTTCCGTCCCCGGAAATTTAAATCGCGCTTTTTTCAGATTATTTAAACAGGCATGTTATAATTTTTCATTATAATGTATAATGGAAATTGAATAAAACATCTGATTTTATCCTCTTTATATAATTCTAAACTTAAAATATAGCATTCAAGGTCTTATTGATTTTTTATTTTTTATTTTTTCATAATTAAAACTTAAATAGTTCCTTGTGTCAGTCTTTATCGTGATTTTAATGTTATAGTGGTTCAAGAGTTGGGCAACAAGCGCACAGATCTGTTAGTAGCGAGTTCTGCCCTCGCCTCAAACGCAATGCATTTAAGACTACAATTTTAGGTATTTAATAAACAATGTTCTCATAGTAATAGATTTTGTGGGTTCTGCCCCTGATTTTATTCTAATCGACAATTCAAGGAAAGCTATATATAGTTAAAATAAAATCGACTTTCAACACCGTTCGTAGCGCAGAAGTAAAGTAACGCGATAACGGCGTGAAGTGGGCATTTTTGTCGAGGGTTCTGGCTCCGCCAATTTTATACGCCTATCAATTTACAGATTATTTAAACGTGCATGTTAAAATGTTAAACTTAAATACACCAAAATAGAAGCTTCGGTAGGCGCTCGCTTAGCCAAGAGGTTTGGGGCGTCAAGTTGTGGGGCTTTAGGTTTGGGGTTCGATTCCCTCAGCGCGAAAAGGGAAATATTACAGTGTTAGAGTCCCTAGGTGTTTGTGCGTTTCAGCGGGGAGGAAGAAGAATAAGGGAATCAGGGGTTCTTGATATTAGATTGATCGTCTTAGGTCTTTTCTCTTAATCTAACTTTCTTATTACTAAAATATCTGCACGAGATGGAGGACGAGCGGTGTGTGTGCTCCGCCGTTGCTGGTGGGGTTTCTCTTCGGACCTGCTGGCTTCGGTGTCGAGCACACCGCTCTTCCTCGTCCAAAGTTCGTGTAGGGCTTGTTTTGCACCACGTGACGCTTGCTAACGAAGTTATGAAATATTTATGTATTTTGGAAACATCGATTCTCTTTTTTTTCATGTGTTTTCATAGGGCAAAAAAAGGAAGTAGCGTCACTTCCGGTACGTAATTTACTGTGACGTCACCTCCGGTACGTAATTTACTGTGACGTAAACCGGGAACAAAATTCATGAAAAATCTCTTGCTTAGAAAATCACAAATATCTCAATGCAGTTTGACACGGACTCGAACACACAGCCGCTGGAATTAGAGGAAGGCAACATAACCACTAAGCCAGCCAGTTCGCATGCCATCTTTCTCAATTAATCTATTTAAATTGAACAGGGAAACTGATCAAGAAAAGAACAGATACCAAAACGACTCGAACCCGCAGAGTCGTTAACCTGAGGAATACAACATGACCACTCACCCATCCAGTTTAGATACGAGTGAACTTTAATAACTTATTTAAGCTTAAAAGGAGAAACTGATCAGAAAAAGAACAGACACAAAACCAACGCAATGGTTTCGAACCCATAGCCTCCGTATTCTGTTTAAGGCAGCATGACCGCTAAGCTACCTAGTTCACATATCAAAGATTCTAATTAAACTATATTTAAATTTAACGAAGACACAGATCGGAAAAAGAACAGACACCAAAACGGCTCAAAGGACTGCAACCCAAGGGGTCAGCAATTAGAGGAAGACAGCATGACCATTGAGCCAGCCAGTTCACACACAAATTATCCTAATTTATCTATTTAATTTCAATGGAGAAACATGGAGTAACTGATCAGAAAAATAACAGACACCAAACCGACTCAATGGATGTGAACCCCACAATACCTGGAATTAGAAGAAGACAACAGGGCAACTGAGCCAACCAATTTACATTCCAAACATCCTAATTATACATTCCAAACATCCTAATTATACATATATAAATTAAACGGAGAAAGCGATAAGAAAATGCCAGTTACCAAAACGACGCAATGGATTCGAACCCACAGACTCCGTAATCTGAATGCTACAACATGACCGTTGAGCCATCCATGCCATGTATCAAAGATTCTAAGTAAACTATTTAAATTTAACAGAGACACAGATCAGAAAAAAAAACAGATACCAATACTATTCAATGGACTAGAATCTCAATAATTGGAGAAAGACAACATGCCACTTCAGCCAGCCAGTCCACATACACAAGATCATAATTAATCTATTTGAATTCAACTGAGAAACATGCAGGAAACTGGCCAGAAAAAAAAAACCAAATACCAAAGCGACTCAAATCTACAGCCCCCGTAATTGGAGGAAGACAACATAGTTACTGAGTCATCCAGTTCATGCAGCACCGACGATTCAAATTAATATATTTAAATGTAACGCGGAAACTTATCAGAAAAATACAGATACCAAAACGACTAAAAAAAAACTCGAACCGACAGCCTTCGTAATCGGAATAATACAACATGACCATTGAGCCATCCAGTTCACATACCGAAGGTTCAAATTAATTTATTTAAATTTAACGGAGACACTGATCCGTAATAGAACAGATACCAAAACGACGCAAAAGACTCGAACCGGCAGGCTTCGTAATCGGAATAATACAACATGACCATTGAGCCATCCAGTGCACATACCGAAGATCCTAATTAATTTACTTAAATTTAACGGATACACTAATCAGTAAAAGAACAGATACCAAAACGACCCAATGGCAGCCAACCCAGAGCTTCGCAATTGGAAAATTATGATACGTGAATAAAGCATGGAAAAGTAGTCCTTGCCAAAGTATATATTATTAAACTTTAACTCATCCAAAAATATCAGCTTTTAAACAAAAAAAAAATAATAAAATCAGCTCGATAGATCTCCAGAAAAGAAGTGCTAAAGAACTTATTTTGTTTTATAAATAGATAGAAGATGAGTGAAATCTAAAATCCTTATAAATTTTACTTAGAAACATATAAATTTCCTTCAAGCGAGTTCCGAACCTGCGATTTACTGTAAAAAGATTTTGTCCAGCGAGCTCCAAAAATTCCGTTACTAAGCTAACACTTTTCCGAATATGCCACAGAAACCATGCTATTCCCCCATACCATAACAATAAAATAATTTGAAGAATGTACTTGTCACCCCATTTAAAAATCTGAGGTTTTGAAAGTAATTCTGCATCTTCGGTTTATTCTAGTAGTTATTAGCTATCAAACAGAAAATTAATTAAAATCGATTCAATAGAGTACCAAAAACTGGAAAACAGAAAAGGACTTATATACCTCATAAATCTTCTGCCTTTAATATATAGATGTCAGTCTTGGTTCAAATCAGATGATATTTGAGCTTTTGCTTATCATTAAAATAGGTAAAACAATCTGTGGGCAGCACATGAGCCGACCATTTCGCAAAAAGGTCAAGTTCTTTTATCCCGAAATATACCAAAATCTAATAAGCACCATGGTCATCTACACGTGACTTATCTATAAAATGTTATGATATTCAGACTGTTCGTTTTTGAGTTAGAGTGGATCTATACATTTCACATACAGACTGGCACACACATACACACACACACACACACACAAGCGCCAAGCTAAAAATGGTTTTTTCGTATTTAAGAGGTTCCAAAACGTGTAGATCCATCAAAAACAAGAGTAGCAAATTTCGTCATGAGTTCAATACTTTCCCTATACAGGGTGTCCCAAAAACATTGACCTCGGCTTTTATTCCTTAAATATTGATCTTAGACATATATAATAAATTACAAAGTCGCGTAAAAAAGAGTATAGAATTTTACGAAATCGATTAAAATTTCAAGAGGATTAAGTTCTATGAAATACAAATTTGAATTTTTATACGATCTTCGTACAAAAACATTTTTAATGAGTAAAACGTGACTCATAAACTAATAAGACGATGCACAGAATTTCAGCATCTTATCATAAAAAGTCCCAGAGATAAGAAAAAAGACAAAAAGGCTGACTTAAACTACTTTTCAATGCATCGACATGGGTTCTCAGAGGTGAAAAATCATATCGGCAGATCGCGTTTCAGGGGTCATACACAAATTACGAAAGAAAACAATGATTACATAAGTAAATAATAACTTTGCTATTTATTAGTACAAAAGTATCTACACTGTGTAGAAATAATAACTTTACACAAATATTACAAAGCTTGTTCGAAATGTTTTCCATCCATGCCAAAGATCCATTAAAGATAAGAAGCAGATATTATTTGCCTATGATGTATTTCTGCTTTGCGCCATTTGCACTCTTGCTGTAAACATTTCAATTTCAATTTGTGATTAATCCCTTACCAACTTTGTTTACATATATCTCTGGGACTTTTTGTGATAAAATGCTGAAATTTCGTACAGCACCTTATATGGAGCACATTTTACTCATTGGAAATGTTTTTGTACGGGGGCCGTAAAAAAATTTAAATTTTGTATTTCTTCAAATTTAATTCCCTAAAATTTTTGAACAAAAACAGTGATTACATAAATAAATAATAATTTTGCTATTTATTGGTACAAAAGTATCTACACTGTGTAGAAATAATAACAGATTACAAAGTTTGTTAAAAATGTTTTCCATTGATGCCAAAGTTCCATCAAAGATAAGAAGCAGATATTATTTGTGTATGATGCATTTCTGCTTTGCGTCATTTGCACTCTTGCTGTAAACATTTACATTTTAATTTGTGATTAATTTCTTACCAAATTTGTTTAAACATATCTCTGGGAATTTTTATGATAAAATGCTGAAATTTTGTACATCACCTTATTAGTGTATGGGGCACATTTTACTCATTGGAAATGTTTTTGTACGGGGTCACTACAAAAATTTAAATTTTGTATTTTTTCAAATTTAATTCCCTGAAAATTTTTATCTATTTCATAAAATTCTGTACCTTATTTTACGCAATTTTGTAATTATTAAATATGTCTAAGATATTTATTTAAGGAATAAAAGTCGAGGTCAATGTTTTTGGGACACCCTGTATATTACCATGTACTACAGGAGAAGTACAAATGTTTTATAAACTGATATTCAGAAAAAAATTATGTTATTATAGAAACCAGCTTGGCAATGCACGCCTGATGGGCGTATGAAGACGAAACTGAATAATTTATCGGTCACACAATGTGTTAATTTTAGCTTTATCGAGAGAATGAATAATTTCCAACTTGGCGCTATTTTAAAATGCTACGAGTAGTAAAAAAAATAATTACTTTAAAATTTCGATTCATTTCATTCACATTTTTCTGCGATGGTACTCCAAAATAATGCAGGGAGAAGGAAAAATAAATTTAAGTACTATGTTGGGAAAGTTATGCGTTACTCATTTCAGAATTGTTTTATTGCAGAAATTATGAAATATTTACTTAGCTATAGTGACGGTGCACACTTTAAAATTTCCGTAGAATTTCGTCAATCCGCCGTCCTCAATGAGAAGAAAAATCGCGAAGGGGAGGGGGTCACTGAAATTTTGCTGCTAATAATGCGTTCTCTTAGTGTTAAAATTATGAAAAATATTTCAAATTTGAATACCAGCATGGGATTTTAAACAAATCATTTCACATATATTCTTGGTACATAGCCATTGAGACACAATTCGTATGAACCCACCACCGGGGGGGGGGGGGGGAGGGAGGAAGGAGTCATCGAATAGTTTTTCGAATTTTGTTTTTCAAAATGGAGCGTTTCATCGAAATATGTTCCAAACAAAACATGTTGCCACAAAATTATCTATAACAAACTATTTTATACTTTTTTACAAGATGTCCAGTTATGCTGCAAAATCAAATTTCAATAAAGTAAAATCATCCCAAAAAGCTGCGTACCAATTTTGGTGTAAACATTGAAGTATATTAAATATTTTCATCGTATATTTGTTTCCAATATATACTAATTCATATTGTTTTATGTCAAAATATAATGAAACAGTCATGAATTTAGATATAAATAAAATAAAAAAATTAAAAAAAATGTAATTAGACGATATTATAAGTATGTATAAGAATTTTTTTATCAATGGAAGATTATATGAGGATCGAAAACAAATCTGTATTCCGACATAATACTTATACTATACATAGTGTAGAGCAAGAAAGCATGAATGCGCAATTCTATGTTAAACACATAGCTCATGAATATTACCTATTTATTGTTAACCTTGTCCGTCACATTGGGATGTATAGGGACTCCTCACACAGTTTTCCGATTTTTTTCCCAGAGCAATATGTTTTATCGAAATAAGTTTTAAAAAAAAAAACTGTTTATCATGAAATCATTTATAGTACCGTTTTATATAACTTTTCAGTTTGACAAATCGCTAAGGCACAAAATTGCATTTTGATAAAGTAAAAATATGCAAAAACATAATATGTCTGTTAACAATGTTTGAACTTGAGGTTATCTTATTTACATTTGTACAAATTATACGTTCAAACAAACAGGGGGAGATGGGGGGGCGCTTTCTTTGAGAGTTTAAATCGACGGAATTCCCGATATACAAAGAACTGCCCAGTAGAATAGATCAGTTTACACGATGTACCGGTTATTAAAATTTTGGTAGCCCAGAGTGAAAATTCTGTGTTTGAGATTTACGAAAATATTTTATTAAAAATACTTTGAT
The DNA here is from genome assembly GCA_951213105.1 of Amaurobius ferox. Lineage (NCBI taxonomy): Eukaryota > Metazoa > Arthropoda > Arachnida > Araneae > Amaurobiidae > Amaurobius > Amaurobius ferox. The sequence goes on from OX578135.1 coordinate 50,516,155, forward strand.
TCAGAAAATGTGTTTCCTAGCAGAATGAGATTTCTCCTTGTAATAAAATGCATCAAAGGTTTGTAGTATAGAGAGCTATTTTACGCTCCAGTCACCATCAACAAAACCTTTGGCACTTAAGATTAAATCGCCTATATAGATAGCCTGGCGCATCAGTCTTTTTTTTCGCTTTACAGGTCACTGCAACTGTTGTCTGTTCACGTTATTTTTAAAGGCGAACTCATAATGATTGTCTGATATAGTTAAGTAATTTCATTTTAAACGTACGCTTGCTCAACGTCCATCATGACTTTGACCCGATTATTGTCGAAAAAAAACATCAATTGCTTAATTTCTTAAAGATCCCAAGTGAAGTAAAAAGCATCTATTAATTGTATAAAAATATTGGCCTCGCATTTGGTCACGCACATTGCGCACCACGCAGAGTGTAAGACAATAGCAGCTAATGGCCAGCTTAAAAAAATACTTACTCAGGATGAAAATGAAGCAAATTTTGAGCGGTGTGGGAGATTTATATAAACAAAAAGTTCCACCTTGGTATTTTGATTTTCTCAGTTATTGAGTTGAAGCTGTTTTCTTGTCATGCATTATGGATGTTACTGATAATCTTAATATTTCGTTGCGCACTAGTTATGAAATTGCATTGATGGCAGTTTTGATTAAATGCAAATTTAAAGACTTTAAAAAGACTCCAACACAGATTCGAATCACAGATATTTGTACAATCAATGCGCCACGGAGACACTGGGATGAACTATTTTCCATATTCACAGAACGCGCCTAAAAGAGGTATTCTCAAACATGGTATCACGTTACCATTGCAGTTAACAGTACCAATGTACCAGTTGCGCACTTTCTATGGACTCCACAGCTTATGATAGAGGATACCTAATGACAACAAGGAAATATTTTATGTACTACAATATATTTCTTACGCTATGCCATATTCGCTATTCCATATTACGTTATGCCACATTACGCTATGCCATATGTCTATTCTATGCTTAACATAATAAAAAAGCGCAAAAAACTGATAGTATTGACAAAGCTAAGTTATTTTTTATTTTAAAGGAGTTGAGCATTCACCCCAGGTTAATAGGATTGATTCGATTGACTCTCTCCAATACTTCAACAAAGATAAGAATTCAAAACACATTATCAGAAAAATTCGATGTAAAAAAAGGGTTGAAACAGGGTGATCCACTGTCAACTGGTCTGTTCAACTTCCGAAAAACCAATATTCAACCCAGACGGACAATTTTTAACAGAACTTGCCAAATTTTCGCATTTGCAGATGATCTGGTTTTGCTGTGCAGAAACCAAAGGGCACTCAGCGAGTGTTGTTCGGATCTGCTTTTGTTTTCAAGGGAAGTTGGTTTAAGTGTGAATGACTCAAAATATATGGTAAATACTAGAAATACTAAGATTTCAAGGTATTAAACTTTTTGACTGTGAAGGAATAAACTGTGAAAGAGTTAAAGAATGTAAATATTTGGGTTCACTTGTTACTGATAATAACGAGACTAAACTAAGAACTTAGAGCAAGAATTTCTGCTGGAAACAGATGTTATTTTGCCTTACAGAAACTATTGAGGTCAAGCTATGTAAATATTAAACTCAAAATACCCATCTATAAAGTAATAACAAGACCAATTGTTCTATACGGATCGGAGACTTCGACTTTAATTAAGAGAGATACCTATCTTTTGGGAATATGGGAGAGAAAAATTCTGCGGCGAATTTTTGGAGGCAATATGTGAAAGTGGACATTGGAGGAGTAAAACAAATAAAGAGGTTTATGAAAGATATAAAGAGATAGATATTGTTACAACTATAAGAAAAAAATATAATTCAATTGCTCGGACATGTGATGAGGATGGAGGAGAGGAGAGTCACTAGAAGGCTTTTGGAAGGAAACCCAGGATGGTCAAGATCTCGAGGAAGACTTTGGGTCAGATGGAAGGAGCAGGTAGAGGAGGATTTGAAATTGCTTGGTGTCAGCAATTATAAGAGGAAAGCGGCCAATAGAAAGGAATGGTCAAAAATATTAAAGGAGGTCAGGAGTTGTAGTACCATGATGATGATGATGATGCCATATTCGCTGTGCCATATTCGCTATGCCATATTACGCTATGCCATATTACGCTATGGTATATGGCTATTCTATGCTGAACATAGTAAAACAAGAAAGATCAATCATGCATAAAGCATTAATTATGAAACACTTTCCAACTTCAATGCAAATTTATTTAAACATCTCTAATCTGCGCTACATTCCTCGGTAATATTTTTAAAATTATCACAATACTACATTAATGTATTATATTTGCAAACTTAAAACTTCATCGAAAAAAAAATGAACTTAATTCAAATAACGGCATTGAAATATAAATTGCCTGGTTTAAACATCTCTAAAATGCGATACATTCCTCGATAATATTTTTGAAATTATCATAATACTAATTTATTATATTTGAAAACTTCATCGAAAACAAATGAACTTTTTCAAATGACGTCATCGAAATATAAATCGTCTGGCTCTCTCTATAAAAGCGGCGTTTCATTCATAAACTTTTTCCATCCCTTTCATCACAATACTACAATAATTTATTTTATTTAAAATTTAAAACCATGGAGGTACAGGTAATTTAACTCTATGCTCAAAGCTTCATCAAAAAATCGTTTGCTTCTCTGTAAAATCAATGATTGTTTCATTCATATCAGCTATATTGCAGACCCAATGGACTAAATAATTTTGCGTTAAAGAAATGTAGCAATTCTTATACAACTCATTCTACATCTTTTGGTATTTACATCCTCCTTAAGTAAAAGTAGGCTTCGTTGTAGAAATAATCAAATTTGGATGATCATTTAAACTCAACTATATTATAATTGCGTTGTTTCAGGATGCAGATGCGCATAATTTAAGAAAAAATCAAGCGGTTTTAGGACGGATACAGCACTAAATATGAATTAAAAAGAACTTTTAAAATCCCGATTTTGACACAAGATGGATGCCATATTTCATTTTGAAATGGGTCACGTGATCTCTTCATATAAGTATCACGTGATCTCTTCATATAAAGGATGTAATTATTTTTTAATTTTTATTTAAAAAACTATTGAATATATTTTGCTGAAATTTTGTTTATATATTTTATGGGATAATTTCAATATTTCCTAAAACTCTCGAAACAATTTGTGAATTTTAAATTCCCTTAAAAAAGTTTGAAAAATTAGGTCCCATAGGGTTCAATGTATTTCATTTTTTCAACCCGGGTTCAATCCAAAACTAATTGGGTCATATTCATTTATATTCCCATAAGTCCAACAAACCGTCTGAACAACATACTAAAATGTCATTTTGATAAAGTCATTTTTGCGGTAGTTATCGTGCTAACAGACATACAGACAGACAGACAGTCATAAACACTTTTCAACTATGTTGTAAAGTGTTAAAAGTGTAAAAACGTATCCATGGATACTGTTTTCTGCAATACTCTCCTTCTATGTTTGAATTGAGGCCTACAAGTTTCATATTGAGGGAACATGTTAGTGGCATGCACAGGACCAATATTTCTTTTCTATTTTTCACCAGATATCATCATGTTCGTCGTACCGCGCAAATGAAATGAAAACTGCTGCTATGAATAGTTTGGTCCTTAAAAGTTATAAACTTATTTTTGAGTATGATATATTTGCGAGGGCAGTAATCCATTGTATCTGGCTGGGCAAAATCCTCTTCTGTTGCAATTAAAAAGAACACGGGTTCGGAACGAGATTTGAGCCATCATTTTCGCATATCACATTTATTCTCGATCTTCTTGAACTACTGCGGCTATAGTATTTTTTATGCACTTCAACTAAACACAAAATACTATAGTGTCAGCAGATTAGTAGATTTTATTTTGACTCTCTCTTCTAATTCCTACTCATTGTTAAGTAAATGGATTTCGTGATAAGATAACATTACACAAAATCATTAAAAATTAGAGGAAGTATATTTTTACAAACTAAAACTCCCAACAGCTTCATAAAATACATATAATAATTCTAATACTAATCTTAAATAATAAAAGGCAATGTCTGTGTGTGTGTGTGTCTGTCTGTCTGTCTTATACACTATACGTTTCGCGACCGCGCGTCGGAGAGCTACGAAATTTGGCAATCGGAGACCCGGGGGAGAGGGAAGGGGACACGTGAAAACCGATTTTGAAAATTTTAATTATTTTTTTATTTATTTAATGTTTTATGCGATTTCGACCGTTTTTTGCCCTTTTTGCCCTTTTTTCTCCACGATCCAGACATCGTAGAAAAAAACAAATTACACCATCGGAAAGAGCAGAGAATTTCGAGTAAAAATATATCAATTTCAAATCTGAATTTCGATTTCTAATATTTTTTAAAGATTTTAAAACAAAAGTCACTTTTTGCTCAAGAAAACGATTTTTGGTTTTTAAATTCTCGCATCGTGAAAAGTACTCATAATTTCGACTAATAATTTACATTTTCAGAAAGGTCAAACATCTGGCATTCTTACAAGTCCAATCTGGTCCAGAAATAATGAAAATTGCCTTCAGGATGGCAATTTTAAAGACGCCATGATTTTAAATTTGTCGGCTACCGGCTCAGTTCCCCAACGGCATTTTCCCCCCATCCGCATTAGTTTCTTCCCCGTTTCCATGGAGACCGCGCTTTCGGTTTTAACTGAATTACGAGCATAAGTGTTGTATACATCGGGCGAAATTATTATATTTATATGATATTTTAAATGGATATTTTTAAATGGATATTTTAAATAATTTAAATGATTGAATTATGGTGGTTTGAATTGTGGTGATGTATTTGAAATTATTATATTTATGGATTGGTGGAACGATATGGTTGATTTTTTTATTTTAAATGGATATTTTAATTTATGGATATTTTAATTTATAGATATTTTAAATGGATATTTTAATTTTATGGTTATTTTAAATGATGGAACGATGGAACGAGGATGGTGGAATTAAGAGCCTAGCATATGGTCGTTATAAATTTAAATTAGCGCGCGGGAAGTTAGCGCGCGAGAATTGCACTCGGTAGGCCTGGGTTCGATTCCCGCCACTGATGCGGAGTACGATCACCTTAAACATATGGGTCGATAATTCCTTCCGAGAGGTTGGTGGCAGGGAAAGGAGGGTACGGTCTCTGTGGATGCCTCCCCCACTGGGTCCTGGTCCAAATTGGGTGAATAAAAAGAAAGTTATGGAGATTGTCGCGGAGGGCGCGGTAGTCCAGTGGTTAGCGTGCGGGAATTTCACTCGGTAGGCCCGGGTTCGATTCCCTCCACTGACAAAACTGCTGCCGTGTTCACGCGGAGTACGATCACGTTAAACATGTGGGTCCGTAAGTCCTTCCGAGAGGTTGGTGGTAGAGGAAGGAGGGTACGCACCCTGTGGATGACTTTCCCACTGGGTTCCGGTCTAAATTGGGTGAATAAAAAGAAGGTTATGGAGATTGTCGCGGAGGGCGCGGTAGCCCAGTGGTAGGCGCGCGGGAATTGCACTCGGTAGGCTAGGGTTCGATTGCCGCCACTGCCAAAACTGCTGCCATTTTCACGCGGAGTACGATCACGTTAAACATGTGGATCCGTAAGTCCTTCCGAGAGGTTGTTGGTAGAGGAAGGAGGGTACGGACCCTGTGGATGCCTCCCCTACTGGGTTCCGGTCTAAATTGGGTGAATAAAAAGAAGGTTATGGAGATTGTCGCGGAGGGCGCGGTAGCCCAGTGGTTAGCGCACGGGATTTGCACTAGGTAGGTCCGGGTTCGATTCCTGCCACTGCCAAAACTGCCGCCGTGTTCAGGCGGAGTACGATCACGTTAAACATGCGGGACCGTAAGTCCTTCCGAGAGGTTGGTGGTAGGGGAAGGAGGGTACGGTCCCTGTGGATGCCTCCCCCACTGAGTTCCTGTCTAAATTGGATGGCACTTCCTGGTAGGTCGTTCCTTCTGGTAGGTCGCGCCAGCGAGTGTGCCCGTCACCCCCGGTAGAAAAGGCCGAACTACTTTCCCCCCCTGTACCTCGTGACGTATTAGCTGTAGGCCCAATTCTGGCCTTCGAATTCGAATTCCTCCGTCTCAACTTTTCTGGAAAGTTCTCCCCTAGTAGAGTAGCCCACACAAAGAAGTATCGTATGTGCAGTGCAGTACGTGGGCTCGCGCGTGTGGATGCATAACGGTCTTTTTATCGTATTTTTGAATGTCTTATATGTTAGTTCATCATTTAATAAACATTTTGACCAGCATACCTTCGACTACATACCTTATAACATTGGATTACTAATTACCTTATTTCTGTAATGTGAAAAACGAAAAATGCTATTTAGAAGTAAGTGCTTACCATTTTTTGCTTATTATCATGTCATTTAAAATTATATAGAATTTTAAATATATGGCAATCAAATTATTGCTATTCAATTAACGCTAACTGGATTCTAAATTGTTTTGTTGCTAATTATAACGTCAACAAACCTTTTAGAGTTTTCTTAGTTTGTTTTAAAATTTTATTGTTGTCATATTAATTAAGAACTGCCCAGGTACTTGTAAAATTAAGCTTTGCTAAGTAATTGTAAAGTATTTAAAATCATTCAATGTTTAAAATGTATATTTTATCAAGTTAGCTTGTGTCATTATACAGCTATTATACATGTGTCATTATACATAAATTATACAGTCTCCTGCAAATATTTTAAAATTACTTTAATAATGTTGTTAGTTGTGTAATATTTTATAATAGACTAGCAGCATGTCCGTTCTTCATACTGACCATATAATACAAGAAACCTAAAATTCAGAATTTGATGTGAAGTTTTAATATTTAGAGTCTCAATTTTTGAAATTTTATAATAATTCTAATGAAATGAAAATAGGTGATCTCTACCGTGCTGAGATAATAAACAGACAGATAGATGTACAACATACAATTTTATGTATACTGTTAATAGCAGATATACCCGACATTGCCCATGATTTAATATATGTGCAAATTCCTGCAGTATTCTAAATGACATTCTTACTCAAAACATTCTATTAAAATATTTCATTTAATTCTCCTTTCTGTGTTTTCTATACAAAATTATCTTCAAGCAGATCTGAATAAAACATTCTCGTTTGAAAACAAATTATAAAATATATATGAAATTGGATCAATATAAACTAAAATAAAAGCGCTAAAATTGTATAAAAATGGTTATAAAATTTTGTTTTATATTGATTTCTTTATTATTTAAATCTTAATTTAATAATCGTCTGCCTAATAAACACATTTGATTTAATTGCGTTGCTAAGCATCATGATATAATTTTCTTAATAAATTTGTGGAAAATATATCATCTGCATAATTCTATTTTTATGGAAGGTTTAATTGTGGGATTTTTATTCATATCTCGACAATCCCTGGTCCTAGAAACTCGAAACATGGACTAAATTTTAAGTAGGGCTATTTCAAAGCTACCCACAGAATGTTCATGAAATTCGATGCAGCAGTTCTACCGTGATGATGAGATAGATAAATACACAGACAGATACATGTATTTTCAATTTTATTTATATAGATAAAAAAATGTCATTCTCTTTTTAAGATATTGTCAATAGTAAGAAATCGTAGCAATAAAAATGCTACACTAAAGTTATGAAAGTAAAATAATGTAAAATGGAATATTTCACACATCAAATAACATATTTTAACTGTTTGATAAGTAATTGCATATAAAAGATATAGTATCTTAATATATTGCACGTATATTTTTTATTATTTGTTATGGCATGCTGAAATTTTAGAAGAATAGGTTAGGAAGTCATTTGTGTTTAGGTTGGGCACATTTTATTTTTTATGTAGCGAGTTATTATGTTATTGAAAATTGTTAAAATAACTTGGAAAAAAGCAAAGTAACTAACTTACAATTTCAAGTTACCATTGTATATTTCATTATATTATAGTTAATGTTATTTTAATAATACAAAGATAATTTAATCTTTCTTACATTTTCACTTCAATGGAATTGTAAATGAAATATTAATACCAAAAAGTTTTATTATACAGCTTTATTAAATTTTCAAAGCCCCTGAGGTATTTCAAACTCTATAATTAAGCAAAATTGTTTACAATTTGTTAATGTCTGGTAGTAAAAAAGGGAATATAAGATGTGCTATATTAGAAAACCTGAACTTCTACAATTTATAGTACATAGGTTAATGAATGACATTCAACTAGTATTTTATCTTAATTCTAAATCATTTTACAATTTATAACAACAAAAAATGAATAAAATAAAATGAAATAAAAATAAATAAACACGTAAGCATATTAAAAGTTAAATTCTGAGTTTCTTTTTAATGATTATCTTATGATATTTAAAGATATAGTATTCAGTAATCATTTTAGTTTCTGCATACTTTATCTGTAAGTACGCATACTTTAGCTGAATGTACTGAAGAATTATTCAAATAAAATGCCTGATTAAGCAATAAATATACAGGGTTCTTTTTCAAACTTTTATTAAAACACTGACTGAATGGAATCCTTTCATCTTTGCTCCTACAGTGAATGAGTCATTATAAATATTTTATTTTAAGGAAATGTACAGCAATATTAAGATTTTAAATCACCCATTTTAATGAACATTATCGAAAATACTTCCAAATTTCATGAATATTATTTTCTTTACTGATAAATTATGATTCCTTTACATCGAACAGAGAATTAAAAGGGAAACAAATAGCAAAAGCTTCGATCGCGATCTGGAAGACCTACTCGCAGTGGGCCTACAAGCCAAGACGTCAAAAATTAGTGCTCCGGCCTCGGCTTTCGGAGGTGACGGTGTGCCACGGTTAGAATTTGCCACGGTCAGAATTTTCAAGGGTAGCGAACAGGCTGGTCGCCAAAGGCGGCTAGTAATAATAATAATAATAAAAATAATAATAATAATAAATAATTATAAAAATAACAATAATGATGATGATGATGATAATAATAATAACATTAATGATAATAATAATAATAATAATAATAATAATAATAATAATAATAATGATAATAATAACAATAACAATAGTAATAAATAATAATTGAACTATAGAAAACAAATATCTCCACATTCTTGTAGCTATTTTCTTTGTCTGCTATTTTAATAAATCCAATAATGAACACTTAAAAGTGTTTGGACGTAAAAATTGTTCTCAAACACTTGAACAAAATTAAGTTTGAATGAGATAAAAAATAACACTTTCAATTATTACGTGTTAAAAGTACCTGGAAAATGTGTTTAGAATGAATGGTAAAAAAGAAAAGTGATTTTTACGGAATTGTTAGTGAAGTCATTAATTTTAATGACGCCATTTTTTTTTCTCATCATTAACTCAAAATTAATATTAAACGTGATTTTCTCATTTTTGATGGTTTTGACATGTAAAAAGAAACTACATGTATATATTATTAAGTCTCTAAGAAGATGGGTTTTCTTAAGCTTGTTCGACACTGTTAAATATTTGACTGAGTACGCTTAGGGCCGAGAGAGTCAAGTGGTGAAGGCATGGAGGTAACACAAAATAGACACGGGTTTGATCCCTAACAATACTCAAATCTATTTTCGTGTATACGCAGAGTATGAGCATCTGTTGCTCTGAAAGTTCATTCGAGATGTGACAGTTTAGGAATAAATAGTATGGCCCCTGTGAGGTTTACCTGGGTTGAGTTTCGTTCTAAATGGAATGGCACTGTTTCAGCAATCCAAAAAGTTACCTTACACTTTCGGGTAGGTCGGTTCGTCTTGGTAGGAAGAAGAAGACTGAATATGCTTAACATTTCATATATTTCTGAAAGACATGTGTTTATATGTATAGAATCATTTTAAAATAAAATTATTTTTCTTTATTTTAGAGTAATTATTACATGTTCATTTTACTAATCCTACAAGTAATACTAAGAAATAATTACATTTATTAAAATGAAATAATTTAACACCAAAATATCATATACAACAATAATTACCCAACCCTGCCCAGAATGCATTTTTTTCTATCTTGTGAGCTATCTTTAAAACATATATAACGGCCGTATGAAAAAATTTGTAATTGAAGTATTATAATTCAAGTATTGTGTATCCCATGGAGTTAAACAAGAAAGATCAATCATGCTTAAAGCATTGATTATGCAACACTTTCAAATTCAATGTAATTTTCATTAAACATCTCTAAAATGCAATACATTCCTCGGTAATACTTTAAAACTTATCACAGTACTACATTAGTTTATTATATTTGAAAACTTAAACCTTCATCGAAAAAAAATGAACTTCATTCAAATGACAGCATTGAAATATAAATTACCTGGTTTAAACATCTCTAAAATGCGATACATACCTCGGTAATATTTTAAAAATCATCATAATACTACAATAATTTATTATATTTGAAAACTTCATCTAAACAACTGACATTCATTCAAATGAAGTCATAGAAAAAATAACACGCCTGGATCTCTCTATAAAAGCAGCATTTCATTCATTTCATTCATCACAGTAATAAAATACTTTGTTTTATTTTAAAACTTAAGACCATGGAGCTACAAGTAATTAAACTCTATCATTAAAACTTCATTGAAAAAAATCGTCCTTCTCTCTATGAAATCAATGAATATTTCATTCATATCAACTATGCAGACTCCATGAGCTAAATAATTTTGCGTTAAAGAAATACAGCAATTCTTATACAACTCATTCTACATATTTTGCTTGTTTACATTTTACGTAAGTGAAAAATAGGCTTCGTTGTAGTAATAATCAAATTTTGATGATCATTTAAATTCAAATATATTGTAATTGCGTTGTTTCAGTATGTAGATGCACCGAATTTAAGTAAAAATAAAGCGGTTTCAGGACGGATACAACACTCAATATGAATTAAAAAGAACCTTAAAAATCACGATTTTGAGACAAGGTGGATGCCATATTTCATTTTGAAGTGGGTCACGTGATCTTTTCATATAATGGTCACGTGACAGCTTTATATAAGAGGCGTAATTAATATTTTAATTTTTATTTAAAAAACTACAGAATATATTTTGCTGAAAAAATTTTATATATTTTATGGGATAATTTGAATATTACCTAAACTTTTCGAAGCAATTTGTGAATTTTAAATCCGCTTAAAAAATGTTTGAAGAATTAGGTCCCATAGGGTTCAATGTATTTCATTTTTTAAACCCGGGTTCAATCCTAAACTAATTGGGAAATATTATTCATTTATATTCCCATAGATCCCACAGACCGTCTGAACAACACACTAAAATTTAATTTTGATAAAGTCATTTTTACGGCAGATATCGTGCTAACGGACAGACAGACAGACAGACAGAATAAACAAAGTCATAAACACTTTTAAACTTAGTTGTAAAGTATTAAAAATGAGATATAAAAAGATATACTATGGGTGAAAAGCTTGAAAATACTATAATATTTTGGATTTATATCTAGGTTCCACTAGTGTTAATGGCAAATTTATTTAAAAATCTATTCATTTTTTCGAATTTTTGAAACCTATTCTTCGGATCGATAGCTACAATAAACAAGAATGATCAATAATGTATAATGCAGTGATTATGAAACACAATCCAACTTCACTATAGAAAATAGTGCAATTTCATTGCAACTTCAATGCAATTTCATTTAAACATCTCTCAAATGCGATACATTCCTCGGTAATATTTTTAAAATAATCACAATACTGCATTAATTTATTACATTTGTATTCTTAAAATTTCATCGACGAAAATAAACTTCATTCAAATGCCGGCATTGAAATATCAATTGCCTGGATTAAACATCTCTAAAATGCGATACATTCCTCGGTAATAATTTTTAAATTATCATAGTACTACAATAATTTATTATATTTGAAAATTTCATCGAAAACAAATGAAGTTTATTCAAATGACATCATCGAATTAAAAATCGCCTGTCTCTCTCTATAGAAGCAGAATTTCATTCATAAACTATTTTCCATTCCTTTCATTCATCACAATACTACTATAATTTGTTTTATTTAAAAACTTAAAACCATGGAGGTACAAGTAATTTAACTCTATGCTTAAAACGAAAAAATTGTTTGCTTCTGTGTGAAAAATCAATGAATGATTCATTCATATCACATATATTGCAGACTCCATGAGCTAAATAATTTTGCGTTAAAGAAATGCAGCGATTCTAATTCTACATCTTTTGGTGTTCACATTCTCCATAAGTGAAAATTAGGCTTCGTTGTAGAAATAATCAAAGTTTGATGATCATTTAAACTCAAATATATTGTAATTGCGTTGTTTCAGTATGTAGATGCACAGAATTTAAGCAAAAGTAAAGCGCTTTTAGGACGGATGCAACATTAAATATGAATTAAAAAGGACTTTACCAATCACGATTTTGACACAAGATGGATGCCATATTTTATTTTGAAGTGGGTCATGTGATTTCTTCATGTAATGGTCACGTGATCTCTTTATATAAAGGGTGAATTATTATTTTAATTTTTATTTAAAAGACTATTGAATATAATTTGCTGAAATTTTGTTTATATATTTTATGGGATAATTTCAGTATTTCCTAAAACTTTCGAAACAATTTATTAATTTTATACTCCCTTAAAAAAGTTTGAAAAATTAGGTCCCATAGGGTTCAATGTATTTCATTTTTTCAACCCGGGTTCAATCCAAAATTACTTGGGTAATATTATTCATTTATATTCCCATAAGTCCCACAGACCGTCTGAACAACATACTAAAATTTAATTTTGATTCATTTTTAAGGCAGTTATCGTGCTAATGGATAAACAGACAGACAGACACACATAATGCACAAAGTCATAAACACTTTCAACTGTGTTGTAAAGCGTTAAAAGGAAAAATTAAAAGCATTTTTACTGTCAAACAGAAAACTTTTAAAAACATAAACTTTTAAAAACATAACATTAAAAAAAAAAAAAGCGCGTTACCTGTTTTCAATTTTGAAGAAGTTAGCTTCTGCGTCAAGATGGAGCTTCGAAACAGAGAAAACATACATTTCAAACCTAAAAATAGGTATTTTAAAAATATTTGAATATCCATTAAATTTTTTGAATTTTCGAAACTTTCAATCTACTTCCCGGATCGATAGATACCTTTAAAAGTTATCGCCCAGCTTCTAGGACTAATAGACTCTTAGGGATAATGGGCTACATACAAAAAGAGGCGATTAACTTTTATGAGAATAAATTATCATTTAGCTATCTCTTTATAACTTTAAGCAGAACGCATTTCACCATTCACAAAACTGTGTAACATACTAATATGCAAAAACGGGAAAAACAAGATTCTATACCTTTAAAATGGTCCTAAAAATTTTTAAATCATGTGTTCAAATATCTGACTTTTCTATTATCCGAACTCTCTTCAATCCGAACTGGTTCGGATAAACGAGGGTCTGTAAAAGTATAGAAAACATTACTTATTTATTTATTTATTTCTGTCAGTGATACAGAAGTTCAATTGCAATGATCACAGTACAGGGAACCATATACATCAAAATAAAATACTCAAACATGCATTTTTTAAAAAAAATTTCAGGCATAGCAAACAAATCAACACTTTGAGAACATAAATGAAATAACGTACAAAATTTAAAAACAAAAAGGTTTCTAAAAACTTGAGATTAACATTAGCTGCAATGTGAAGTAACGTATGACACCTTAAACTAAGTTTGCTAGCATAAAAATCGATCACAAGTGCAGTACAATCAATCTGATTGTTGTGTAATTTTCTAAAAAGCACCATATAAAACATAGATATCTATATATATATATATATAACACCATATATAACCATATAAGAACCGTATTCCAATAATGGTCGAACAGTACAATCAAATAAGACACTTAAAACATTAATTCGCTTGTGAACATAATTACACTCGTGAACATAATTACATGTCAATAATTATGTTTATGAGTTATCTCTATGTAAATTACCTCCGACTAACCTTTTTTCCTGTAAAATATTTTAAAAAAGGAAACAATCTAAGCGAGAATAATAAATTATCTTATGTTTATTAATAAACCTATTTAGTATTAGTTCTAACATATGCGTAATAAACGGATATGTTCTAAAAATGCATAAGTCACATACTACCTTTTTGATTGTTTAATGGTTGTGAAACACGCATCAGGCGTCTACGTCTTATTGATTAGTGGAGATAGTAAAAAAATGATTTTTTTTTTATTTCCCATGTTTCGTGTGTTTAATGCCTTGCCCCGTCACAAGAAATATATTTATTGGTTATGAATATGCCATTCTCCATAGCAACCGGAAAACAAAGAAATCTACGAAGATAATAAAGGGAAGTTTCTTCATTTTGATTTCCTTACCAGGCGTAAAGGAAAATATAGTAACAAAGTAAAATTCGGCGAATTTACGAATTTACTTCTTTTATGTATTACAGTCCCAATAAGATGTTATTGTAATACCTGCGCGTATGTGACAATTTGGTACACCTGGTACACTGTTCCAGGTGGCTGAATATGTATGCGAACCTCTGTCATTAAAATGTATCATCGGGTCTCCAAATTAAACCAAAAGCAGTATCAGATATTAATTATTTTTTTACTTAATAATTTATATTATAAAAAAACATAATTTCCACTATAACTAAATATGAAAACACAGGGGTAATATTATAATTTTAAACTTAAATCTATTCTTTTAAACTGCAACACCTATTTTAGATTATCAATTCTTAAAATAAATGTCCAAGTAAACTAATTTATATAACGTGCGTTTATGTTATTTAGGTCGGAGATGAGTTATTCCTTGTTTACCCATAGCGATTTCTTGTTTGCACCAAATTTTCCGACCACCTAGGCGTTTACTCGCAGCTAGTAGCAATGCAGTTAGTAACAGAGACCATGAGTGTGAAGTTCTCAAGAACGTGAAAAATTCTAACATTTTACTGTCCTGCATTGGCTACGTTTGACACTTGATACCTGAAATTTGGTGTAAAGTCAGCGTGAGTACTTGAAGTTTGCAGCTCATACTGTTGAATTGGTGATACAGGCAATTTCATTATATGCTCCGAAATAATCAGCTCATAAAACTAATTTTTATTTTTTAACACTTTACAACAACGTTGAAAAGTGTTTATGAATTTGTTCATTCTGTCTGCCTGTCTGTCTGTCCGTTAGCACGATAACTGCCGTAAAAATGACTTAATCAAAATGAAGTTTTAGTATGTTGTTTAGACGGTCTGTAGGACCTAAGAGAATATAAATGAATAATATCATCCAATTAATTTTGGATTGAACCCGAGTTGAAAAAATGAAATACATTGAACCCTATGGGACCTAATTTTTCAAACATTTTTTAAGCGGATTTAAATTTCACAAATTACTTCGAAAATTTTAGGTAATATTCAAATTATTTCATAAAGTCTATAAAAAAATTTGCAGCAAAATATATTCAGTAGTTTTTAAATAAAAATTAAAATAATAATTACACATCTTATATGAAGCGATCACGTGACCATAATATGAAAAGATCACGTGACCCACTTCAAATTAATATATGGCACCCACCATATCTCAAAATCGTGATTTTTAAAGTTTTTTTTAATTCATATTGAGTGCTGTATTCGTCCTAAAACCGCTTTATTTTTTCTTAAATTATGTGCATCTACATACTGAAACAACGCAATGCCAATATATTTGAGTTTAAATGATCATCCAAATTTGACTATTTCTACAACGAAACCTATTTTTCACTTATGTAAATTGTAAACAGCAAAATATGTAGGATGAGTCGTATAAGAATTGCTATATTTCTTTAACGCAAAAGTATATTGCTCATGGAGTCTGCAAAGCTGATATGAATGAAATATTCATTGATTTTACAAAATGAAGGACGATTTTTTCGATGATGTTTTAAGCATGGAGTTTAATTACTTGTAGCTCCATGGTCTTAATTTTTAAATAAAATAAATTATTATAGTATTGTGATGAATGAAATGAATGGGAAATTGTTTATGAATGAAATGCTGCTTTTATAGAGAGCCCGACGTGTTATTTTTTCTAAGACGCCATTTGAATGAATGTCAGTTGTTTTCGATGAAGTTTTCAAATATAATAAACTATTGTAGTGTTATGATAATTTTAAAAATATTACCGAGGAATGTATCGCATTTTAGAAATGTTTAAACCAGGCAATTTATATTTCAATGCCGTCATTTGAATAAAGTTCATTTTTTTCGGTGAAGGTTTAAGTTTTCAAATATAATAAATTAATGTTGTATTGTGATAAGTTTTAAATTATTACTTAGGAATGTATTGCAGTTTAGAGATGTTTAAATAAAATTGCATTGAAGTTGGAAAGTGTTTCATAATCAATGCTTTAAGCATGATTGACCTTTCTTGTTATTATTTTCTCACTGTTATTGTGGAAAACCGTTGCCTAGCAATTCCTTTTGAAATAAATTCTTTATTGATACAAACCCTTTGATATCAAATCATTTATTAGATGCAAACAATTTGCTAATTAATCCGTTATTAATGTAAGCCGTTTGTTATCGAATCATTTATTAGGTACACACCTTTTACTAACAAACCCGTTAATGGTACAAACCGTTTGCTAATAAATCCGCTATTGGGAGTATTTTGCCAGTGGTTTCTTTTTAACATAAGTATCCATTTCTATCAAATAATTTCAATCACTCAAAAATTACAGAAATAAAGCACTAAACTAAAATTTCATAAATGCAGCATTAAATACAAAAATGAACTGGTCTACAAATTTTAACTTCTTCAAGACCGACAGGAAAGAAGCTCGTTTTCATTTATTCAACTCAAATCGGCAAGAGGAGAAAAGAATAGAAACAATTGAGTACAGAAAAAATTTACAAAAAAAAACAGTAATAAAAGAAAACAGAGACGTTTATACTATCTGAAAGAAAGTAGGAAAACTGTAAACGACAGTTACAAATTAGAAGAAACAGGTAAAAATGAAATTCAAAAATAAACCAACCAACTGGTATTCGGGATTATATATGTGTGGGAACGAATAAGAAAAGATGAAACTTAAAAGTTAAACTTATAATTAACTTTATTTATTACTACTACGTTGTGTTCGCAATAACCCTCCAATTATTTTACCTTTGCGTGAGTCCTGTAAAGGAATATTAATTAATATGTTACTAAATGGATCACACTATTTAAACATTAACAATAAAACATTTATTAACAACATAAACACTTATTAATTCATTACACAATTAATTATATTAGTTTTGGCGGGGGAACATGTGAAACCACCTAACTGGCCTAATATATTTGTTTAGACCTAGATATCTTTCTGAGGAACGCATACCTTTAAGCCTGTCTTGGATTTTGTTAGCAGCACGTATTTGATGTCGTCTTTGTTATTAGCATTAACTCGTAGTGTAATGCATCCACTCGTAACTTCGTCGATCATATTCTACTGCTGACTCCAACACTCGCACTTATTTCATTCTCTTAGTATATCAAGTCATCTCTGTAGTATCTGCACAAGTCATAATGTCGCCCGAGTATTAGCAGAAGTCTACCAAGTCATAATGTCGAAGTTGTCTGTATATGTCTACCCCTAGTGTTCTTCTTTGGTCACAGGCTGAGGCTCTCTTTTTCCCTTGCGGGTGTCACTCCCCCTTTGCTTTCATTTGCAGCATTCAGGGTAACGTAACAAGAAGTTTCTCCATTGGTTAATCATTGAACCAATGTCGCTACTTGGCATCCTCGTAAGGCCCCGCTCGCCCCACCTGTCTTGACGCTCCTAAATTTATGGTTTGCTGTAAACATCGGCACCATCCAGACTGGCAGTATTGTCCGAAGTTTCGAATCAATAAATAACTGGCACAAACCTGTCTCACCAAAACACATGTGAGATCTATTTCTGGTCTCACAATATGCTTTTTTAAAAAATAGGATAAAATAACTAAGAATGGGAAAAGATAGATAAATAAACAAAATAAAATGTTTAAAAACTTTTTAAGTTACACGGTTTTAGTAAAATGCACTAAAAAGTAAAACATATTTTGCTCTCACGACATTCTTGTCCTATGCGACTAAAAACAAAATCGTAGAGCTCAGTAAAATAGTTGTACTCACTCTAATTGGACATTAACATACGTTTAAGGAACAAGTGAAGTGATAACAATGACATTGTGGCAACCGAAAAGAAAGTTATTTAGTTATAATTAACATTATTATACTACTACGTTGTGTTCGCAATACCCTCCAATTATTTATCTTTGGCGAGAGTTCTGTAAAGGAATTATTAATTAATATAATACTAAATGGATCACACCATTTAAACTTTAACAATAAAACATTTATTAACAACATAAACACTTATTAATTCATTACACAATTAATTATTAGTTTTGGCGGGAGAACATGTGAGACCACCTAACTGGCCTAATATATTTGTTTAGACTTAAATATCTTTTTGAGGAAACATACCTTCAAATCTGTCTTGTACTTTGTCACCACCCGGTACGACGCCGATCATATTACTGGAATTTAACTCCAAGTTGTGATTCACCATTCGTAATTCGACGACAATTTCGTACTGCTGGCCCAACACACGCATTTAAGTCATTCTCGTAATCGACACATCTTTCTAAGTTTCGTGCTCCTTAATTTCGAGCTGTTAATCTCTTGCCAAGTCAAGTCATCGTCTCGAAGTTATCAGTCAAAGTCTGCCCCTAGTGTCCTTCTTCGGTCACATGCTGTGGCTCTCTTTTTCCCTCAGGGGTGTCACTCCCCCTTTTCTTTTATTTGCAGCATTCAGTGTGACGCAACAAGCACTTTCTTCATTGTTTAATCATCTATCCAATGGAACTATTTCACATCCTCGTAAGGGTTCGTTCGGCCCCCTCTGTCCTGACGCTCCTAAATTTATGGTTTGCTGTAAACCTCGGCGCCATCCAGACTACAAGTATTGTTCGATGTTTCAGATCAATAAATAACTGTCATGAACTTGTTTCACCAAAACATATGTGAGATTTATTCTGGTCTCACAGACATATACAAAATGATTATATTAAATTCATTTAAATTTTTCTTTGAAAATTTTTATTTAAAAATCCGTCAGTATATTCATATTTTTATTTAGCCAGAAATTTAAGTCTTAACACATATATGTCCTTATATTACTTTTCTAATGAAGATGCGAAGTGCCAAAACCATCGTCTAGTGACATATGTATTTCAGCTATTTTATCTTAAAACTTTATAGTCATTGCGTTCTGAAATTCCGAATTAAATAACAGAATTACATTTCAATGTTTTTGGCTGTAAAGAGCAAAACATATAAATAACGACTTCGAATATACTATATTCGAAAAAGCTACAATTCCTAATAAAAGAGAAGCAGTGCATAAGTAATAGAAATAAAGCAGATGCTAGTATCAGCATAATTCTTTTGCTGTTTTATTGTCTGCAGCAGGCATCATTAATAATGTCTTACAAGAGACACGGTATTAGGTTAAGTGTCTGACTTCTATTTTTTTTTCTTTTTTATTTCTTGTGTTTCCTTTCATTTATACTTCAAATATTTAATGAATGTCATGATAAAAAATATTAATCATACTATTTCACATTAACAGCTTATAACAAGTGTTAATTTAGTCGGAGTTTTCCATACACTCTATCTGATGAACATGAGATCTCTATCATTAGAAAATTCGAAACATTTAGTTGAGTCTCTAAAGAATATTCGACTTAATTTTAATTTAAAATAACGCTTTGTGGACACCAGGATTGGATCCTGGATTGAGGCCAGACCGCGGCAGCTTTATATATTTCCATTGGTTTTATTTTATTTATCCTATTTTACTCCTCATAGTTTATTTATCCTATTTTTTCCATTTGGCCCTAAATTATCTCTGATGAAAATTTCATACTGAACAAGTTGGCACTATTAGTGACATATGAATTGAGGGCGAGGGGAGGGAGTTCGGGCGTTCTCTACCCGAAAAATTTCTGAAAATATGGCTATTTTAGTAGTTTTATAAAATATCCTAAATTTTGCACGTCGGGGGTATAAAACCTTTCCATAGATAAGTTGGTCATGCAATCTAAGCTCTCATGCAAAATTGTCCAACTGGCGATCATCGAATAAAGATAATTCATAGTAAATATGATTAAATTTAACTAAATTACTATTTTTTTTAAATTGAATAAATATTGATACTTAATGAAATACGTAGCTGTAATTAAATGAGATTCCTAAATATTACTGACATTATTTTCAACTGCAGATAAAATGCATTGATGGAAAATTTTACTCTGTATTTTATCAAAGTAGAACACAGCGTTTTATAAAAATAGTGAAATATGAAAATAAGAATACTGTAAAATATATGTGTTTGTGTCACTGCTGTTTGGATGTTGCTGTTGTTGTTGAGACCCAGACCATCCGACATACCAGAAAGGTGTAAGGTAACTGTTTGGACGGCCGAGAAGTGCCACCCAATTTAGACCGGAACCCAGTGGCGGAGGCATCCACAGGGACCGTACTCTCCTTCCCCTACCACCAACCTCTCGGAAGGACTTACAGATCCACATGTTTAACGGGATCGTACTCCGCATGAGCACGGCGGCAGTTGTGGCAGCGTGCAAATCCAGCGCGCAAACCACCGGACTACCGCGCCCGAAATGTGCCAACAGCACGCGGTGTTCCCAGCTGGTCACCCACCCAAGTACTAACCGCTCCCGATGCTTCCTGACTTTGGTGATCTAACGAGAACCGGTGTTTTCAGCACGGTACGGCCGTTGGTCCTGCTGTTTGGATGTAAAACATCTTATACCGTGTGGTGCGGCGTAAATCATGAAAGACATGCGACGGGGATGAAACGGAAGTATGTTACTAAAGTAGCATTATATTTTACAAATACGTAACAGAAAATCATTTTTATAATTGAAGATCCATATCGCTTGCATTTGGCGGTAAATTCTCTGACCTTAGTTCCGAATTTGATGACTTTTCGCGAGTTCCAAAAACTTCTCTAATTTTGTAGAATAGCTAAGAACTTCACCTATTACGTTTTTTTTCAGTACTTTCTCCATCGTGGTATATAATCTGGTCATCGTTCATTTGAGTTGTTGACATGGCACGAGTAAAAGTATCTGTGTACTCAATATAGAATCCACTATGTAATTCCCCTTCTCATTATGCATACATTTTAAGCTGTATTATACAAATACAACAAAAATGAGGCCACTTTGGTGACCAAAGGCCAAGTTTACACAATTTCAAATATTTTATGTGATTTATGCTACTATATAACATTACCGCCTTCGTAACCATAGATATCGGATTCGAATTCAACAGAAAGGGACTCAAGACATATGCCCATAGCTTTCAGTATGTCTTATATGTTTGAAAAGGTTTTGAATGTAACTTAAACTGTGGATTTTAATAAAGTTAGACTTAATTACCACACAACCAACGTAGATGGCACAAACTATAATTTGAGTACTATGCTATAATCCGTTGGGACACAAATTTCCTACTCTGGAACTATTAAATGTGAAAAAATTCTTAAATGTCAAAAATATTTCATGTCGTAGGTTCAATACAATATCAGGCATTCTAATATAACGCTGTGATAACGCTGCTTGATAACGCTGCTTTTGCTTATTTAACTGCCTCGGGAAAGTTACTTCCTACTTAGATACTTTAACAGTCAAATAGTTTTCTAAATTTATTATACTTCATTTTTGAACCATAAAATATAACAAATCTTTGTTATATCTCTGGAAATATTCTACCTGGGTGGGTACTGATGTCATATTTCAGAAGAATATTTCAGACCGGCCAAGGAAAAGAAATCAAAATTATGGCGAAATTCTTCAAATTTTGTTATCAGTCTGAAAGCTCTGAAAGAATTTAAGTGCGTTCTAGTGAGTTTGTGAAGCAATTTGTCTTAGACGATAACAGATAAAGAATGACGGAAGCGTTTCAGAAATTAATCATTTTATCTAGACTGGAAATTTAATAGTGCCTAACAATAATTTGCTTACTATATCTCTTCTGTCACGCGATATTTTATAGAGAAATCACATTAAAGTAGATTCTAAAAATGTACATTGGTAAAGTAACGCGCATTTGAAAGTCCGATTTCTTCTTAATTATATTCCGTAAAAATCAAATAATCAAATATGTCACTAACGCCATATAAAATGTAAATCTATTATGTTTCTTTACGGAATTGAATTAGAAAATATAACATTAGAAGATTGTTACAGCAAAAGCTGGACAACCACCTGTCCTGTGGGATAAAGTAATCCAGCTACTATAAACAATAATGAGAAATCTGATATGGGCAACACATGACTTTCGATATATATTGTAATGAATTTACTACTTTCGATATATAATGTAATGAATTTACTACTTCTACAGTAAAAACAATAGGTTATTCTTACAGTAGATATATTCTTTCCAAGATATTGAATTTTCGTCAATTAGTCGTCATTTTTAT
Organism: Amaurobius ferox; assembly: GCA_951213105.1. Classification (NCBI taxonomy): domain Eukaryota; kingdom Metazoa; phylum Arthropoda; class Arachnida; order Araneae; family Amaurobiidae; genus Amaurobius; species Amaurobius ferox. Next base: position 50,538,728 of record OX578135.1, read on the forward strand.
TGATTTAGTCTCATTTTTATCCATTTCGCGAGTTTTTTGTTACTTTAGCAACATTTAAACAAGTCGCCAAGTTGGCGACATTCCGCCAAATTCGTCGTCAAAATCTCGCCATCCGTTATGGATGGAGAAATAAGTTATTCTTATCGCAGATAAATGACTATTGGCATTCAAATATAAAAGTATTAAAATTACTCAAAGTACCTTTTTCCATGAATGGAACGCGCTAGATCCACGAGAACGATGTCATCAAATTTATTGCATGGCGTTACATATGAAAAGTGGACATGTTTCCCAATAGGTAATACTTTTTTTTTATTTTACATGATTTTTTAATATATTTTTTAAAAATGTGCAATATCTCGAGGACGGTTCATGCTAGCGTTCTAAAATTTGTGTCAATCGTTTTCTAATGAAATATTACATAAGAAATGTCTATTTGTGTAACTATATTAAAGGTTTTGATTTCTTAATGATTTTTTCAAAAATTCACTCGAAAAGTTAGAGGGGTTCTGAACATTCAATTGCGTATAAAAACAGTAGGCTTCCAGTATTCGCGAATTGTGATTTTCGTACCAAATTTCGTTCGAATCGGTCCATTTGTTCGTCAGTTATCATCTCCACAGTCTCACAGATACACACACGCACCACACAGTTACCTTACACCTTTCTGGTAGGTCGGACGGTCTGGGTCTCAACAACAACAACAACACACGCACCACACACACACACGCGCGCAAAAACATCACTTCAAAAATGTTCAATTCGTGATCAGGGATGCTTGAAACGTGCTCTCCCGTCGAAAACCCGAATTCGAATTTTCGATCCCGCCACAAAACTTTCCTTTTATATTATTGTATATAAGGAAAGTAATATTAAAATTACAACCACCTTTTCAAAATAGCTCAAACTATTAAAATATTAAAATTTTTACCACTATATTTCTAAACTTAAGAACATAATTTAAAACAACAACGATATAAAATCACATTATATATCGTTGTTGGTATTTCAAAAGGCTATAAATCACTTCTTATAATTCATAGCTAATACTTTTAATTTTCAAGATATTAGCCAGAGGTACCCCAGCCATAGATGTTACTGACATCAAAAATTTTCTTCGGTCAACACTTGCTGCTCTTGGATTAGACTGGATTTTTTTTTTTTTTTTGCGCTTCTTTTCCCTTTTATACGAAGGGACTAATTTTCCCCGTGCTGTTTTTATAGAGTTAAATACATTACAAACCGCTGCAAGCATGTAGAGCTCTCCACCAATACCTGGAATTCAAGTCCGGATACTATGTTCCAGACAGCCAAACCCTACGTCATTTGACAGAAGTTGAGCCATGCAGATCGCGTAGAATCCATTATGGGTATATTACGTAAGGATCTATTGATTTCTGAGTCTCCTTCCAGGAATGTTCTTCTTAATACATTGCAGAGTCCACTTCGGGAATAAGAGATTGCAATTTCTGTCCAGTAGCTCCAAGGTAGATCGTCGGATGACCAGTTCGGAAATCCAAGCTACGATTCCCGGTTGGGTCAGCAAGGTTCTTTACAATGGCGCCCGAACAAATCAATCCTGTAGGTTAGTGTAAAGATGTCGGAGGTCTAAAGTGAGCCTAGTACGACTAGTATGGATTCAATGGACTCTGAAAGATTGAGCCCCGATTTCAAATAAAGAGGCTCATGGCCATACAGGATACTAACCTCAGTCAGATTGTCAGTTGCCCGCTAATCTGACATCAGAGGGTGGAGAATGCAAAGTCCACTTGGACAATAAGAGCTTACAATTTCTCCCCAGTAGCTCAACGGTAGGGCATCGGCTGGCCAGTTACGATATCCAGGGTGCGATTCCCGGTTGGGGAAGCAGGGCTTTTTACTACGTGTTTGGCATAAAAAGCTTTGTTTCCTTGACGAGAACGACTGGCTTTCGCTATTGTTTCCCAACTTTTGTTTTTTAGTAAAGGAATCTCAGGGCAACTTCGTACAGTGTTGTTGTTGTTGATACCCAGACCGTCCGACCTACCAGAAAGGTGTAAGTTAACTGTTTGGACAGTCGGGAAGTGCCACCCAATTTAGACCGGAACCCAGTGGGGGAGGCATCCACAGAGACCGTACCCTCCTTCCCCTACCACCAACCTCTCGGAAGGACTTTCGGACCCACATGTTTAACGTGATCGTACTCCGCATGAACACGGCGGCAGTTTTGGCAGTGGCTGGAATCGAACCCGGGATTACCGAGTGCAACTCCAGCGCGCTAACCAATGGGCTACCGCGCCCCAACTTCGTACAGTGTAGTACACTGATAATAAACTGGTTGATCATAGTTGACTTGTAAATCGCTATATATTCTCAAATAATTCTTTATGTGATTCTAATATAAATGGATATTTACATAAAGCATATTTTAAAATGTAGTTTCGAATTATTGTTTGTTGTTCTGTTTTAAGATTTTTAGATATGTCTATTCATGGGATATATTATTATAATAAAAGACAACACTCAAAGACAACACTCAATGGATTACAATGTTTTTATATTTTAATAGACTAAGCTGTGTACCAAATATCAGCTCTCTAAGACGTAAGAAGGTATATTGAAAATGCCATCAAAGAAGTTGAAGCAGATAGACCGTCGGTCATGACGAGTTAAATAAAAGGATATAAAATAGTCCATTATTCAGATTCACTTCTGTATATACATAATATGGTTAAGAGTCCAATATTCAGTTTTGCTTCTATATATGTATTAAAAGGGAAAACTATAATTCGTGATGATGAAAATTTCGTCACTACCTTGTTTATAATGTAACTGTATAAATTGAACTCAAAAATTTATTTATTAATGTAACCTTTGACAATCCGAGTGGTTGATGTTTTTATTAAATATTTGACGATGTTCCGATGTGAAGAAATGATTTTAAAAGCGACTGCTTATGGTAAGTTATGAATAAAATTTTTAAAGGGAAAAACCGAAGTTTTTATATTTTTGGTCAAAAAAGCTTTTATTTAACTTATTATGACCGATGTCTGTCTCAACAAATTTGATGGCATTTTTAACATACTTTCCTACGATCTAGAGAGTTGAAAGTCGATCTAGAGAGTGGTGGGTGTTATCTTACCCCAACACCACCTAAATTACTGTCTCAAAAGATTTTGGCGTTTTCTTAACATGGAGTTTTAACTCCTTCCCTTTGCCTCTATAGCTAGACCATTAAACGTATTAAATTTTGTTTTATTTTCCTAGCAGTTTAAATTTGAATTTAATGTGTCTTATAATTAATTTCTTTGACACGCTGGCAATATGTATTATTTCCCAACATGAATCTTCAGCTCCCTTTATTTACCTCCATGGATTTGAGAATTGTATCTAGTTGGCTCTAGCAGTAATAATAAAGTCCCATCGGTTCATTTTTGAGATAATAGGAAGACGCCGTATTTAGTACATGTATATTTGATTAATTTTAAATTAAAGTTCCCTAATCATGAGTACAAAGAAAAAAGTATTTTTCCGTAGTTGTAGGACAGAGTATAAAATATAGCGAGGCAAAAATAAATTGAAATGTAAAATAAATTTGAATACGTAGGAATATCTTATTTTTTTAGTTTTAATGTTAATTGCACCGATAATTTATTTCTGCAAAATTATTAGTTTAAATAAATATAATTTAATTTAATACGAGCCTTCTGCCATAGAAATAGTCAGCACAGTAGAACTAATCTCACCCCAGCGCCAAATATGTTGTTACATATGGATTTATTGGAAATAAATCCATTACATAACTGGCATCTCACAAAATACAAAAGGAGAAAACAATTAAATAAACTAACTAAACACAAAACAAGAATATTACAAACTAAGCAAACACAAAGCCTAATGAGAAGAGGTTGAAGATGGGTCGCGACCTCAGGATCAACTAAAATATTGTCTCAAATGAAGTTTAAACTCCTTACATTTACCTCTATGGCTAGTCCATTAAAATCTCAGATTTTCCTTTAATTCCTTAGAAGTTTAAATCTGAATTTAACTCCATGCTTTAATTAAATTTCTTTGATCCAGTGGCAACAAGCTATTTTATAGTTGCTTTTATTTCCTTAATGTTTCAGCATCGGCTTTACAGCAATAGGCAGTTCTCGTCTAAGTGAAAATAGTAGAGTTATCTACACGTTAGATTAAAAAATAATGTGCATTCGACGAAGAGTTTTCAAGAAAGAGAGAGACTGTCTGAAGGTATACTTTTCGACTATTTCTAAGCCATGAAATTTTTTTTGTCGAAGCGAGTCTGAAAACTGTTTGGCTAATTCCCAGAGACCGGTACTGTCGTTTGTTTTTTTATCGAGCCAAATCGGCGATAAGCGGAGTGCTATGTTGCGACCTTGGTAACTCTTTAACTCTTCATAATCACGGTAACCTTGCGAGTTGGTTGGATACTATGGCAACTGTCTCAACATCGGGCGCCAGAAAAGTCGCCAAATTCAAGACCGGTCTGTGGGATAATAATGTTTGGGACTCTTTTCAATTTCTGTAAATAAATTTGTGACTAACATTTATTCCTTCAAAGTCAGTACGCATTCTGTACTATCAATGTTTTGCTAAACATTGTTGTTGTTGAAACCCAGACCGTCCGACCTACCAGAAAGGTGTAAGTGCTAAACATTGTGTAAATGTTTAAAGATGGGGGTTAAATCTTTTGTAGCTTTGTGGTGGAGGAAGAGGGGGGAATGATTAATGTTAAACATTTGTGTTTTGCTAAATGAAATTGTATAACATTTACTGAAAACGATTAAATTCTTGCAGAACCGGTACGAACTGACAAAGTATTGTTATGTTTGATCTTATTAACTACCTTATATCTTCTTTTCCAATCTATAGACACGTTAAGTTGCAGAATTTGAGGCATCTGATTGATTTCCTAATTTTTACACGGAAATCGGTATGGCTCCTATATTTCACTCAAATTTCAACAAACCTTTGAAGTTTCTGCTGATTTTTGGAATTTAATAATTGGGTTTCTAACCCATTGCATACTACTATATTTATCAGATGAAGCCACATTTAGTTCATTGGTTTGAGGGGTTTAATTAATCGCAACTCTGCAAAAGGAAACAATTGGCTATCTTGTGAGAATACTTAAGCTGGTTTGTATTCTCTGAATGAAATAAAATGTATTTTTATGTGTGTATATGAAAGATGTTGAGTTAAAAAGTGAATAAAAATATAATTAAAATTTATGCAAATTAAACTACACGGAACTTATTTACAGCTTACGGAACTGTAAAAAGTTGAAACAAGGGACAAAAAGTAATATTTCTTTCAATCCTGAATGTTTTGTATGAAAACAACTCGATCATAAATTTCAGTGGCACGAATCTGGATTTATAGTTAAGGTATAATCTCCTCAAGTAAACATCATGTAATGCATTAAAATATATAAATCTATATCATGGAGCTATTACAAATAGTTATTTAAAATTTTGGTAATTTTATAGGTGTAAAAATGCAATTCGTATGGAAGCGATCGGTTATGAGCGAATGGTTATGAAACTGAAGACTGAATAACAGGAATTCTGACCATATGTTTAGAAATGATAAAAAAAACTATTTAATACTCTGCGAGTGTTTGGGTTTTAACAATATCCAAGGTAAATATAGCGCAGTTTCTTTTAGAAAGTTCTGAGTATAATATAGTTTTCCATTGGTAACATTGACACATCAAGATCTTGTTCATTATCAATATCCTTGATATGGTTGCAGTCCTCATTTATATTACCAGTTATTTTTCACTACTGCTAGATCTACAGCTTAAAAGTCAATACGACCAGGGATTGAATATCTGTTAACCATGACTTAATTTACTTTGCTTTTTAAAACTGCTGCCCAAATTAACCCATCTGTTGAACCCATAAACATATTATTGCAATCTCTAAAAGAGAAATTATGCCTAATTTTCCGTAATATGTACCGAAATAAAATCTATGCAACTAAAAAACAATTGATAATTTTCTCAGATTTTATTTTGCATAGTATGGATTATTTAATTGTGTAACATAATTTCGTTTTAAAATGTTTCAACAATACATACACAAAGTATAGTCTGATGTTTGCTGCACTGTTGGCATGACTCATAGATCATCTATGTCCAAAACATAACTCGGGCCTCACTACCATGGGAACTGTCATCATATTTGCCGTGGTACTTAAATAGGATTTAAGATTTCAATTTTACTGTTTTACTTCTGCTCCTTTCAGGACTATAAAAAGTCTTATCTGCTTTTAGTTTCGTTCCATGTATACAAAGCGCACTTGTCAATATATTAGACAATTTCTTTCTGAGTATATTCTTCAGTAGCAAAATCATTGGGATTAAAACCACTGAATCATTCAAAGTCAAATCACCGAATGCAAACTGTTGACCGATAGACAAAAATTCGCAGATTACACGCGTAATAGTCCCATGTATTTCATAGCATATAGCAAAATGAAAAAGTTGCTTGATCTTCAGTTAAAATTAAAATACCATTTGATTGTTTTAAGATAAAATATTATCCGATTTGAATTATTCATCTGAAATACAAAACTATATGATTATATTGCATGCAGGAACATTATTAGCATGATAACAATTATCCGTGCTATTTTTGTAAATCTATTAATACGTTTCTTTCTTGTAGTTGTCCGTTTTATTTCTTAAATTTCCTCTGAACCGATAGCGTGCAGAAAATATAGTTAATGCAATTTTAAAACCACCTGCTGAATTGGAAATCATTGAACAACTTAACGTCTGCACGGATTTGAATACGTAATTCTATTGTCGAAATATTAAGCTTCCTATATAGGTTTCCAATAATCGTTAAAAATGTTTGATGTGGGCAGCACATGACTTTCCCTACATAATGCAATGGTTTTAATTCTTTAGCAGCAAAATAAAAATATGCAGGATCAATAGCACAATGTTTCTTGGAATTGAATTAACACCTCATAGAGTAAAAACAGCTTAAACTTTTGAAAACTAATCATTTCAAACAGAATGATTTTTTTATTGATGCCGACGTGCAAAATCCTTATTGAAATTCAACTGACATGTAATTAATATCCCGTGAAATGATAATTTTCGAATTCTAGGACAGTCTGACCAGAATACAAAAATATTACAAATAATATCTTCTATCATGAATGGAACGAATTAGATCCATGATAATTGTGTTAACAAGTACTTTACATAATACTGTATGTGGAAAGTAAACCTATCCGATTAGACTGACTATTTTTTAATTTTAAGTTCTTTTCATAAATTTATTTGAAAAACGTGCAATATCACTAAAACAGTCCATGCTAGCGTTCTAAAATTTGTCCCTTATTCTCTGATAAAAATTAAGTCTTAAAATATAAATTTATTACTTTTCCCTACATAGTTTAATATGTAAAGGAAGTATTAAGACTCGGTTGAAAATTCAAAAGCGAGTTTTTGGTGGAAAAGCACATTTCAAGCATCAAGGAAATCCTTAACACCCCCCCCCCCCTTCGGCAATTCATTGCTGAATCATTCGATGATGATTAGCTATCATCTAAGCTCTATCTGTAGCCAATCCTAAGAAATAGATGTTTAAAGGAAAATTTTTGAATCGGAAGTGAAAATCCTTAGTAAACCACTCAACCTCATCTAGAACTTTCTGCTAAATTCTTATTATTCAGCACCTAACACCTAAGCTCCAACTATAGTAGATCCTGAGAAATTAATGTTTCAAAAATTGATTTGGGTAGAAACAATGATCGAAAATAATGAAAAACAATGATCGATTTATTTAATGGTGCAAAAGCATTTGCCACCCACACACAAAATCTCGACCTGCTAATTTGGCCAATGTTTTGTCTTAAATTGGGAATAGATAATAGTTATAATTAACACCATTTATTGAATCCATCTGCCCAAAGTGTTGTCGGAATTTTAAGTGGCGATTTTATTTTTAAACTAAACTTTTCATAAAGTAGGTTTATATTTATTGCAACCTGTTTTTCTCCATGGAATGTCGTACGCTTGGTGATTTGAAAATAAATAAATAAATAAATTTTTTCTAAGGAAAAATGCGAAGGTCAAAGTGAAAAAAAAGTTTTGTTTTTGAAATATTCCCAGTTGTGCACGCTTTAGTAACCGGTGCAGCTACTATTTATTATAAAGCAACATTTAGAAACATCTTATAGTTCTTAATCGAAACTTTTGAAATTTGGAAAGAAAGGCAAATATTACAATATGTTTAGTCTTCTAGTAAATTGAGTAATACAAGTCACACTCCTGGGTTTCGGGCAATTATAGGTATGTTTCCTGCAATTTCTGTTAATTGAATCGCATTAAATCTTAATTTAAGAAACAGTTCTTTGCTCATTAATTAATATGACGCGATTAACATCCATGGTCAGTTTACCCGGCGTTATGAATTATGAATAGAGCGTTATGAACTATGAAACAAGTTGGACGCTTATGTCTTCTAACATAATAGATGAAAAATATAACTAATTTATACTTGTTTCGTTGGAAATATAGTTTAATTATGAATATACAAGAATAAGTTCAACATTTTAAACTATTTCTTTTTTCGTGAAAAATAAAATTTTTGTTCGAGCTAGTTTTCGCTCCATGTGCTGTTATTTCACTGGAACAATCTCCTAAACTATAAAATTTTTGCTTGAGCTAGTTTTCGTTCCATGTACTGTTATTTCACTGGAACAATCTCCTGAACTATAAAACATAGATATAAACAGAAAGCGGCAAAAATATTTAATAAAAAATTAGTTTATCAATGTGTTTTTACAATGTCTTATAGTTTTCAAGTAATTACCTTGGTAAGTTGAAGAAAATTTCACGTTTTTAAAGTTTGTGATGCTTATATCTCAAAAACTAAAAGAGCTAGTTATAAACAGTAGAGTAATTTATAGCTTTTTATAAGCTTTATATTGATATATTTGAATTTAGGATTGGGTTCTTAGATTTATAATACAATAAAAGCTCAATCCATATGTGTACTCTGAGCAACCTCGTTTAAGTTTATCAATATGATCATAAGCACTTATGTACTTAATTTTAGCACCTATGTACCATATCTTTAGTGTCCGTATTATCTGTTGTAAACAAACCAAATGAGACTAAGAACTTATTGAACTTTGTTGCAGTGTTATTTTGCAAGACTCTATTTTCACAAACATTTCGACTACATCTGACTGCACGGCCTTGTGATAACAAAACGGCACAGCTTAAGTAACACCATTTTGAAATAACATGTCATTTCTTTTAAATAGACCAAAGCTCCACTCCAAACGTGTGATTGGTTGGGGGGACTATACGGTTCCTGTTTCACTACCCTATTCGATTCGGGTATAAATTAAGTCGCACAGTCGTAACCATTCAAACAGTTGCCTTACATTGTAGGGTAGAGCAGATAGTCTGGGTTGAATAAAAAAAAGACCAGTCCTATGAAAATAATATCATTCGTATGTTCATATCTGCTGCATTAATTTAGATGCGTCTTCATAAATACTATGCCATTATAGTATTATAAAAAGAAAACCAAATACCTTTTTTACTTTCCTTATATACATAATGTATAAGGAAAGTATTGTGACGGGGTAGAAAATTCGAATTAGAGTTTTCGTCGGGAGAGCACGTTTCAAGCATCCCTGATCACGAGTCAAACATTTTTGAGGTAATGTCTGTGTGTGTGAAAGTATGGGTGTGTGTGTCGGTGAGTCTATGGAGACGATATCTCACGAAAGAATGGAGCGATTTTTCCTTAGAAAAACGATTGACATAAATTTTAAAGTGCTAGCATGATCCGTGATCGAGATATTGCACATTTTTCAACTAAATTTATCAAAAAATCCCATAAATTAAAATATATACATATTAACTGTTGAAAAATATATTCACTTTTCATATGTGATATCCTGCGATAAATTGTGTGACATCATTCTCGTGGATGTAGCTTGTTTCATTCATGAGAAGAAATACTTTGAGTAATACTTTTCTATTTGAACGCCAATAGTCATTTATCTGATATAAGAATAACTTATTTCTCCGTCCATAACGCTTGGCGAGATTTTGGCGACAAATTTGGCGGAATATCGCCAACTTGGCAATTTTTTAAACGTCCCCTAATTATCGAAAATCTCGCTAAATGGATAAAAATTGTGCTAAATCAATGAAAATGACGACTAATTGAAGAAAATTCAATATCTTGTAAAGAATATAAGTATCTACTATAAGAATAACATTTTTTTTAACTGTAAAAGTAGTAAATTCATTGCATTATATAAGGAAAGTCATGTGTTGCCCAGATCAGATTTTGTATAATATAATGTCGAAGGCATAAGCGAAACAATGTATTTTGCAAACGCTAAACTATGCATTTCGAGATATGCCGTCCTGCCATCGGAAGCCATCGCTGATTTTTTGAAGACGCAAGCTATTCTCTATACATGTTAATTTCTTAAACTTTTGCAACAGCTTATTTTTACTTTCCTTATATACATAATGTATAAGGAAAGTGTTGTGACGGGGTCGAAAATTCGAGTTTTCGACAGGAGAGTACGTTTCAAGCATTTCTGATCACGAATCGAACATTTTTGAGGTAATGTCTGTGTGTGTGTGTGTGTGCCAGTGAGACTGTGGAGACGATATATCACGAACGAATGGAGCGATTCGAATGAAATTTGGTACAAAAATCACAATCAATGATAACTGGAAGCCTATTGTTTTTATACGCAATCGAATGTTTAGAATCCCCCCCAATTTTCGAGTGAAATTTTGATTTTTTTTTCCCGAGTGAAATAAATTTATTAAAAAATCCCATAAATTAAAAAAAATATTAACTGTAAAGAAACATGTTGACTTTCCATATGTAATATCATGCGATAAATTTGATGACATCATTCTCGTGGATCTAACACGTACCATTCACGAGAAAAGATACTTTGAGTAATAATTTTGTATTTGAACGCCAATAGTCATTTAACTGCTGTAAGAATAACTTATTTCTCCGTCCATAACGTTTGGCGAGAGTTTGGCGACGAATTTAGGGGAATGTCGCCAACTTGGCGACATTTTTTAATGTTGCCAAATTAACGAAAATCTCGCTAAATGGATAAAAATTGTGCTAAATCATTGAAAATGACGACTAATTGACGAAAATTTAATATCTTGGAATGAATATAAGTATCTACTATAAGAATAACATTTTTTTAACTGTAAAAGTAGTAAATTCATTGCATTATATAAGGAAAGTCATGTGGTGCCCACATCAGATTTTTTATATTTATGAACGCTCTTTCTATATTTATGCAATGTTAATTTTATTCTAGTTACGTAATGTAACTTTATTCCAGTATTCTGAACTAACAAATATATTGTTTAATACATTTCAGGGGCTTTTTCACGAAACGTGTTACGAAAATATTTACTTTGGAATGGAGTGAATCATTATTTTTATTTTAAAAAATGAAATGTTGGAGAATTCGCAAGCTCTTTGTAATTGGAACACTCGCGTGTTTTATCTTCTTCTTTCTGATCACGTTTCGACCATATCAACCAGTGGCTATTCCGAATGACACAGTCGATAACAGCTATATAAACAAAATATATCCCCATTTTTGGAGACTACCAAAGTTCCTGAACTTCTTTACGGAAACCTCGCTTGATCCTGGAAACATTTTAAAATCCACTGAAATCCGGAGTATTGAAGACAGCACTGTTGATTTAAGCCAAGGTATCGTGTTCGTGAATAGACCGTGGTTCATGAAAGGGGGGCAATTGAGACCCCTTCTGTCTGAGGTTAATACAACACCAGCACTGTGGCCTGAACAAGACGACAATGACAGAATAATTCAACAGCTAATGTATGTCCCCCAAAATTATTCGAATAATTTGGATTTTTCATCGCAAAAGGGTACCAACATGTTAATCCCGTGGGCAATAAAGAAAAAAGAAAATCTGAAGAAGATACTTTTATATTTTGGCAAACATGGTTTCAAAGTACCACTTGGTAGGAGTGTTTTCCTGCAGGACAAATGTCCTGTTAATACTTGCACTATAGTAACGTCTGTGAAACATGCTGAAACGGCTGACGCCGTTATCTTCCGAGAGATATATGTTGAGCCTATATTCAAAAGGACGCCTAATCAAGTATGGATTCTATATTTACTAGAATGCCCGCTGCATACGCAAAAATTTTTAGGTTTGAACAACGTCATAAATTGGACTGCAACTTACAGGCATGATTCAGATATTGTAACACCGTATGAGAAATTTGTGCCTTACGACATCAACTATGAACAACATTTGCAAGATAATAAAGATAGAAAGAAAATTAACTATGCTGACAAGAAAATTAAGAAAGTAGCTTGGTTCGTTTCTAACTGCAATTCGAGGAACAAAAGGCTTCAATATGCCTATGAATTAAGTCATTATATCGAAGTGGATATATACGGAAACTGTGGTACGAAATTTTGCCCTCGAAAAATTAATAATATTTGTTTTTCTATGTTAGACAGGAACTACAAGTTCTACCTTGCATTCGAGAATAGTAATTGTAAAGATTATATTACTGAGAAGTTCTTCGTAAATGGTCTTGGGTAAGTTGAATTACTTTATGTATAATTAAGTTGAATTATTTATCATAAGTAAGTTGAGTTATATTTACTACATCATGAATACACGTTTTCGCACAGATCCTGTTTCATTGCCCTCAAAGTTTGACAATGAGTGTTTGACAAATTTTACATTTTAATATATGTAAAATTTGTATATTTAAATAGCTCAGCGCAAACTTTATATGTATCGTATCTAAATACTTGAGTGTTTCACTTTGGGAAAATATATTTTCTGCTTTGAAGCGAAATTTCTTTTCTATGTTGACTTTTTTTTTACACTTCTATTTAGGTTGGTTTATTCTATTTGTTTGTTTGGGTCAACATCTCACAGTTTTCTCCACATTTTCACCTGTCTACCATTTCTGGAACTACAATTTCTATTGCATCAGTCATTTTCCAATGGTGTGAAATACAAGTACACGCCCTGCAAATTTGGAGACGTTACGTTCACAGGTTATCTCTCCAGAGCATTCCGAAAAATATACTGTAGTTTGAATCACCCGGTACTTTATTCAGATAGTTTCCATCTTTTGAGACAATATAAAAATGCAAGATAAAGATGCTGAATATTAATTTTGCAATATTCTAGTACATTGTAAATGACCTTTACCCTTATCTCTAACAAAGAGCGAGATAGCCACCGGTATCCCGATAGAGAAGGGAATCAGTCTCGAAAGTTACCTCATGTTGTAGTGCCGTTGGGGTTTCCAATACACATACAAGAAATTATAAAATATCTCTATTCTCGTGTTATTTACCTGATCCACGGTTTTTCTTGACATCGTGTGTGCTATATAAAAATTCTAATGCGAGTGACGTAATATCAAGATCAGTCCTAATTACGTTCTCATAATATAGATTATAAAATATAGTAGAGAAAGTATTGTTTTCGGGAAAATTTTCCTGAACATGTTTCCTCCTGAACAGGTTTTGACTATTTTCAGAGTTATGTCCGTACGTCTGTCTGTGATTAATTTCTTGTTTACATGATAGCTGCTATAAATATGATTGAATTTTTACGAAACTTTATATCCTGCTTTGTTATTGAAACATCTGGAACTGAATACAAATTTTTGAATTTCTAGTGAATCTAGTTCTTTTGAATCTAGTTATATGAAGTATGAGAAAGTGCCAATATACAGAAGCTAGAAAGATATCTTATATAATTGTTAATATTTTAAATATTAATGTAGGTAGCGTTTGATTTCTGCCAGGGTCCACCTTGTTAACTATATCACTGATCAATCACCAACTTTTTTGTAAATCAATATTTACCCAAATCAATCCCCTAACTTGAACAATAACTGCATGGGGATATTTTATGTTGTGTCCCCTTTGACCCCCTCCATTAAAGGTTCAGTCAGGTTATGTATTGCGCTTTTATGTGCTCTAACGCCACACAGTAATTCTGCCTTTCAGCGTATTCAATTATTTTGAAGATAAATATTATTACACTGCATAAATCCATTCACATAAGTGACGTGCTTGCGTTCAACATCTGTGGAGAGGAAATGGCAGTCATTCATTATTCGGTGCATTGTCTGCGATATGTTTTCAACAATTTCGCTGCAGGAATGCAATAATAAAACAGTGAAACGACAGAGAACAAACATACGAGCAATTGTGTACGTAAACTACGTTTGTGTCTTAACATGACATGAGAATTTTTTAAGCTGGGTTCTATAAAAATCACGATAAATAACACTGCTGCATCTGAGAATACAACTTTCTAGTTAGTCCTTGAAAAAAAAAGGCATAAGCAAATGTGACTACAATTGTTTAGAGGGTGTTTTAAAATTTTTCTCAACAGCTGCAGTTCTATCAAAGCGAGTACGAGGTTTCTTACCTGAGGTCTCAAAGCACCCTCGAAACAATTACAGTTACCTTATTTGCCCATGTCTGCTTTCTTTAGAGAAGTACGAGAAATTTGTATTCAATAGAAAATTATAAAAATTTATCAAAAAGGGGTGGGACAACCCAATTCGATTCCTGGCTCTACCCAAAACTGTTTCAATGTTCATGGGGAGTACGAACACGTTTTTGGGTCCGTAAATCCTTCCGAGAGGTAGGTGGTAGGGGGAGGAGAATACGATCATCCCTGTGCATACCGCCCTCACTAGATTCTGATCTAAATTGGATGGAACTTTCCGGTCATTCAAACAAACACCTTACACCTTCAGGTAGGTCGGATGGTCTGGGTCGAAGACTAAAGGTATAAAGAGTTTGATAATATTTTTTATATAATTTTTTGAAGTATTTTTCCTTTATCTGCACATGTTTGATATTAATGCATATTAAGTAATTGCAAAATAAGCCACTATAAGCTGTAATGATAAATGGAGGTATCATTTCATTTGTGGGGGCCGCAAATCCCCGATGATAGGGGATAGGTTCGAACTCAGAACCTTTAGATTACTGATCTCGCGCTATGCTATTAGCCTCAAAAGAATTCTCCAGGGCCGGGGGAATAACCGGGAATGTCTTTCGTAGCAGTGAGGGACGCAATGCTACCTCCATACACTCCCCTTCCTGGTGAGAAGCTCGGTCGAATTTCAGGGAAGACGGGGCCAGCCGGAAACCCCCCACCGCGTTCCTAAGCTGAAATTCAGTTGGTGAGCTGAATCTGCGGCCCCCATACACATTTCTCAAGCTGTTGCTTAGCAAATGGAATGAATTGCAAATGTATAAATGATAAATGAAATAGTAGTAATTGAAATTTAGTACACAAATTAAGAGACGTGTCGATTTGTCAGCAAAGCACTGAAGACGAACATATACTTTAAAGGAACGCCCTAATAAACCCTAAAGATATGTTATTAAATGAAATGTTAAACATATAACACGAAATGTTAAACTTTCATTTTATACGATTGGCTAAAATAATAGATTCCCAGGTGTTGGAAAATGATTTAAGTCAAAAAATCTAATGTTTCTTATTTCTGTAAATTTTGCTGTAAATTTTGCTCGTAAAAGAATCTCAATTCTTTTAGTTTTACGTGAAGAAATATTTAGTAATTTTAAAACTTAGGATTGCAGGACCGTATAAAATGTATGATTTCGCACTTTTATGATAAATAAGCCTCTGAATGGGGATAGTATTGTAATGATGTTTCGGTAGCATTTATCTGGCAGTCCAACTGTCTCATTTGGCGGCGAATTTTTAAATGTCGCCAAATTTAACAAAATACCATCAAATTAACGAAAATGTCGCCATATTTGATATGAATGACGACAAATCAATGAAATCGTATTTTGAAAGGGGATAGTCAAATTTGGCAACTTTTTAAAATGCCTCCAAATTAATGAAAATATTGCAAATTAACGAAAATGTCACCCACCATATCGAGGAAAAAATTCAATATTTTTGAATGAATTTAGGAATCTACTATAAGACTAGCCCATTTCACCGTCCGTCCGTAACGTTTGGCAAAATTTTTGGCGACGAATTTGGAGAGATGTCGCCAAATTGGCGAATCTTTTAAAAGTTGTGAAAATGACACAAATGTCGCCAAATTGATGGGAGGTAATGTTTTGAAAATTTTGAATTCCGTCATATGACGGGCATACTTTATAGTTATAAATTGTCATGGATAACCGATTAAAGTTTCCTTTAATCGGTTAAAGACATAGAGATCGTGAAATTCCAGAACATACTGTATATATATCACCTGCTTTAATTGGATATGTGGTTTTAACTTTTGCGCCGAAATTTAGCCAAAAGTTCGAAGTTAGAATAATTATGCTTTCAAAAACGATATTTATATTTAACACATATTTGAATTCAACGCCAATAAAGGTTATAGTCATAATTTTATGTCCCCGAAAAAACGGCTTTGCTTTTCCTGTGTTACGCTTAGTAGTGTAGGAAATTTACTGTATTTTGGAAATAAAAGTTGACAACTGCAGTGTCAATGTCTTTTCCGAACACCAGAGGAAGTACCATGATTTATATTTTGTCGCTCCACTTTTCACACGTCAGTGAATGACAATGCCCAAATGCAACAGTTACCTGAAACCACAAGCGCGACAAAAACGTAACGCATTTGCAGAAATGTTTTTATTTAAATACACAAAGCACGTAAAAAAGAGTAGTTAGAAGTGTATTATTTTGAAAGTATTATAAATAGTCATGAATGCATTTTAAGTACTTTCCTTTTTTTTTTTTTAGAATTTAGATTTCAGAACTGATATAATTTTTATATTTCTCATGCCAGCAAAATAATCTGATGTGTGTAACGCATAACTTTCACTGCAACCTCAAATTCTTCTCTTTCCATTCATAATCCCTTAAATTGAGTTGTTTTTTACAAAATACCGTGAATATATTTTTTAAATTGCACCAAACGTGTAGTTTAAATTAAACTTTTCGTTCTCATTTGGTGATCTCGCATATTTAAAAAGGCGGCGTGACAAAGTTGTCAAGTTAGATATTTTATGAAGTATTCATCCTAGTACTTTCCTTTAGAAATGTAGGAATATAGGATAATAGGGTTGGTTTGATTACTTTCGTCGTCAAAAATTAGGTGTAGAACAACCACTTTTAATGCATTAGAGAATATACCTTTATTTCAGAATTTGACGACTTTTGAGGATAATTTCGCAAAAAAGGAAAGTTTTCTTTTTACAGATAGTACCAAAATCTAATTAACACAGAGACCATACCTACGACATGTTGTGAAAATTCGGCGAACAGTTTTTGAGTGAGTGATATATCCATTACAGTTTCAAAAAAAGTATAAATGCTTCTGAATGTCCGAGTATTCTAGAATGCAAAATACTTGAAACGTGTTGATTCATCGAAAATTCTGGTTCTGATTTTCTATACGGTTTCAGTACATTTCCCTATATATTAGGATTGTAGGGGAAGTGGGATTGAGGGCTTTAATGTAAATGCTTCAACTTCTTTAAATCAATTTTACTATTTTCAAAACATCCATATATAAAAACAGATTTGTTCCATTTTTTGTTAACCCAGATAAGCCTCATGTATTCATACAAGTCACTGAACTGTTTCCAATTTGAAAAATAAAACGTTATTAATGAAGTATTTATAGAAATAACTTGGGTACTAAGTTAGTACTACTAACGAATTTATTTCTCATTCGGATGATTGTGACACAAATAAAACTAAACACTATAGAATATAAATGTATGAAAAAGTTTTGTGAAGACTCGTATTCAGATATGTTATTATTGGTAGGAATCAAAACGAAATGCTCTAGATTTATAATTAAACGCGATTATGAACAACGAATTTTAAGGGTAGGACGGTAAGTAAGGCAAAATATTAAGGGATTTATTTTATAACATATCTAGCTTTATATTGTCGCTGTATTTTTACTTTACGCAATAACAGTTGGCTACAGCACAATTTGCTGTTATCAGTCTAAGCCTAAATAAAACTCTTAGAAATCTAAATACATGGTTACTCATCATAAACTGCCATTCAACACATGCAATCCATTCTAAAATAACTTTGAACCAGTTATACTATTCGACGATAAGTAAATATTCTTAACTAAATTTATCGAATCACAATATTAACATTTGAAAGTGTAGTTCCTACTTTATAGCTAATTTTTAACTTTATGATTTTATTTTTATACGATTAGAATGATTTCTACTTAATTTTGACTTATTTTTACCTTAATCTTCTTGGTTGTTCTAGCACAGCAAGATACATTTCATTACTATTAAAATATTGCTTAACATTTTATCTAATCGTTTGACAAATGTCAAATCTGTGAAGAAACATTCGGACTAGCAGGTTCTGTGATGCATATGAACCTGGTGTATAGAGGTACAAAATGGAACTGGACATCATTATGTTTCATAGAAATAATGTAAATAGGGCCAGATATTATATGTTGCGAGAAGATGCGACCTGAATCAGTAAATCCACTGTACAAATTTAATACAAAGATATAACTTCTAATTTTTTTGCATAATTACTTTCCTTATATACATAATGTATAAAGAAAGTATTGTGACGGGGTCGAAAATTCGAATTCGAGTTTTCGACGGGAGAGCCCGTTTCAAGCATCCCTGATCACAAATCAAACATTTTTGAGGTGATGTCTCTGTGTGTGAGTGTGTGAGAAAGTATGTGTGTGTGTGAGAAAGTATGTGTGCGTGTGTGTCAGTGAGTCTATGGAGACGATATCTCACGAACAAATGGAGCGATTCGAATGAAATTTGGTACAAAAATCACAATCCCTAAATACTGGAAGCCTATTGTTTTTAAACGTAATCGAATGTTCAGAACCCCCTAAATTTTCGAGTGAAATTTTGAAAAAATCAAAACCTTTAATAAGGTTACGCAAATAGCCATTTCTTATGTAATTTTTCCTTAGAAAACGATTGACATAAACTTTAGAAAGCTAGCACGAACCGTTCTTACGATATTGCACATTTTTTAAATAAATTTATCAAAAAATCCCATAAATTAAAAAAAAATATTTTAACTGTTGAGAAACAACTTCACTTTTCATATGTAATATCATGCGATAAATTGGGTGACATCATTCTCGTGGATCTATCTCGTTCCATTCATGAGAAAAGGTACTTTGAGTAATACTTTTGTATTTGAACACCAAATAGTTATTTATCTGCTATAAGAATAACTTATTTCTCCGTTCATAACGCTTAGCGAGATTTTGACGCCGAATTTGGCGGAATGTCACCAACTTGGCGACTTTTTAATGTTGCAAAATTAACGAAAATCTCGCCAAATGAATAAAAATGACACTGAATGAATGAAAATGACGACTAATTGACGAAAATTCAATATCTTGGAAAGAATATGAATATCTACTATAAGAAAACTCTATTCTTTTATTGTAAAAGTAGTAAATTCATTGCATTATGTAAGGAAAGTCATGTGTTGTCCACTCCGATACTTTTATATTGAGATTAACATCAATTTCAAGATATGTCTGTCCAGTAATGCAAAAATCTGATTTTAATAATGAAAATCTTATTCAAGATTGCAATGCTATTTCACCAATCAATGATCCAGTACTTGCGATGTTGATTTTGAACACTCGTCTTGGCATTTCCTGTTTTAAATATTTAAAGTAACAGGCACTGATAGATTGTACTGCACATGGTAGATTTTTCGGTTTTCTTAACATATCAAGTGGATGTGAACTCTGATTCTATTGTGAACATTCTGTTAGCCACTAAATGCATTATTTTGCCAGCATGGCCGTATATGCCCTTTGACGTATAAAAATCCTCCTTCAGCTATAAATTTTATTTCGTAGATCCATATGAACTTACAGAAGATATATGGTTCTCCCACACATAGACGTAAATCCCCAGATCGTCCCCCCAGGAGAAATTTCAAGCGTGAAGTTGCATATATGATTGAAGTGAAATGCAATAGTAACGCATTGCATTAATAGATGCCAATATCGGCATGTTATATCTAAAAATATACTTTGTTAATAAAAGGGTATACAATAATTAATGATATTACATGGTTTTAGGAGTAAAACCAGTTACTTTTGTTAAAATAAGAAAGTATTTGTAACTACATCAGAAAGCACTAAAACCCTGTCTGATGTTTCTTTATCAGTAAAATAGCAGATATTAACATTACATCAGTAATCGTGAATATTTTAAGAAAGGTATTGCTGATACTAATGTAAAGTTAAAATAGCAATATATCAATCAAATTATCTATACGACTTTAGTCTTAAGTCATCAATACTCTTGATGTCAATCCATTATGCAAAAAAAAAACACAACGGAGGTATGAGGTAAGTGTACCTAAAACAAGCCATATTTTAAAATGTAAATGGTAAAATCTGCCTAGATTTTGAAACCTTCATTATGACTTCCTTTCATTTCAGACATAATGTTGTACCGATTGTGATGGGTGCCCGACGTGAAGATTACGCCCGTGTTGCACCTCCTTATTCTTACATCCACGTAGACGACTTCTCTTCACCGAAAGACCTTGCTGAATATTTGTACCGGTTGGACGCCAATGACACCTTATACAATGAATATTTTTCCTGGAAAGATAGTGGTGAATTTATAAACACCTACTTTTGGTGTAGGTTATGTGCGATGCTCCATGCCCCTCTACAGCACAGGAGCTATGCAGACATTCGTCAGTGGTGGAATAAGCCAGGGACGTGTAACGTTAACAGTAAGTAGCATCTGTCCAAGTGCTGTAGTTTTAACAATCCAGGTCTCAAGTCGTATGACTTTTGACCTTGAGAAGGAATGTCTCATTCTGTGGAAAACTGAATTGAACGGAGCAACATTGCTGCTATTTAAAGAAATTAATGGATGTAGGCATGTAAATATGACTGTCTTAAATAAAAGATCCTAATCATTTTAAAAATATTACGCTTTGCCTGTAGTTTTATTTCTGGTTAGACTATTAAATGCGCTTTGAGAAATTTCATATCTGGTTTTACACTCGTATAGCACAAAATCTTTTTGACGTAAACAGCAAATATGGCCGTGGTGTCTGGCTGCATTTCGGAGCATTACGAAATATGTAAACTCTTTGGACGGTTACATCTCAATCTATTGGATGAAAATATTAAGAAACATGTTAGTCGAAAATAGGGTACCATTTTTAAATATATAAAACTAGTAAAAAACAGGTAATTGAATGGACTCATGCATATGAAGTATGCGAGCTGTGAAATATTTCAAAATAAAACGTAATTTAACAAATAATTGTGAAGTTAGAAGTATAAAAAAATTATTTCAATATGGATTTTAAAATTTGAATATTTATAATATAAACACCTTGATTTATCAGTGTCTATCTCTGGGTAACGCTTGACGAAAATTTTAGCGACGAATTTGGCGAGATATCTCCAACTTGGCGACTTTATTATCAATGTTTCGAAATTGATGTACATTTGGCCAAATAAATAAAATTAATTGCGTTTTGAAAGGGAATAGTATTGTAATGATTTTTCCATAGTTTGTCAAGTCCAACCATCTCACTTGCGACAAATTTCGCGACTTTTTAAAATGTCAAATTTATCAAATGTCGCCAAATCGATAATGTCGCCAAATTGGTAAATATGGCGCCAAATAAATGGAATTAATGGTGTTTTGAAAGTGTATAGTATGGTAATGATATTTCAGTAGCGTTTACCTGTCAGTCCAACCGTCCCACTTGGAGGCAAATTTGGCGAGTTTTTTAAAATGTCTCAAACTTGAACAAAATATCGCAAAAATTAAAGAAAATGTCATCAAATCGATGAAAATTCAATATCTTTGAAAGATTATAAGAATCTACTATAAGAAAAAGACATTTTTCTTTTCGTCTGTCAGAGACGTTTGTCAAAAAATTTTTCAAGGGATTTGGCGGGGTGTCACCAAATGGGAGGCAAATACATTGCAAATTTTGAATTCAGTCATATGACGGTCAAACCTAGTTAAATTGGAATACAGGGAAACAATGAAATCAAAGTAACGCATTTAATATGTAAAATCGTATTTTATACACAGGAGCCCATTTAAATACAAATGCACACACTTTGATTAACTGTTTAAAAGTTTATTTGTTACTTGTATGAAGCCTAACGAGCATGTGCGATTTAAAAATGGCGGTTTCGCCTTGTTACACTTTGTTTTAATAATTGAAATTGTGATTCTAAAAATCTGCACTCTATTTCACGTATATATGCGAAGTTTCATCTTACCCAATTTAGTTTTTGTGTAAAAAGGATAACAGAATTTAGCCAAATGTTGATTTCGCTTCGTTAGGAATGATCTTAACTTTGCTCGTCCAAACTAATTTCGATAATTTTGATTATCTTCATTTTACATAATTCTATACAAAATATCTTCAAAACTATAAAATATAGATATAGTGAGCAACAAGAAATAGAAAATCTAGTTATGAATGTTTATTTATAAGACCTTTAAGGTTTTAAGCAATCAAATTGTCCAGTACCTGATTGAAAATTTTCCATTTTTGAAGTTTGTAATGCTTATATTTTAAAAATCTAAACGTTTGTAGTTGAACAGTAAGGGGGGTAATTTGTAGAACTTTAACAATGCTACAATGATAAATTTATATAATTGGATTTTGGATCGTGATTTTAGTTTTCATATTATAGATGTTAATAATTTTAATAGTTTGAAATGCTTTGAAAAAGCATTGGCAACGTTGAGGCTGTGTAATATTTTTACGTCTATACCATATACATTTTACATCCATATAATTTACATTTATATCATTTCCCCGCTTTGACTATCATTATTCCTCATTATTCGTACTATCATTATTCCTCCTTATTCATACTATCATTATTCCTCATTATTCATACTATCATTATTCCTCATTATTCATAGTATCATTATTCCTGGAAACATCATTTTCCAGAAAAAAAATGCTACGAAAAGATACAATTTTGAATAATTCGAGATTCTAACTGAAATTACGAAAAGTTCTATTTTGTACATTTTACTTTATATACACAAAATGCCATAGTGATATATATGAAAGTTCATTCTTGAGTTGTGTCACATCTCATAGACATGAGGGTACGGTCCCTGTGGATGCCTCCCCCACTGGGTTCCGGTCTAAATTGGGTGGCACTTCCCGGCCGTCCAAACAGTTACCTTACACCTTTCTGGTAGGTCGGACGGTCTGGGTTTCAACAACAACATCTCATAGACATGCATCAGACTTACGTACATCTTTTCGAAAGTGATCGATGTGTATTTAAGAGCTATTTAACCTGCTTATATGCCGAAATATTAAATTTAAAAAAAATTCCTCGAAAACAATACTTCATGCAATAGTATGAGTAAGTAGCAAGAGATCAAAAATTTAAGTTAATACTGGTTGCCAACATCACACAATCTGTTTTGTCCCAACAAATTGAAAACAAAATATTAAGATACTGTGTGATATGCTGCATTATTATAGTTAAAGAAAGCATTTTTAAGTTGAAAACCACAGAGGATGTATATTAATATAGTACTTATTGACCGCAGATGAGAATAAGTAAATATTTTTGGCAACTAGGGTGGTGTTCGGCTGTTCACGCTGGTAAAAATGTTCGCGGATGTTTTTATCATTGGCTTGTCATCCGGATATGGGTGTTAGCGTTTTCAAGAATGGAATTGAAGATTATAACTGGAAATTTTCTTTTCCCTATTGATGTAGATCTTAAAATTTTATTTTCCATATTGACGTAGAAATGATAAATGTATTTTCCCTATTAATGCAGAACTTTAAATTTTATTTTTCCTACTGACGTAGAAATTGAAAAGTGTTTTTTTCTACTGACGTAGAAATGAAAAATGTGTTTTTTCTGCTGACGAATAGCTGAAAAATTTATTTTCGCTGTTGGTGTATAATTTGAGGATTTTTTCGCTATTCATGTAGAACTGAAATTTATTTTTCATACTGGCGGAGAACTGAAAAATATATTTTCCATGTTGGCGACGAATTGAAAAATGTGTTTTCCATATTGCTGTGGGACTGAAAAATTTCTTTTCCCCATTGGTGTAGAAATGAAAAGTCCATTTTTCCTATTGATATAGAGTTGAAAAATGTATCTTCCCTATGGTTTTAAAATAAAAACAGTTCGTTCCGTATTGGTTCAGAACTAAAATTCTTCCTATAGGCGTAGCACAGAAAACTTCTTTCTTTATTGGCATGAAACTGGATTTTTTCCGCTTTCAATGTAAACCTTTTTCAATTACACAGACAAAAACCAATCTAGCATGAATAAATTTATTGATTTTGAAATAAGAAATATAAGCTTAAAAAAATCGAATTATGCAAAGTAAACTATTAAAATTCAATTATAAAAATATGTATTCGAAGGATTATCAATTTAAAATAGACACACTGGAAATCTAATTAATAAATTTATTAATTACGTTAGATAATTTAAAAATTAATGTAGAATTAAATTCTCAAAATGTATCGTACATAAAAGCTTCCATCCTGCGATACAAAGACATGTTATTAAGCTTAAAAATTTGTTAATGATGTTGCTCTAATGGAAATTTAATGATGTAATAAATTTAAATGCATTAGTTGAGCTCGGGAATTTTTTTTAACATTCAATTTATTTCATTTAAACAGTATACTTCAGGGTTTTTTTCTTGCGTTTCAGCTTGTCAAATTAAAAATGATTATGTATTTTGAAACATACATTTTCCAATTAAAGATTTTAATATTAGCGTTATGAATTACGCAGATAATTTTGTATAAAAGGCATTATTTCTTACATAGTTATGCATAATATACATTTTTTATTATGGTTTCGAAATAATTTAATAATTTGGAAATAAACGTGCTTTATTAGTAACAGCATAAGACAGCTGATTAAATGTGTGTAAAAGGATTTACAAGGAAAGAAAAAGCATTGCTCGTTCGGATAATTGAGATAGCAATCGCTACAGAACCGACATTTTCCCTTTATTTTTGTTAGGTGACACTGAATTACACGCTGTCTTGCATATTCATAATTGCCTTGAGTGCTCCGAGTTGCATTCGTTTGCTTTTCATTCAACTGATTTATACCGTCTGAGTTTTTTAGCTTTATTAAATTTTTCGGATTGGCAAATTCGATAGAAGTTTACTGCAGTGACTACTTCATTTTATTTATCCTGAGAAAGAAGGCTATTTTCAGCTTATGAAACAGGTTTACAAATTGAATATACAGGCTTATGCTGAATTCTTATAATTCAAAACTATAAAATATACTTGAGTATGTAAATTATTTTTAATCAAGCATTAATTTCAGAAATTCAGAACTGTTTTAACCATTATTTTTCAAAAATTAAACCATTTAGTTAGCCAGTGATTGGCAGTGGATTTAACTCGGGGTTAAATCCTACACCACACTTTACGGATTCACATTCCACTATTAGTTTCGAGTTAGTTTAAAAGAAACTGGAAAAATTCCCAAATTCGATATGTCAAATGGCATATACGGGATAAACGCTTAATTCCAAATTGAGATATTTTGACTTTTAATTTTGAATGTCATTAGTCATTACAAAGCCAGTGTGTTGAAAAATACTTTATTACTGTCTCATAGATAGTATTGGAAAAGTATTGTTCACAAAAATTTTCGATTTCGAAATTTTGATGCCAATATATGTTTTAAGACCTCCCGAACGCGTTTTAACTTCTTTTGGAGTGGTGTCCGTCTCCGTTTGTCTGTTTGTCTGTGTGTCTGATGTCTGTGGTCGATTTCTTGTTTACATGATAGCAGCCACAAATATTAATGGATTTTCACGTTATTTTATATTTGGCTTTCTTATAAAAAAAATCTATAACTAGATAGAATTTTAATTTTAACGAAAACTTCTTTGAATGTTACTCGAAATTATATATATTTTTAACATAGCAGCATAGGACAAAATTTGACATACTCATACATACATGGGTTTATTTATGCTTAATGATCACGAGACATAACAATTTCAAATATTGTTGTGACAAATAGCCTCGATGCTAATTCTTTGTTCGTGACGTCATTAGTTCTCCTTGTAGGTCAAATTAACCCACTGGGGAACAAATTGTCAAATATGGTATCAATCGAAACATTTTTTTAAGCTACTTAAAGTGAAGGATAACACACTATAGTTGTAATAATTTGGATCCACATTCCAATTTTTTCAATTTTTTTCTTGTTAAATTTGAAAAAAAAATGAATACTAGTATGAGAAATTCGAGTTGATTACACTCATATTATATTGGCATCCCCGTTTAAATATGTATCCCATCATGGTATTGACATGGCAATGGCTTAATTTATTTTGACATTGAACAATGATTGTTTGTTCATTTCATATTTTCAAATAAGTTAATTTTAAATAATATTTGCCATATGGCAGCATGTACAGAAATACCTTTGTTAACGTCCGATCAATATACTTCCACCTGGAAGCGAAATGTTAAATATCACATTTTTTATAACCCTTGGATTAATTAAAATATTAGATGCACAAAGCATATTTATTAGTGGTTCTTTTAGTTTGATATGTGGTTTGCATATTTGTATCGTGAACTACCAGCAATCAAAGCCAACGGCTGTACCGTGCAGAAAACACCGGTTCCCGTTAGATCACCGAAGTTAAGCAGCATCGGACGCGGATAGTACTTGGGTGGGTGACCACCTGGGAGCACCGTGTGCTGTTGGCTCATTTAAGTCGACGTGGTGGCCGAACGGTCAAGACGAGCGTTTCCAGCGATCGATCGGACGCCATGTTGTGGGTTCGAGTCCCACGTAAGGCATGGATGTTATGTGTTGTGGGCGCAGTGTGTTCCGCCCCCCCCCTCTGGTGCGCCTGGGGCAACATCCTAAGACGGCAAAATGTTTCACGATTCTGCCCTACATAGGGCAAACGACGTAAGTCGACGTAGAGTCTGTTAGAAATAAATGATCTCTCATCGCTACGAAAGACTGACAAACGCAAAAACACTGACTCTCGCCTTTCCGCAGAAGAGGAATGTGTTTACTTCGAGAAATCTGCGCGCGCATCAAAGAGACTATACCGGTACACTTACGAACTGAAGTTCTGTTCTGTGTCGTGGATGCTTCGTTTGATGTCGCAGCAAAATGCTTGTTTCTTTGTTTTCCTATGTAATTTTTAAATGCAGAATCTAATTAAATAATATGTTTTTTCTTTCAATCAAGAGCAATTATTCCTGAGATCAAGATGGTAAACAAACACACTAAAACTGATATTTTTTAAGACTTTAGGAGGAAAGAAGAAAAATTGCCCTACGCCCTTCAAACAGAAAGGTAAGCATTTTACCTATTATAATTATGCTGTGGATAAAGTAAAATGATATTATAACATTTATTCTCATTGGCGAGTCAGAGTGCCATTACCTATGCACAACCGAGCTCCTATATTTTCATCAGATTATGAGACTGAAGTTGTTACCTGTCTCGCTGGAGAAATTGGTACTAACAAAATAAAATAGCAGCATTTTTCATGAACAATAAAATTATTATTTGAAAAAGGGCATAAAAATAAGTAACCGAAAAGAAAATTGATATACAAATATATCACAATTATTTTTTCGTTCCCCATTGACTTCGTAAAAAACTTCCAAACCGAAAGTGATTTTTTTTACGGAATAAGATAAAAAGAAATATCGCACTGCAAATAAACAAAAAAAGGAAAATATTTCTCAAGGAAACTAAAAATAAAATATAATGGCATCTATCAAGGAAAGTCACTTGATCGAAAAATTAAACCAGGGTAACTATTCCAATTGGAAGTTTAAAATGGAAATGACATTATTGAATAAAGAATTATCAGAAACGATAACAGAAGTGGCTCCGGACCCAATTACCGACGAATGGCAGAAAAAAGATAGAAAAGCCAGAGCGCTCATAAATTTATGTATTGAGGATTCCCAAATCGTTCACGTCAAGCATCTCACCACGGCGCGCGATACTTGGAATGCGCTTCGTGCAATACACGAAAGAGCTAATTTATCCAGCAAACTATACCTTTTACGAAAGTTGTACAGTATAAAGTTAGATGAAAGGGGAAACATGCAACAACATATAACCAAAATTCTGGAAACAGTGGATAAACTTAAAGCAATCGGAGAGGAAATAAATAACTCGCATATATCAGCACTATTTCTGTGTTCGCTACCCCCCAGTTACGAAACGCTGATAACGGCGTTGGAAGCGCGACGAGAGGATGAACTGACGCCGGAATTCATTAGTAGCAAACTGATTGATGAATATAATAGACGTAGGGATCACCAAGAAATGCCGCAAAACATGGCAAAGGCTTTTCACGCGAATAAGAAATTCTCTAACACCTATGGCTACAAAATGGATAACAAATACTGCTCACATTGCAAAATGAAGAACCACAACAAATCTGAATGTTGGCGTCTAAAGAATAAGACCAATGAGCCCGGCAGATATAAAGATTATAAAAATAAATTCAGACACAACTCATCACAGTTAGTGTATGAGGGAAACGACAGACCGGCCGCGAAGTCACGAACACAAGAAAGATATTCAGACACTGTAGATAAAGTAGGATCGAAATTTAGAGACTTAGTGCTCATAACTAATCAAACTGAAGAAGACAGCTGGATCGTTGATAGTGGTTCCTCATCCCACATAACAAATAATAAGAATTTATTCACTAAAATAAATAATGCAAACAAATCTGAAGTTATTGTTGCTAACGGTAAAGCCTTAACCGCCTATGGGTCAGGCGAAGTAAAAATAAAAAGTCGAGCCTCGGATGGAGAGATAAGACAAGTAACGCTACAGGAAGTACTATTTGTGCCAGAACTGAAAGCTAATTTATTTTCCGTACGAAAAGCAACACAGCGTGGATGCAAAGTAACTTTTACTAAAGACAACTGTCAGTTAACTTACAATGATGAAATATTCTTAGAAGGAAAAATAAAAAATAACCTATATGAGCTAGACCTGCTCACACCACAAAACAAAAATGTTACATATATGGTAAATAACTGTAACAACCCCAATTGTGTTACATTATGGCACAGAAGAATGGGTCACAAAAACTTCGGCTCTATAAAGGAAATTAAATCGAAACAGTTAGCCGAAGGCATAAACATCAACGAATGTAAACATGAACTAAATTGCGAAACTTGTATAAAATCAAAACTCACCGACATGCCATACCCCAAATCTACTCAAAACAGGGGGACTCATATTCTACAACTTGTGCACAGCGACGTATGCGGACCAATGCAAACTCCCACTATAGGAGGAAAATCATACGTGCTAACATTTATTGATGATTTCTCCAGGTACACAATGACCTATCTCTTATCAAAAAAGAGTGAAGTTTTGTGTAAACTGAAGGAATACATCGCTTTTACGACAAACAAATTCGGAAAAAAACCAGAAATACTGAGAAGCGATAATGGCGGCGAATACGTCAGTAAAGAATACGAGGAATATCTAAGTGACAACGGCATACATCACCAGTTGACCGTGCCACACTGTCCATCCCAAAATGGCGTAGCGGAAAGAAAAAACAGGTCACTAATCGAGATGACACGAGCTATGTTGTCAGAAGCAAATTTAGGCAAAAAATTCTGGGGAGAGGCTATAAACACTGCCAATTACCTACAAAATAGACTTCCCACAAAGGCCAATTCAAAAACACCGTACGAAATGTGGACTGGTATGAAACCAAATCTTCGTCATTTAAGGGTCTTTGGCTGTAAAGCATATTCCTACATCCATAAAAGCAAACGAGGAAAATTAGATGAAAAAGCCCAAGAAGGGATTTTTGTCGGATACGACGACAGATCAAAAGCTTACAGAATATATACAGAAGGAAAAAACATAACACTTGCTAGAACGGTTAAATTCCTCGAAAAATCAATGCAAATTTCAGAATTAAGCTCAAAGGAATTATTCGAAGGAACAGATAGTGAAGTCGAAAAAACTAATGCTCAAACAGATGAAAAACCCGAAGAGAGCGAGATTGAGTTTGAGGCACCGTCAGATGATGAACAAATAAATTCTGATAACATAACCGCTAGTCAACCTCGCAGATCCGAGAGATCGAACAAGGGAGTACCTCCCGATCGACTCATCTACTTAGCGCAACAAGCTAACACCGTCGAACCCAGAGACTATAATGAGGTACTAAAAATTAAGAGCCCACAAGAGAAACAAAATTGGCTAGACGCTATGGAAGAAGAAATGCAATCTTTGCAAGAAAATAACACATTCACATTGATGGAACCCCCGCATGGAAGAAAAATAGTTGGTTCAAAATGGACATATAAAATTAAACACGACTCTCAGGGAAAAATAGCTAAATACAAAGCAAGACTGGTAGCAAAAGGATTTTCACAAAAATACGGTGAAGATTATTACGAAACTTTCGCACCAGTGGTCTCACACAGCACAATTAGAGCATTCCTGGCAGGAGCAGCATTTAGAAAACATAACGTACAACACATTGATATTAAAACTGCTTTCTTACACGGGGATTTAGACGAAACAGTTTACATACAACAGCCAGATGGCTACATCTCCCCGGGTAACGAAAACAAAGTATGGAAATTAAATAAAGCTATATATGGGTTGAAACAGGCCGCAAGAGCCTGGCATCTAAAAATAAGTGACTCTCTAAAACAATTAAAATTCGTGCAGAGTACTACTGATCCATGTCTATTCAAAAAGGGAAAAGGAAGAGAAACTATCTATGTAATCGTATATGTGGATGATATTCTAATATCAGGATCAGAAGAACAAATTGACGAAAGAACTGGGCAGACAATATGAATTAAAAAATTTGGGTGAAGTTAATTATTACCTTGGAATTAGCATAAGAAAAAACCATGATGGAGATTATCTATTAAATCAAAAAAATAAGATTGAAGAAATTGTAAATACATTTAATTTGCAAGATTCAAAACCCTATAGTACACCAATGGCAACTGGATATTTGAGAAATGAAACAGAAGAAAACCTGCTTCCTAATAACACCAAATATCGCCAAGCTATTGGAGCTCTTCTATATATTGCCACGGTCACAAGACCAGACATCACAGCCGCAACAAACATTTTAAGTCGGAGAAATGAGAAACCACGTCAAATGGATTGGAACGCAGTAAAGCGTCTAATAAGTTATCTAAATCATACAAAGGATCTAAATTTGGTAATAAAATCAACGACAAAACCAATTCTTACAACATACGCTGATGCCGACTGGGCAAGCGATAAAACGGATCGGAAATCCACGAGTGGTAATCTTTTCTTAATTGATGATTCTCCTATACACTGGTTAAGCAAAAAACAATCATGTGTTGCACTTTCCTCAGCAGAGGCGGAATATATATCCGCTGCTAACGCAGTTCAAGAAGTACTGTGGTTAATCAACCTACTCAAAGATCTCGATATGCTTCAACAGCTCCCGATTACTATTTTCGAAGATAACCAGTCATGTATAAAAATGATTGAATCACCGAAGTACATGTCAAGAACCAAGCATATTGACATCAGATTCCACGCCATAAGAGATTTTCAGGAATCGGGTGTAATCCAGTTGAGTTATCTTCCAACTAAGCTAATGACAGCGGACATGATGACAAAACCACTGCCAAAGCCTGAATTTCTGAAGCACAGATCCAAACTGCTACAGCCGTGATATGCAGCTCCAGAGATCAAGGGGGACTGTTAGAAATAAATGATCTCTCATCGCTACGAAAGACTGACAAACGCAAAAACACTGACTCTCGCCTTTCCGCAGAAGAGGAATGTGTTTACTTCGAGAAATCTGCGCGCGCATCAAAGAGACTATACCGGTACACTTACGAACTGAAGTTCTGTTCTGTGTCGTGGATGCTTCGTTTGATGTCGCAGCAAAATGCTTGTTTCTTTGTTTTCCTATGTAATTTTTAAATGCAGAATCTAATTAAATAATATGTTTTTTCTTTCAATCAAGAGCAATTATTCCTGAGATCAAGATGGTAAACAAACACACTAAAACTGATATTTTTTAAGACTTTAGGAGGAAAGAAGAAAAATTGCCCTACGCCCTTCAAACAGAAAGGTAAGCATTTTACCTATTATAATTATGCTGTGGATAAAGTAAAATGATATTATAACATTTATTCTCATTGGCGAGTCAGAGTGCCATTACCTATGCACAACCGAGCTCCTATATTTTTATCAGAGTCTAATGCTAGAATCTAGTGCCTGGCTATTGGGGGGGAAAAAACTACCAGAGATCATCGCTGTATAGTAAAAAGCGTTTAGAAATAATGCAAAAAGCATTATAAAATGCATTAGAAATAATGCAAAAAGCATTATAAAAGCATATAATGCAAAAAGCATTAAATTCGACTATGTAGAATATCTAGGTCTTTAGAGGATTAACAGGATAAAAATGCGGATATCATGACATAGCCACTCTTTTTAATAACGAAATTGCTATCTTTTAGACATCAATAGATGTCTATTACTGATTTTAAATATTTTTCTCTGTATGGATATCTCAATGGTATGCATATGGCAACGGCAGATTAATTCATTTAAACAATGAAGACATAAACCAGAATTTTTAATACCTCCATTATTTAATGGATTTCTGTTTCCAGCGTAAACTTACCAAAACCTTGAGGGAAAACAGCTAACGGGAATGCTAAATGAGAACCACATGCTAGTGAAAATAAAAGTATACAAATGTTTACATATTATATAAAAATTCTTATTGACCAATGCTTGACTGCAATTCTGACCAATGCTTGACTGCTGCAATTAAGCCTTTGTCTAAGCCTTTATCTAAGCCTTTTTGTTTCTCTGAATGGTTACGTTTTTTTTTCCAATTACTTTTCAGTGCAGTTAATTTTCTCATTTTACTTATCTGTTGTCACACTATGGCTTTATGAACGCAGCAGGACGTATTTCAAGATACATCTTTGTATTTTATCAATTAACAAGGCTGATAGGATTCCTTTTAATGGGCGAATGATGTCATATTTTTAAGGCGTATGCAAGCTCTGCACAAACTGCCTCATGTGTTTACACGGAGTACGGGCACATTAAACATTTGGGTCTGTAAGTCCTTCCGAGTAGGAGACGGAGAGTACAGACCCTATGGATGCCACTCCCACTGGATTCCGGTTTAAATTGGGTGACACTTCGCGACAGTCCAAACAGATACCTTACACTTCGGGTAGGTCAGACGGTCTGGTTCGAGAAAGAACAAGGTCTATCTAAATTTATAAAGAAGGTATGAGAATGCGAATGAAAATCTGCCCCATACCATTGATCAATTTGAAACAATTTCATACCTCTTATCTCAGAACGTTGTTTTTCAAAATACATTTTACCGTCACAAGACCGACTAGTTGGCGCCATTGTAACAATAGTTTAGCATTTTTGCTAGCACAATATTCTCTTTTGAGGTTAAGCTCTTGGATTATTCGCCTTCAAGAAGAAAACCCTTTTGTTGCCGAAACTATCGACTACTTTTATAATTTTATTTGAAGTAATTTACGTTGTTATTTATTTATTTAAAGTAATGTACTTTAATGGCTCTTGAAGAGCTGGCATGCTGCGTTCATATCTAATCGAAAAAATATGAATAAAACTGAAGTCACATTCACAAATCAATAATTGCAAGTGTATAACAATATTTTATCCATAACTTGCGCAAATAGTGCGTGGCCAGACTGTTTACCCCTCTAATGGATTTATAGTATGTGAGGAGCTGACGTTGGGCAAATTATCGTGATTTTGCTGCAGGCCACATGAATATTGATGGGGATAAATTTAAATTCAGATGCAGCACGAGTATAATTAAGGATATGGGGATATCAGTGAGGTAAATGATTATTCAACAAAGTTAGAGTACAGAAAATAGCTTTTGTATCTTTGCATAAAGAAAATGAAATGTGGAATTCTGCGTAAACTAGATTATTGTGTTTTATATAATCTGTAATACAGATGTAGATATTTATGACATTTATATATATATAGCACGTCGGCTACAATAATGCCACAACTCATAAAACAGAGAGTTTGATTTAATGTCATTGTTCAATTAGCGAGGATCGAAACTATAACCATGTAGAGTGATCTTTGATTGACTTTTTCGTAATTGCAAAACTCGCCGCCAGAGAGCAAAAGTGTCGTTTGTGCAATAAACAATTTTGAACTGTATTAGATATGAAAATTGTCCCTTTAGAATTTATACGGGAAGGTTTGTTTCACTTACAACATTTTGGGGGAATTTGGAAGAGAATTTGGCCAGGCATTAGTCAAGAACAGGGAGAAAATTAAAATATTCATAATCCAAAATGTATGAATTATTTGGATTGAAAAGTTCCACAACTAGAAAACATATGCAACACAAATCAAAGGTAATTGCAAGTCTCCATGTTTCTTAAAATAGGGTCTTTTCAATCAATAAATTTTTAATCATCAATTATTAATGAAATATATTTTCAATAGTTTCATTAGAAGAATAGCCAGCAGACGATTTCGTTGTTTAAAGCGTATTGCAGTTAATATGGTCAGGAATGAAATAAAAAACTCTATTGAAATTGAATTATAAAATAAAATCTGATGTGGGCAAGACATCACTTTCCTTATATAATGCAATGAATTTACTATTTTTACAATAGAAAAGAAGATTTTTCTTACAGTAGCTATTTATATTCTTTCCAAGAAATTGAATTTTCGTTAATTAGTCATCATTTTCAATGATTTAGTGTTATTCTTATGCATTTGGCGAGATTTCCGTTATTTTGGCAACATTTAAAAAGTCGCCAAGATGGAGACATTCCGCCAAATTCGGCGCCAAAATCTCGCCAAGCGTTATGGACGGAGAAATAAGTTATTCTTATAGCAGATAAATAACTATTGGCATTCAAATACAAAAGTATTACTCAAAGTGACTTTTCTCATGAATGGAACGAGCTAGATCCACAAGAATGATGTTACCCAATTTATCGCATGATATTACATATGAAAAGTGAACAAGTTTCCCAACAATTAATATATTTTTTTAATTTATGGAATTTTTTGAAAAATTTATTTTAAGAATGTACAATACCTCGAGAACGGTTCATGCTAGCGTTCAAAAGTTTATGTCAATCGTTTTCTAAGAAAAAATTACATTAGAAAAGTCTATTTGCGTAACTTTATTAAAGGTTTTGATTTTTTGATGATTTTTTCAAAATTTCACTCGACAATTTAGGGGGATTCTGAACATTCGATTACGTTTATAAACAATAGTCTTCCAGTATTCACGGATTGTTATTTTTGTACCAAATTTCATTCGAATCGGTCCATTCGTTCGTCAGTTATCGTCTCCAAAGGCTCACTGGCACACACACGCACACACACACACATACTTTCACACACACACACACAGACAACACTTTAAAAATGTTTGATTCGTGATCAGGGATGCTTGAAATGTGCTCTCTCGTCGAAAACTCGAATTCAAATTTTCGACCCCGTCACAATAATTTCCTTATACATTATGTATATAAAGTAATAATAAAACAATCGTTTGCTTTAGCTGTATATTAAAAGATATCAGGAAGAGTTCGTTGTAAACCAACAAAATAAATGAAGAAAATGTGAAATACATATTTGCTTTACATATAATGTATAAGGAAAGTATTGTGACGGTGTCGAAAATTCAAATTCGATTTTTCGACTTTAAAGCACGTTTTAAGCCTCCCTGAACACGAAACAGACGTTTTTGAGATGATGTCTTTGTGTGTGTGTGTATATGTGTGAAAGTATATAAATGTGTGTGTATGTGTGAAAGTATGTGAGTGTGTGTGTGAAATTATGTGAGAGTGTGTGTGTGTGTGAAATTATGTGAGTGAGTGTGTGTGTGTATGTGTGCGTATGTGTGTGTGTGTGTGTGTGTGTGTGTGTATGTGTGCGTATGTGTGTGTGTGTGTGTATGTGTGCGTATGTGTGTGTGTGTGTGTGCGTGTGCCAATAAATCTGTGGAGACAATATCTCACGATCGAATGGAGCGATTTGAATAAAATTTGGGACAAAAATTACAATCCATGAATACTGGAAGCCTATTGTTTTTGTACGCAATCGAATGTTCAGAACCCCATAAATTTTCGAGTGAAATTAAAAAAAAAATCATCAGAAAAATAAAACCTTTAATAAAGTTAAGTAAATAGTCATTTCTTATGTAATTTTTCATTTGAAACGATTGATATGAATTTTAAAGCGCTAGCATGAACCGTTCTCGAGATGTTGCGCATTTTTAAAAAAATTATCAATACGTCATATAAAATAAAAAAATATATATAATATGCTCACTTTTCTTAGTAATATCATGCGATAAATTTGGTGACATCATTCTCATGGATCTAGCTAGTTCCATTCATGAGAAAAGATACTTTGGAAAATACTTTTGTATTTGATCACCAATAGTCATTTATCTGCTATAAGAATAACTTATTTCTCAGTCCATAATGCTTGGCAAGATTATGGCGACGAATTTGGTGGAATTTCGCCAATTTGTCGATTATTCTAAATGTTGCCAAATTAACGTAGAAGTCGACAAATGGATAAAAATTACGCTAAATCAATGAAAATGACGACTATTTGGCGAAAATTCAATATCTAAGTATCTACTGTAAGAATAACCTATTATTTTTGCTGCAAAAGTTGTAAATGTATTGCATTATATAAGGAAAGTCATGTGCTGTCCACATCAGATTTGTTTCGTATAATGGTAAAAAAACAAATTTTGTGTGTTTTGCTGTTCTCAAGTTATAGCTGGGAAAATCTTATACGTTCCAAATTTATAAATTTTTCGAATAAAATTCAAAGAGTTTAAATTCTTCACGTGAGTTATGGGTCAATCTCACGTGTATGCAATGTTTCAAGTTTATACCTTGAACAGTGTAGGTTGTAAATGTATCATGTAACAAGTCAATCTTGCTCTATATGCCATCGCGATTTATTAATAAAATTGTTTCATAAATTAAAATAAGTAAAATATATAAAACATAACACATTTATTCTATTAATGCGACTTAATGTTAAATGTTAAAATATTATTAACGAAATTCCTAGTAATAAAATAACTGAAATTATTCACCCCGTAAACTAGAATGCTATACCTCATGTATCATTTCTTTCCGAAAATCTGCAATTAATGTTCGAAACTTTAACGATCTTGACATTAATCTAGTTATGCTGCTCAAACTGCTAGTTACATTCTCTCTCGGTATTAATTGAGAATCCCAAGGTATCCATATTAAAGTAATTTACGGCGAATAACTTTGTTAAAAACTTTTGAGTTAAAGTAAAACTTTCTTCAAATTTCCGAGATAATTACTGAGTACGTCCTACAACTTGATGGCTTTTCGTCAGGAAAAGCTTCTGCACAACCATCAGGGATGTCATGAATTTGGAACGCGTGTTTATATGAGTAAATTTAAGACGATAAATGTGCGTAAGTTAAAAAATAAATACTTAAAAGGCAGTAATCAGAAAATGCTGCTTAGTATACCCTTACAGTTTTTAAACTATTTTTTTTTATTTGCAGGGTAGACTTAATGGATTATGTTGTTGTTCTTGTTGAGACCCAGATCGTCCGACCTACCAATAGATTATGTTGTGTCGTTTTTCTAAATAGAAAGAAATGCTATGAAAATCTGAAATTATAAATAACTCTTTTTCTAGCCATGATAATTACAAAAAATCTGATGTGGGCAGCACATGATTTTCCTTATATAGTGCAATAAATTTACTACTTTTACAGTTAAAAAAATGTTATTCTTATAATAGATACTTATTTTCATTCCAAGATATTGAATTTTCTTCAATTAGTCGTCATTTTCATTAATTTAGCGCCATTTTTATCCATTTGGCGAGATTTTCGTTAATTTGGCAACATTTAAAAATGTCGCCAAGTCGACGACATTCTGCTAAAATCGTCGCCAAAATCTCGCCAAGCGTTATGGACGGAGAAATAAGTTATTCTTACAGCGGTTAAATGACTATTGACGTTCAAATACAAAAGTATTACTCAAAGTATCTGTTCTCATGAATAGAACGAGTTAGATCCACAAGAATGATGTCACCAAATTTATCGCATGATATTATATATGAAAAGTGAACATGTTTCTTAACAGTTAATATATATATTTTTTAATTTATGAGATTTTTTGATACATTTATTTGAAAAATGTGCAATATATCGAGAACGGTTCATGCTAGCTTTCTAAAGTTTATGTCAATCGTTTTCTAAGGAAAAATTACATAAGAAATGTCTATTTGCGTAACTTTATTAAAGGTTTTGATTTTTTGATGATTTTTTCAAAATTTCACTGGAAAATTGAGGGGTGTTCTGAACATTCGATTGTCTTTTAAAACAATAGTCTCCAGTATTTACGGATTGTGATTTTTGTACTAAATTTCATTCGAATCGCTCCATTCATTCGTGAGATATCGTCTCCACAGACTCACTGAAACACACACACACAGACATCACTTCAAAAATGTTCGATTCGTGATCAGTGATGCTTGAAACGTGCTCTCCCGTCGAAAACTTGAATTCGAATTTTCGACCCCGTCACAATACTGTTCTTATACATTATGTATATAAGGAAAGTAACATGATTACAAGTTGGTGTGTTTGTTCTGTTTTATTTATATAATCTACATAAAATTTCATACTGGAGTAAATGAGTTAGTTGAGCTCACATGGAATATTTTAAATGTGAACTAGCTGCGATGCTCTCAAATTCATTCTCGTTACTTGGAAAGTTTTTAGAAGACACTTTTATCAACCTAACCTAACGATAAACACAGATAGAATCGATTATGCAGATATATAAGGTATTAAAAATATTTAAATAAAGGGAAATTTTTACCGTTGATTGTAAACACATATAGTTCCAATTGGATAAATGCTTTAAATAAGATAAAAAATTGCACATACTTCATTTAATAGAACTAAAAATGTAAGATTAACTGAATTTCGTCCACCTGACATTTCACTAAATGCTTTAAATAAGATACAAATTTGCACATACTTCATTTAGTAAAACTAAAAAGATAAATTAGCAGGAGTGTGGCCAACTCACATTTTTCATACCTGAATCAATTTTTAAGTAGCACTATTTTTTCCTTGTAAATTTCGGAAGAGAATTTTTGAACATTTTGTATCTTTTGTCCAATTGATCATGATTAGAGCATGTTACCCTTCATTTTAAAGGACTTGAACAATATTTCGATTGATACCAAGTTAGACAATGTATCTTAACAATGTAACCTTTAAGGGAGCTGACGTCACGAACACAAAAATATAACACGGCTATTTTTCATAACAATGATTGAAACTGTTAAGTTTCGTGATCATTGAGTTATAAAAAAAACCTTTTCTGCATAATTATGCCAAATTTTATTTTATCCTATACTGCCACGTCAAGAAAATATAAAATTTCGAATAAATTATGACTGTTAATAAAATTTTGCGAATATCTATTAATATATTTGGCAGCTATTGTGAACACATGAAATCGACCACAGACAGACGAACAAGGGGACGTTATTCTAAAAATAGTCATAACGTGTACAGTATGTTCTGACGCATATATTTGTATCAAGATCACGAAATCGTAAACTTTCGTGTAAATAGTCCTTATTTAAACCCTTTTCGAAATTGGAACTATGTGTCGATTGGCAACAAAGCCTCTTTCTATTCACTTTGATGGCCTAAGATAAGGAAATGTATCTGTATATTGAATTTGAAGTAAATAGTTTTAAATATCAGGAAGTTTGAACTTTAAATTTTGGGTCCTTTATATCATCAGTTGCCACAATCTGATTTATACCTTATTGTAATAGGAAGAAATCTCCAACTTATCCTCTCAATGAAGTTCAAATTTTAACCTCTCTCGCTTCACAACTTTTCTTTTGAAGAAAATGCTGATATAAAGGTGCAATTTAATATATACACATAAGTATATATATATATATATATATATATTACTTCGTTAACATTTATTTCAAAATCCGCATCTCTCATTTAAAACCAACATCCGCTTTCTGCATTCAGTATTCACGTTTTAAATTCAAAATTATATTTCTTAGCATACTGACACATATACGCTAGGGCATGTTAAAATAGTGAAAAAAATTCAAATTTTAATAAACATGGTTAAAGAAATCTACTCATTTTTATTTTTTCAAGCAATTCATCTACACATTAAATTCTATAGCAATACGTGCATTTGTTCTTGAGATATAATGCCAATACTTTACACTCACACGCACACACACACACACGCACATGGAGGTCCCTGTGGATGCCTTCCCCACTGGGTTCCAGTCTAAATTGAGTGGCACTTCACGGCCGTCCAAACAGTTACCATGCACCTTTCTGGTAGGTCGGACGGTCTGGGTTTCAACAACAACAACAACACACACACACGTACGCACGCATGCACACATATGGAAAAGAAAATGCTCGAAATGGTTTAAGATCTTCACGATTTCAAACATTTTTGTTAAGCCAGTACATAAAGAAAGTAAAAATCCAGAATGAATCTCTGCGCTATACAAATATCCTTACATTATTAAATTCAATAATTGCTTTAAGGTAAACAATTGATCGTTTATCTATATTTAAATCTACCATTATATCTAAATCCAATAAGTTCAGTAACAACAGAAATGTCCCTTGAATCATTCGATTCATATGGACACTCCAGATTAAACATACATATGTGCTTGAATACTTATTTTTCTGTTTTCGGATATTATATTTAAGTAATACCTTTTCCTATATACCTTTTAGGTAGAATTAATGAAAGAATAATGGTTCACCATGGAAACAAGTAACAAAAAATAAAGCCATTCACGTCCGGCCATGGTGATATTTTCCCCGTTTTTGTCTTATTGCTGTTACGCACGGAAAAATCT
Source organism: Amaurobius ferox (assembly GCA_951213105.1). Taxonomy (NCBI): domain Eukaryota; kingdom Metazoa; phylum Arthropoda; class Arachnida; order Araneae; family Amaurobiidae; genus Amaurobius; species Amaurobius ferox. Next base: position 50,579,779 of record OX578135.1, read on the forward strand.
CACTTATTAGGAAAGTGACTTTCACGCCTCTACCCGATAAACTAGCTATTCTTCAAAACAAAATAATGATTATGTGTGAAGCCACTATTCGTATGATATGTCTATAAGAACCGAATATAATTGGGCTTTATATAATGTGCGTGTACTAAGATAACCAGAACGTATATACAATTGCAGTATTGATAAAATATTATAAGGATATTTAATTATTTTTTATAAATACACACACACACACTGCCAAAACTGCCGCCGTGTTCACGCGGAGTACGATCACGTTAAACATGTGGGTCTGTAAGTCCTTCCGAGAGGTTGGTGGTAGGGAAAGGAGGGTACGGTCCCTGTGGATGCCTCCCCCACTGGGTTCCGGTCTAAATTGGGTGGCACTTCCCGGGCGTCCAAACAGTTACCTTACACCTTTCTGGTAGGTCGGACGGTCTGGGACTCAACAACACACACACACTCGAGTAATAAGTCGCTATAGCAAGCTGGTTCCCAATTAGTCATGGCATTTTGTCAGACTAGTGAAACCTTTAGCAGTTTAATTTTTAAGATATACAAGTACAAATTTTCTTATAAATTGATTTTGATTCTTTTTAAATACTAAATCATGTCAATTTAGGTTTTGAGAATTTCCACAAACTGTTAATCATAACAAGGTGTATAACCAAAAACTATATTAACCAAGAACTATATTAAGAGAGAGCCAATTAGAAAGCAGCATGAAGCACACTCTAGTTAATCCGAAACAAGAAGTAATACGTAAGATTGACGTGCGCCAAAACAAAACAGGAATGTCCCTATAAATATTTTCCATTTTCTTCATATTTTATTCATTTTTTAGACTTTTGCCAGTTTGATATTTTTTTGTGTTATTGGGACTCATTTTATTTTATTTGAACTTGTCTAGTCTTGTTGAGACATTTCTGTTGTGCCTTGGCGAACACCAATCTGACTTGACTTTGACTGGACGGCTTTGACTGGACTTGTACAATAAAGTATGCGAGCTGTGAAAGATTTCAAGTTAGAGCTTAATCTAAGAAATATTTATGAAATTAGATGAAAATATAATTACAATATTCAAGAATTCTCATACAAAAGAGCATATGCATTTTTAGAATTTGAATATTAAATTAAAAATTTAGAAGACAAGGAAACAATGAAATCATAGTAACGCATTTAAATCGCAAAAACTTAGCAAAAATTTTTACGTAAACGTATTTCAGACGTTTAAATCACAATGGATGCAAGTGTACACGTTTTAAGTAGCTGTTTATTTGTTATTTGTACGAAACTTAGTGAACAAGCGCAGACGTTAAATAGGCGTTTTGTCCTGTTACATTTAATTTTAATAATTGAAATTACAATTCTACAAATCCGACTGCAATTTAACTTATGCAATTTAACTATGTATGCAAATTTGCATCTTTATACTTATTGTGATTTTCGAAGAAAAGTATAGCAACATTCAAATGTTGAATTCGCTTCGGTAGGAATGGAGAATAGACTTCGCTTCGCTCATCCATATTTATTTTGCTGAAAGGAAAATTAAATATTTATCAAGAACGAATATGTTTCAGTTAAGTTAAAGGGAGAAATCGCTCATGACAGTTAAAATTCATTAATTTTTCACTCTAAGTACAAAAATGTCTACATAAATTGATAATAATACAAACTGAACGAAGTCTTTAGTTTGGAATATTTCTATCTTTACCCGTAGAAACTTTACATATTTAGAAAGAATTCTAAATATGTAATCTTTCCATAAAGTTAAAGAGGTTTGTAAAATAATACATTCACGTGCTGATACCACAGATGAAACTGTAGCACATACACGCAAAATATATTACACACAAGATCCTAAGAGGGTATGTTTTACCTTATACTTAATGAATAGATATTTTTTTTTAAATTAAAGGATGTTTCGAAATTTTACTAACCAAAATTTTACAACAATTTTCTTTTAGAAATATTTGTGTTCATATTTTGCACCTAAATTCAGGTAGATGTTATACACATTTGTACTATATAATACCTTGTAAAACATCCATCAATTTGTGTCATTCATTATGTATACATTGCTTTTTTAACTAGACTGTAATGTAGTTTTTAGAAAAATCTGTTTAAAATATAAAATTTTCAATAAATGTATTGCTTCACAATATTCTCTCCAAAATCCGTAAAAATCGAAAATTTTAAAAATTCGATAGAACAATTCAAAATGCTTTATTTTTGATAATTAATGCAAAAATCAAATTTGACTTTTTGAAGCTTCAAAGGTGACGCACCCCCCCCCCCCCACACACACAATTAAATATACAGATTAAAAATCCTCCACATTTCTATCACTACCCCCATCTAACATTTCGGATTTAACATGTAATATGCCAGAAATTAAATGTATGGAAATGTAAAAATTATTTACTGTGTGCTTTTATGCCTGTAATAACGTTATACTATAATTATTTATAGATGAAATAGCATTTTTCTCGTGACATGAACAGTTTTATTATTTCCAATCAATAACAGCATTTTATATTTCACGTTTCCATATTGGAAATCAATCCACAAAATGTATTACAATGTCTCCAGGAATTGAAAATACATTAAATCGAAACATGCTTCGTTCTTGATGGTATCAAAACAAATAGAGAACTAACTAAATTGTTTTTAAATTGCTTTTCTAGATCCCGAGCATAAGTTTATAAATGACTTAATTCGACAGAAATGGATGCAATATGTATTTTGAAATATTTTAAACTTCCTTTTTTGCTTTGTATTTTGAATTTCATATCTGTTTTCCAAAAGAGTTTTTTAATATTTCATTGATACAATATCATCGAAAACGGTGCCCTTGATTTCAATTTTGGTTAATTTGTGTAATAAGGAATAGGTGTATGTGATTTTGCGTGCTGGATTTTGGGGAAACATTACCTAGAATATAGGTGGAGTTACCATATTGAGTTCTGTCTTTGAGTCATTTTTTGTTTTGGCAGTAAAGTCTAGCACTCATGTACAGTTTTTTGTATGCACTGATAAAGAAAATTCAAAGTTTTGTCGAATGTATATCTGCTTACATAACTTTGTTTGCGTTGCATTTTTTGTTGCGATCTAGTTTATTATAATATCATGTATCTGCTCATAAAATGTAATACGAGTAGAAAAGTACGAGTACTGAACTATACGAGTACCGAACACGTTTTGACTATTTTTGGAGTAATGTCCGTCTGTCTGGTGTCTGTGTTCTATTTCTTGTGTACACTATAGCAGCCACAAAAATTAATGGATTTTCCAGACACTTTATAGGCTTTGTTATCAAATAATCTAGAATTAGATAGAATTGTTTTAAATACGAGCGAAAACTTCGAAATATTATATTTTTTAACATGGCAGCATAGGTCAAAATTTGACATTATCATGCATAAAGGGAGTTATTTATGGCTCAATGATCACTCTACTTAATAGTATCAATAATTGTTGTGAAAAATAGCCACAATACAATTATTTTTGTCCGTGACGTCATTATCCCCACCTTGGGGGCAAGTTACCCCCTGGGGTGTGCATTGTGAAGTATGGTACGAAATATGTTTCCAAGCCCTTTAAAGTGAAGGAAAACACGCTATAGTTGTAATCGTTTGGATCCATGATAATGAGGTGTTTTTTTTGTAAAATTAAAAAAAAAAGAATTCTGGTATGATAAAGTCGAATTGAGCCATATTCCAGATAATTTCATCAGAGTCAAATCCTTACACACACACACACACACAGAGAGAGAGAGAGACAGAAACAAACACTGACAATAATCTTTTTGACAGTGTTCCAAATCCACTGAGGAGTTTTAAAAATGCACTCCTCTGTTGCAATCTCTAATAAGAAAATAACACTTTCTTTAATGCAATAGTATTTCAAAACAAGAATGATCAATCTTGCATAAAACATTGATTATGAAACACTTTCCAACTTCAATGCAATTTTATTTAAACATTCCTAAAATGCGATACATTCCTCGTTAATATTTTTTAAATTATCACAATACTACATTAATTTTGACCAGGAATGCATGTTGGCATCACAAACTATAGTAGTGGCATATAAAAATATGCTACAAAAGCGACATACAAGAACCTCAGTGGAGGAATATAGGAAAGCTAGAAGACACGAAAAGAAAATTCATCGACTTAAAAAAAGACTCTTTCACGAAGATCGGTTTAGAGATGTTGAAAATCTGAGGGGATCTAACGAAAGCAGAACTTTCTTTCGTGAAATAAATCTCGGTCGAAAACATTTTAGACCTTGAGTAACTGCATATAGAAACAAAGATAATGTAATTTTGAACGACAAGAGGGAAGTTCTTCACCAATGGAATGTGTATTTTGATGATTTTTTGAATGGTAACACACAGAATGAGGACTTTGTCAACCCAATTCCTGTTTTAAATAACGAGATTGTCCCGCAACCATCCTTAATGGAAGTTAAAGAAGGGATTGACAAACTTAAGAACAACAAACCACCAGGCGCTGACTCCATTCCCTCAGAACTAAAAAAAATTCAGTACATCAAAATGTTGAGGAAATTAACCATCTTATCGATTTCATTTGGGACCATATGAAGTTCTACCTGAAGAATGGAAATTGAGTACCATATGTCTCATACATAAAAAAGGAGACATCTAGGAGTTCTCACATTATAAAGGTATCAGTCTGTTCTGCACCTCTATAAATTATTTTCCAACATACTTTTCAGCAGATTAGTTGTTCTTTCTGACAGTGATTAGTTGTTCTGATTAGTTGTTCTTTCTGACTGGTGATTACCAATGCGGTTTTCGCAGGGGAAGATTAACAACAGACCAGATCTTTAACTTGAGACAAATCATGGAAAAAAACAAGGGAATTCGATATCCATTACTAGTTTATAGATTTCAGAACGGCTTATGACTCAATAAACAGGAAATAACTTTTACAGGAAATTACTTTACAGGAAATTACCTGAAAAGCTGATCAAACTGGTCACTATTACTTTGGCAGAAACTAAGCTAAGTGTTAAAATCCAGAACAACCTGCCAGAACCTATTGTTTTTTTGAATGGCCCCAGACATGGAGATCACTGGCTTGCCTTCTCTTTAATCTTGCGCTTCAAGGGATTGTAAGAGATTCTAACATTAACACTAGAGGAACAATTTTTAATAAATCTGTGCAGAATTTTCATTTGCTGATGACATTGTTATTGTCGCACGAACCCCGGAAGCACTTAGCCTTCCTGCCTTTGGAAGTTGAGGCAAGTAAAATACATCTTGCCATTAATCAGAATAAAACCAAATACATGCCACGCACCAATTTTAATAATCCCTATCTTGAAATAGGGGAGTACAGGTTTGAAACTGTTAACAGTTTCAAATAGTTGGGTTCTGAAATGAACATACTAAATAATATAACTTCAGAGGTCAGTAACAGAGTTACAACTGCTAACAGATGTTTTTATTTTTTGGACTACAAAAATATTTGAAATCTAATTTTATTAGCAGAAAAACCAAAATACTCATTTATAAAAGTTTGATTAGGCCCGTTCTCACTTACGCTGCTGAAACATGGGCAATGACCGAGAAAGACAAGGAAACCCTTGCTATATTTGAAAGAAAAAGCTTGAGAAGCATATTTAGAGGAATAAAGTGTGATAATTATTGGAGAAGAAGAACCAACTTGGAGGTTTACAAATTATTTAAAAAGCCAGATATTATTAAATTTATAGCAATACAGAGTATTAAATGGGCTGGACACTTAATGAGATTGGATGACAATCAAGCCACAAAAAAGATCTTGGTTAGACTAATTAGTACTCAAAAAAGAGGGAGACTAAATCTTAGGTGGTGTGACTACCTAGAAAAAGATCTGAAAACGTTAAAGGTGATGAATTGGAAGACCTTGGCCAAGAACAGGACGGCATGGAATAGAATTCTATGGAAGGCCAGGGCCCACCAGAGGCTGTCACGCCAGTGAAGAAGAAGAAGAAGAAGAAAACCCCTTCGAAAAAAATGAACTTTATTCAAATGACGTCATTAAAATATAAATTGCCTGGTTTAAACATCTCTAAAATACGATGTATTCATCGGTAATGTTTTAAAAATTATCATAATACTACAATAACTTATTATATTTGAAAACTTCATCGAAAACAAATGAACTTTATTCAAATGACGTCATCGAAATATATATCGCCTCTATATAAAAGCAGCATTTCATTCATTAACATTTTTCCAATCCTTCCATTCATCACAATACTATAATAATTTATTTTATTTAAAAACTTAAAACCATGGAGGTACAAGTAATTTAACTCCATGCTTAAAACTTCATAAAAAAAATCGGTTGATTCTCTGAGCAAAATCAATAAATGTTTCAGTCATATCAACTATACTGCAGACTCCATGAGCTAAATAATTTTGCGTTAAAGAAATACAGCAATTCTTATACAACTCATTCTACATCTGTGGGTGTTTACATTTTCCATAAGTGAAAATGAGGCTTCGTTGTAGAAATAATCAAAGTTTGATAATCATTTAAACTCAAATACATTGTAATTGCGTTGTTTCAGTATATAGATGTACAGAATTTAAGCAAAAGTAAAGCGGTTTTGGGACGGATACAACATTAAATATGAATTAAAAAGAACTTTAAAAATTGCGATTTTAAGACAAGATGGATGCCATATTTTATGTTGAAGTGGATCACGTGATCTCTTCGTATAATGGTCACGTGATCTCTCCATATAAAGAGTGTAATTATTATATTAATTTTTATTTAAAAAACTACTGAATATATTTTGCTGAAATTTTTTTATATATTTTATGAGATAATTTGAATATTTCCTAAAACTTTCGATGCAATTTGTGAATTTTAAATTCGCTTAAAAAATGTTTGAAAAATTAGGTCCTATAGAGTTCAACGTATTTCATTTTTTCAACCCGGGTTGAATCCAAAACTAATTGGGTGATATTATTCATTTATATTGCCATAGGTCCTACAGACCGTCTGAACAACATACTAAAATTTCATTTTGATAAAGTCATTTTTACTGCAGTTATCATGTTAACAGACAGACAGACAGAATGAACAAAGTCAAAAACACATTCCAACTATGTTGTAAAGTGTTAATAAAAACGACTTTTCTTCACTTTATAGTAAGCCTACGTATACCTGGACGACAAAATATTTGCCCCACGTGTCTTGTATAATTAATAATTACAATCCTTGAATTATAAACCTATGTAGGGAGATATACTATTATAATCCCAGATTACCAGGACAGTTTCCATGTTTATTAAATAATGTATATTTTTGCTGATGACTTTATAGGATATATTATTTAATAAACATGAAAACTTTGCTGGTAATCTAGGATTATAACTTCTTTCAGTTCTCGGATTTGAACGGATTTTGACGATCTGTATTTTATGTAAATGTGTATATATCTTTTATATATATTTTATGTAAATGTGAACTACTTTGTCTGGTACAGTTTAAAGTGGATTCTAAAGAAATATGATTGGACATACTCGGTCTTCTCCACCTGTACACATTATTTGAATAGGGTAACTATGGATCTGATGGATAGAATGAGATAACTTAAACGCAGGTGGACCTTCTAGATCACTAGGATGCCATTATTTTAGGTGTTTTGCGGTTTAAAAATCTATATATATACATCCTGACTGAAAAAATTAACCCTTCCGTAGTAATCCCTTAGTAATAAGGTTTTTTATAGTATTGTATTATATCAATGTCTATGATATTTTTACTTTCTCATACGAAGTATAGCGGAAGTATTGTTGTCACGGAAATTTTCAATTTCGAGATTTTAATGCAGATATATATTTTAGTACCTCCGTAGCGTTTGGACTACTTTTAGAGTGATCTTCGTCATGGCCTTCGCTAATACTTATCATTGGGGGGGGGGGAGCCGATAAAATTGCCAAGTAATGATTTTTACCAACTTAAGTAAAGTCCAGGGATATTTTTTTTTCTTTGCACCGATAACACATTTCATATCGATATTTTATTCATCGATATATCGATATATCCATACATCCTTCGGAACAGAAAATCTGGAACTTGAAAATGAAGACATTATAGATATCAATCAAGGAGACCCATCATATGAAAAATCTTCAAGGGTAATTCTAACCAATGAAACAGAAATCACTTCCCACATATCTTTTCAAGAAGATGCAACAAATATAATTCTTTCTTCAAGTGAAGATTCAACTCCGTCGTGGACAAAATTCATGGGTCAGGTCAAGTTTTTAATAGATAAATGTTCAGATGCAAATGAAATGTTCCAAAAATCCACAAAATAAAAAATTATAAACGAAAAACTAACTATCATTGAATTAGTAAACGTATCCTGCCCATAAAAAAACTGAACACATTTTGGAAGATAGCGAAATATTTTAAAAAAAAACAAAGCTGTTGGAAGTATTGTTGTTGAAGAGAGATCAGGTTTCAGTGATCCTTTAGTCAACATGATCCTGGTCTTACTCCCTCAGGTTTGACAGATAATCAGAAAAACTATTTGATTAAATTAGGGCCTCATCAACCAATTTTGGCATTCTTTCTAAGTGATTGTAAAGACAGGTTCAATTCCCATTGGTATAAAGAATTTCAGTACTTGGAATACAGTGCAATTAAAGATTGTGCATACTGCTTTGTGTGCTTTCTGTTTCCTCATGGAGTAGGTCAAGAGAAGAGTGAAGATGCATGGTCGAAGATTGGAGTAAGAAATTGGGGGAAAATGAGGAGTGCCAGAAAGCAAAAGCTGGGAAAGTTACAAACTCACTTTTCATCTATTGCACACAGATCAGCACTCCACAACTATTGTGACTTGTTAATAAAGGAGCGGCACATTGATGTGCTTCTTGATCAAACTAAGAGATTAGCTCTGATAGAAAATGAAAGAGTACAGTTTCAGAACAGAGAAGTAGTGAGAATCTTGCTCGACGCATGCAGGACCCTAGGACGTCAAGGGATAGCATTTCAAGGATCAGGACCAAATAATGGTAATTTTGTACAAATAATATCGCTGATCTCAAGATATAACCACATCTTGAAAACGTGGTTTGGTAAAAGAGAATTACGGCCGTACCACGTGAGTTACATGAGTCCTGAGTCACAAAATGAGCTTATATCTCTTGTTGCAGAAGAAATAGAGAGAAAAATTGTTAAGGAGATTAAGAGCTGTGATTTTTTCTCAGTGATGGCTGATACCATGCCTGACAGTTCACAAAAGGATATGCTTTCGATTGTTGTCCGTACTGTCGATGAAAACTGCAAACCAAGAGAACGCTTGCTAGATGTTTCTGAATGTGCTGAAAAAACAGGTATTGGAATGGCAAAGCAAATTTATGAGACTTTAAGGAATAAATTGACACATTCTCATTGGCTTTTCAGTCATATGATTTTGCAAGTTCAATGTCAGGACAGTTTAATGGAGCACAAAAGAAACTCTCAGAAATCATAGGGCATCATATACCACACATTCCATGCCAAGATCACAGGACGAACACAGCCGTAGAACATATCTGCAGTATCAGCATTATTATTAGAGACTTATTCGACACACTTGAAGCATTGTATATTTTCTTTAATTCAAGTACTAAACGTTTCAAACAGTTGAGGAATAAGATGAAAGAAGTGAAGAATGCCCTTCTTTTGAGAAATATGTCTGGGCCCTGATCTCCGTCTGCATGTGATTGATTTCATGTGCCCACGATAGCTTCCATAAATATTAAGGGATTTTCACTACCTTTATATTTAGCTGATCGAAAATTTTCAAACTAGATATAATTTTCTTTTTATTCGAGTGAAAACTTCGAAATTTTATATTTAATTAACATGGCAGCTGAGGATAATATGTAACATAATCATGCATAAAAGCAGATATTTATGATTCATTGAGCACGAAACTTAACAGTTTCAATCATTGTATCATTAGCAACTTGGAGGGGAGCGTTATCGTTCTGAGGGCTACATTATAAACACTGTTATCAATCGAAAAAAGAAATTCCAAGTATCTGCTATAATATTGTAAAACTGCACTCATTTGGACCACCAATTATGACTTATCAATATTTTCTTGTTAAATTTGAAAAAAAGAATTAAAGAATCTATATAAAAGTGGATTGTATCAGAATGTTAATTACATCCACACTCTGATTAATTATTGTTGCATGTAGATATAAAAATGAGTTCACTGCTAGATTTAATTCTATTGGAAACGTAAATTTATCGTATATAAAATATTACTTCACTGTTATCATTTAAGGCGTATGGGTTAAAAATTAAACCACTAAAATAAAAACAACTCTTGCTTTTGAAGCATGGATCATACATTAACAAATATGATATACTTTTGGACAAATAAATCGGAACGATAAAAATCAGCAAAATCAATCTGAGCTTTAAAGCAAGGAAAATCCAACGAGTATTTTTTTTAAAGCAAAAATAAATAGGAACGTCGTCTCTCGAAAATGATGAATGATTGACTTGAAATGTCGAAAAAAATGTGCGGAAATGTAAAAACGAGTCGAAATGTTAAAAAGTGTACTTTTTCATCTGAAGAGTAACTTGAAGAGTAATTTGAAGTGCCAAAGTGGGAAAAAGCGCGATCTACGAACATTTTCATTTCTGTAGTTTATCCGAGATTTCTGTAAGCTACAGATAATGCAATTTTGGTTGCGTTTTACAAACAAATCCTAACTCGCAAATGTACGTAATACCAGACACTGGAAAAAGAATGATTAAAAATAAAATGAAAACTGAATGATTCAGAAAAGAAAATCATCTAGCCTTGTGACAGATTGCTGTATTAGCGACGTTCTTCATAATTTGACTTAAACATTAGCAAAAACTTTTGTAGCAAATCGTTTGAATATTGAACGCTTTCATTCCAAATTTTAAGAATATTTGTATGCTATCAATTAACCACCAATAAAGGTCCTTAAATGTAGACATATGTGGCTGCACGTAATTTAAATTTTCCATTCTTATAATGAAAATATATATACAAAAGAGAAAGTAAATTAGATAAGCAATTGTCCGTTTTGAAAATACGTCATCACGGTATTACAGTCATGTTACACTAAATTTAACTATATTAATAAATCTCTGTTTCTTTATCATATTGCATTTTGTATAAATGGGATAAAAATCAAGAAATTGAATATGTGAATTCACGTACTGCACGCTACAAGGACGGCGTTTCATATAATATCACGTTTTAATAGTACGATTCGAATTAATAGCAACTGTCCCTAGTAGCATTTAATAATGATACAATATTGAACCAATATTGTATATCTTGGCATTACATTGGAAATATTTCCAATGTAATCCCAATATTAGAGTTACATTTGCCTCCAACATTGTCCAAAATTTGTCATTACAATATTACGCCATTATTGGTGTTACATTGGAAATATTAAACACCAATATTCGTGCAATATTGCCTCAATATTTTAAAGTAATATTGCGCCAATTCCGTCAAAATGTCATTTTTTTTTCATATTGGTCCAATATTTACAATATTGGATGCTACTAGGGTGTAACTCCATTTAGTTGTACAATTTCTGAATTACTGTAAAATACTATATGATGTATGTAACACAATATTTGTATTACATGTTACATTCCAATTACGGATGCCAACATAGCCATTTCGAAATTCCAATTGCGGATGCCAACCTAGCTAATGAGCTATTTAAATGCTGCAGAGGGAGCCAATGGCAATACTAACATAAATAAGCAGCGCATCCCCTTCTTCACGTCAACGAATCAACAACGACACTACAATGTGAAAAGAAAAAGGTTTGAGAGAATGTTCTAGAACTTTCCAGGAGATGCAATTTCGACAGCGTCCTAGACGCACCTGAAGTTTTTGGTAGTCGTCTTAAAACTCTCGAACGAGTCAGCATCATGTTTTTGGTTTTTTGTAAAAAAATGTCTGTAGATTGTAAGCAATAGAATGGTAGCCTGCGCAAGTACGCGAAGTGCAACGATTTTCCCACATCAGTGAGATGGCACGAATATGCACGTATCAAAGAGTAGAGGTAACCGATTTCAATTGTCACTATTAGCACGGAAGGTACACCTTTAACGAGTATTAAGATAATTAACTACCAGTTCGTATGAGTAGATCATATGAACGAGTGTATAAATATTGAACTATAAGAATTATTCCTTATAGATTGTTTAAAGCAAACTGTTATTTAAGAAATTGAAGCCAATGTTTTTTACGTGTGTAAATATATATTAATGTAATATTGTTAGTATTATGTGTCTTTAAATAATTGATTTAATCATAATATAATTACTCCAGATTATAGTGGATATATATTAAGTAAAATATTAAAATAAATTGAGCAGTAAGCAATGAGTATTTCTTTATGTTTTGTGCGTTCCTCTCCGCAGCTTGTGAACCTGGGGCTACATGCTCCACCCCTAGCGACGGCATCATAGGTAAGTCCTACACTGGTAAATTTTGATAAGGACAAATTTACCTTATGACATGATGTCGCCGCGCGAATTGGTGCCGTATGTGGTCAAGCTCGGAGAGAATTAATTTTCATAAGAGAAAGTAAAAAAAATACAAGTAAAAGGCAAAATTAAATTTAATAATAAGTTTGAATATAATATTGAATTTAATAATAAGTTTGAATATAATAGTAAATTTAATAATGAGTTTGAATATAAAAGTGAATTTAATAATAAGTGGAATGTAATATTGAATTTAACAATGAATTTAATAATGAGATATAACTCAGTAGAATGATAAGAAAATGCATGAAAATGATAATTTAAATATGTATTATATTATTGTGTATATATGTGTGTATTAGTGTAGATATTTAATATAGAGTCAGAATTGTATAACAGTGTATTAAATCATGGCGCCGAATAAAACTAGGCAAACAAATAAAAGAGCGAGGCAAGATCCGCCGATTAATGTAAATAGCAGTATAACAGATAGTTCGGCAAATAACGCGATCCAGATACAGATGCCCGCAAAGCAAGCGCAGCAAAATACATCGTTGCCAATTATGCAGATGTTACCATCATTTGATGGACAAAAAGAAAATAATGTCAATTTCTTTATCATACAATTTAAGGAAATAGCGGAGTTAACATCATGGTCCGAACAAGAGAAAATTATAATTGTCAAATCAAGATTAAAGGGAAAGGCTCAGCAATTTCTAGCAGAAAATATTGCCCTGCAAAAGGAAAAATCATATGAAAAATTCATGGAGTTATTAAAAAACAAATTTGAAAGGAAACAAACATTAGTGCAAAAACACAACAATTTTAACAATCTGAAACATTTACCAAATATGACAATTAAGGAACTTGCACAAGAAATCGAAAACCAGGCGATAATTTTTCTAGAAGTAGATGAAACAATGGACGCAAATGTAAAAAAAATTACAGAGAAAATTAAACTCACCAAATTTTTACAGATAGTCAGAGAAGATTTAAGAACAGAAATAAAAAAAAATGACCCGAAAACCTTTGACGAAGCAGTGAAAATAGCTGAGGTGATAGAATCCGCATTGGAGGAAGATAGTGATTGTATAAATAGTATTGAAATAGAAAATAAAATAATTGAGAATGTAGAAATAAATCATGTAAAAACTGAAAATAATGCAGAAAAGCCGCCACAGAAATTCTGTATAGCGTGCGGTCGCAACAATCACTGGATGTCAGAATGTTTTACGCTGCAAAAAGTACAAAATAATTTAAAAAGGGCATTCACAAATGAAAACAGCAGTCAAGAAACTACCAATTGTCAACAAAGACCCACTATTCAAAATAATTATGCACACTATAGTAGGGCGAATTTCAGAAGAGGTAATTTCATAAATAACCGGGGTATACGACGTCGTGCAGGAAATAACAGACAATTTCAAAGTAATAACAGAAGATCATATCAGAATAATGGACCACATTATGAAAGCAATCATAGGCAATATCAGAATAATGAATATTTAAACTAAGAAAGGGACCTCGAAATAAAAGACAAACAGAAAGTTATAAGGCATCAAATAAGGATTCGAGATCCCATAAAATTGCAAGCAAAATTAATAAGGATGCACAAAATTTAAATGAACATCTACTGAATTCAACATATGGACAGAGTGACGCATTGCCAATGATTAACATTAATTTAGAAAATATAAAAACAGTGGCTCTCATAGATAGTGGCGCAAGTGTCACTTTATTATCAGATAACATTTTTCAAAAAATCAAAAATAAAATTAAAATTAACTATTTATCTAGACAAGTAAAAATACAGACTATGACCAAAGAAAACATTCAATTTTCAAAATGCATCAGCTTTAGCTTTAAAATTGAAAACAAAAGATGCAAAAATTCTTTTTTCATAACTAAACAATTAAACAACACACCCTATGAAATAATCTTAGGATTTGATTTTCTCAAAAATCATCATGCCATAATTGACACAAATAAATTAATATTAAAATTTGTCAAAGAATCCATATCTATACCATTTCAAGACAAAAATCAGAAAAAAGCACAGGAACCAGAAAATAATTATACAAGAGTTGAACATATTCAATGCTTAAATGCAAGCTTAGCGCATAAAATTAAATTACTCCCTCAAGAAACAAAATCAATAAAATTAAAATTAAATGAAAACTATTTTGAGGATAAGGAGGTATTGTTAAATATTACAAATTCATTAAAAGATTTACACGCTGAGCATTCTTTACATTATGTAAATAATAGAAAATTTATTTCTACTCTTTTAACAAACAAAACAGAAGAAGAGATTCATCTAAATAAAAATATGATATTTGGTACTGTAACACCGCAGTTTGAAATGTATGAAGAGAAACATGATACTGATAAAATTTTACAGATTAACAATATCGAAAGCTTAAATGATCCACAAAAAATGGACATTTCAGCGTTACGAAAAGCGGAATTAACACCGCAAGATTTTAAACTAGATCACTTACAAGAAAATGAAAAACATATATTGCTAAAATTACTGTTACAAAATTATGATGTATTTTCGAAATCATACAAAACGCTGGGAATGACGGAAGAAATAGTACCGGAATTTAATTTACTACACCAATACCCAATTCAATGTAAACCTTATCCCTTGCCAAAAATGTTAAAACCTGTACTCGAAAGTGAGATAAAACAATTGTGTGAAGCTGGAATTATACAAAAATCTACAAGTAATTATGCGTTCCCATGCTTATTGATAAAGAAGAAAGCCAGTATTAATAGTAATAATGCCAATAAAGAACAAAAATATCGTTTAGCCGTAGATTACAGGCTACTTAATCAAATTACTGAATTACTGCCCGTAAATATTGGTAAAATTAGCGACATTCTGCACAACATCGCAGGCCACAAATTATATACTGTAATTGATTTAAAAGCCGCGTTTTTTCAGATAAAAATCAAACCTGAATATGGGTCGATACTCACATTCGTAACGAAGGAAGCCGCCTATAGCCCTAATAGAATGCCTTTTGGCGCAAAAAACTCATCAGCCTATTTCTCATTACTAATGATGAAATGCTTAGGAGATTTAAAAGATCAGAAAATTGAATTTTATTTAGATGACATTGTAATTGCCGCAAATTCATTCGAGAAAATGTTGGAGAAATTAAAAACGGTATTTTCGAGATTAGCTAAATTTGGTTTAACCATTGACCCTTCAAAATTACAAATGTGTAAAGAGAACATTAAATTTCTAGGATTTAAAATAAGTAAGGAAGGCATAACACCTTCAGATGATAATGTACAAAAAATAACGAATTTCCCTGTGCCAACAACAGTAAAAAAAGTAAAATCATTTTTAGGTTTATGTAATTATTTTAGGCAGATCATACCAAATTTTTCTGAACTATGCAATCCATTAATTGAATTAACAAAGAAAGATAAAAAATTTATATGGACGGGGAAATGCGAAGAAGCGTTTGTAACATTGCAAAACGCGATTTTATCGAAACCGGTAGTCAAGGCAGCTGATATGTCAAAGCCGTTCTTCTTGTCGACTGATTGTTCAAAAGTAGCCGCGTCAGGAATTTTACTTCAATCAGTGAACGGAAATTTTCATCCTATCGAGTATTATAGCAGGAAACTTTCAGACAGTGAAAAGAAATATCCGAGCATGAAACTAGAATTGTTAGCAATTCACGACGCTATAATACATTTCAAAGATTTTTTATATGGTACGCATTTTACGGTATTTACGGATTCGAAAGCGTTAACGCACTTTATTAATTTGGAAAATCAAAATTCTGATTTAATCGCAAGGTGGTTATTAAATTTACAACAATATTCTTTCGATATAAAATACATTAAAGGACAAGATAATCCCAGTGATTTTATGTCGCGACAAATTTTTTCTGAACAAACTAAGAATAAATTAATAAATAACATTATTGCTAATGACAGCGCTATAACAATAGCCAAAATTTTAGAAGAGCAAGCAAAAGATAGAGAGATAAAGAAAATTATTAACGGACTAAATGCAAAATGTAAACAGCCAAAATATGTAAATAAATTTTATAAAGATGTAAATACGGGTTTAATTATGATAAAGACTGCTAGAAATATCAGAAATCCTATGCAAAAGGACAGAATTCTAATACCTCACAGTCTAAAATTCGCAGTTATTGAGTTAGCTCATACACCACATTTTGGAGTTGAAAAAACCTATCAAATTCTGAATAGAAAGTATTACTGGAAAGGAGCATACAGTGATGTAAAGAATTTTTGCGCATCATGTGATGCATGTTTATGTTACAAAAATAAGGCTATAAGACCTATGCCATTACAACATGTGCCACGTCCATGTCAACAAAATCACACGGTGGCATTAGACATTGTAGGGAAGCTACCGAGAAGTAACGGACAGCACGAGTACATCATAACGATGATAGACCATTACTCGAGATTCCTGGAGGCAGTACCCGTGAGAAATATTACAACTGCGAGTGTATTACAGGTCCTAACGAATTGGATCTCACAAAATGGCGTTCCTATGTGGCTGCTGACTGATAATGCTCGGCAACTGAAAAGCGAGGAATTTAAAAAATTCGCAGAGCAACATGGTATAAAATTGAAATATACTTCAATTTACAAACCCAGCTCAAATGCAATTTTAGAAAGAAGCCACTTGGGAATAAAAAATTCTTTGGCAGCAATGGCTGACCAAACATTTAATTGGCACAAAGTATTGCCATATGTCAAATTATTTCATAATGCGACACTCAGCGCAAATATAGACCACAGTCCCGCTATTTTGTTTCTCACCAGAGATTTGAAATTACCCGGAGAAAATAATCTGGAAATAGCGGACCCTGATGACAGTCCGAATTTAACTAAAACTGAATATGATAATGACGTCAGTGAAGCACTTATTTTAGCGGAAAAAATTAATAGATATACAAAACGAAAACAAATTCAAGCCCAAAGTCGCCAAGAAAGAATTTTTAAAAGAGTTAGACAGCAGAAATTATTAAGAGGGCAAATTGTTTATCTAAAAAATCTAAGACCCACCACAGCATTACAAAAAAAATTTCAAGGGCCATTTCGCATCGTAAAGGTGATCCGTAACAATAATTACGCTATCACACCTATGTACGATCCAAATAAAAAATGGATAGTGGTTCATGCAAATAAATTATATAAAGCAGAACCGCGTAAAAAGTATTTACAAAATAAACAAACAAGGCGAACTATTGACAGAAGTCAATCGTATGTAAACAAAGAATATAACGCCAATAATCATAATTATCAGAGTCCGAGACGTTATAATCTGAGGACACGCAAAAAATAGTATTCGAAAGCAAAATAATATAAAAAGTAAAAAAAAAATGTAAAATTGTCTGCTAAATTAAGTGAAAAAATTAAAATATTATAGAGCAGAAATAAATAGTAAGTGTATGCAAATAAATGCAGCACAAGAGGTAGAGCCAGTGAATTCAAAAATAAAATTTGGAAAAGTTTTACAGTATGTGTAATATTATACAATAATGTTAAAATTAATTCAAATGATATTCTGCAAAATAATTTTTTTTAGTATTCTACAATAGTTATTGAATAGTTTAGAAGTTGTTCTGCAATAATTGTTTTTTACGATTCTACAATAAAATTAAAATTAATTGGAAAGCACTCTACAAGATGTGTAGCAGTCTATAATGAATTTTAAATTAAATTAGATGGTATTATAAAATATATTAGTTTCCTACAATATTTTGAAATTAAATTGGAAAGCATTTTGAAATAATTTTGGTAATCTACAGTAAATGTAAAAATTAAGTTGGAAGGTAGTCTACAAATAGATATTTTTGGTTAATGTAAAGAAAATGAATATAATTATAATAATAGAAAATTTATGTAGATAGAGCAACTTTCAAAATTAAGTGATAAATAAGTAAATAGACAACAAGTGTGTTACAAATAGCATAGTGCCACAATATGTGCAAAACATAGGGCAGCAAAAGTATATGGTTATTTTAGTATGTATTGTGTATTGTATATTATGTATGGTATATTGTGAAAACTGTAGTGTTAAGGAAAAGTGTGTAATAGTGAAGACTTAGTGCGAGGATAGGCATGATAGTTATCCAAAATGCACGGTAGTCAACAAAATCGCAAAATTAAATAAAACTTCAAAAAAAAAATTGTCTGGAGGAAGGCAAGTCCAGCGGATAGGAATTTTTAAATCATGGATGTTTCTGCAACAACAGCAACAAAAAAAAAATAACAGTAGGAAAGTTTATCAGCGGGTTGACTGGTTAGCAGTAATGTTGTCAATAAGTATCAACGTGTACAACGTAAAAGTATTAGCGCCAGCCCATTTTATTAAAATTATCAGCGTTTCATCAAGTAGCAGTACAGCAAAATTAAAAAGTTCTAGATTCCCGTCCCTTTTATGCAAGTAGATATTAAATAAATGAACGGACAATGATAAAAGATAAATAATTTATATGAAAATATAAGTAAAATAAATAAATTTAATCTTAGAAAATATAAGTAAAGTAAATAAATGTATTTTCCCTTCCAAACAAAATAAAAATTAGTCTACGTTATAAAAATGGACATTGTCAAATACTATGTAAGTGGGGATAAGAGCAGGGAGATTCGGATGGATACATTTTATGAATAGAGCAATAAATTTCAGAAAAAATATGTACAAGTGATAAATAATACATACAATACCCCTCAATGTTCTAAAATAAAATAAACTAAGGTGTTAGAAAAAAGAAGGAGAGAGATAATTAAATGTCACTTACTTGCAATTTGTATTACTTGTACGGTGACTGATGAATTAAGGATAGGAGTGTCGTAATAGGGAGTTGACAATTCAAGAATCTTGATGGTCATGTGTCTTTATTGATAACAGATGATGAATGGCTGTAGAGGTCAACGAGGAAGTGGCAAATTTTGTTTCCAATGGTAACATGCTGATGAAGTATATGCACTGTTTCCTTTTCTTGTACGGGTCTTGAAAAAATAGTATAACATAATTAATAAAATTCAAAATAAAGTCATGGAACATGGTAAATGCAAGTACAGGATATTCAAAATCATAAAATTATTAATTAATAGTTTATAAAAAAAGCTGACAGAATAAAAGCAAAATCATAAATAAATAAATAAATAAAATTGTGAAGTCAAAAATAACAGTAACAGCTGATATAAATAATAATTAGTAAATTAATAGATATATATTGCATAAATAGTGTATACAGACCTTTTACAAAAACACGCAATCTGGAAAACAAAATAAAAGTTAAGTACATAAATGAATTAATAAAACTTTAAAAAAAAAAAAAAAAAAAAAAAAAAAAAAAAAAAATAAGATAGCTCCCATCTTTCACGGTCAGCGTAAGAAGTCCATTGGACGGCGAAAGCTTGTCCCCTTCAAAATAAAAATCCAGGCTAAAAATAAACATCGGAGAAAATCTCCCCTACACAGTACGATAATAATACGAAAAAATTCTATTGTAAGCATACAATCAATGTTTCAAAATTAAAATTATAATTGCAGGCAATTATAGTTATTTAAAAATACCGGCCGGTATATAAAAATACATTAGGAAAACACATTGATTTGTATGTAAATGATAAATGATTGAGTATAATTAATAAACTATAGCAGTAAGTAAGCATCACTGAAAATAAAAATAAATAACAGATAAAATTAAATATGAAACAATTAGATTTAAATAAATAAATATGTAAAGTTATGCTGAAACGGGAACATAAAGTCAGTTATATCAATAACAGAACAAAATCATGGTATATTCATAATACTACACATAAAATAATATATCACGCGTTGTTGCAACAAGGGATAAATAAATCCAATGAATTAAGAGTACATGAAAGTAAAAGCATAATAAATTCAACATATAGATTTGTGTTAAGGTCATAAGAAAAATATGTATATATATATATTAAATTAAATAGAATTAAGAACAACATATGTAAAAGAAATGTATAACTTAATACACATAAACTATAAAATGTGGAATTCCTTAAAAGGATACACGTAAAACCTTCCGTCAATGAGAGCGTACATCACCACCGGACAGTCGAAAGCGCGCGCTTGTGAAGAATATACCGCCAAAATCGCAAGCGATTACGATTATTTGGGCAGAACAGGGGATTGAAAGTTGCAATCTTATGTAACGTTCCGTGCTTCGGGGGGTCGGGGCGCAGAAAATCGCCATGCATGACCGATTGTTCGCAGTTGGCATGGAAACACGTAGGAGAAGAGAGGAAAGCTACGGGTCAAGCGAAATTTTTTTCTTTTTTCTTTTTCTCCATTTCCCCCCGCGCAGTTGTGTCACACGAAAGGGAAGCCGAAGAGGAAAGTTAAAGGCATACTTGTTATTGTGGAGATGCAGTATTTTGGAGTAGCGAAATGAGTATATAGATTTGATATTTTAAATGCCGAGACGTAATATGATATAATTATGATGTGCAAAATACCCATGATTGATACACGCCTAAACAGTTATATAACATGTATGTGTATTACAAATAAGAAATATATACAGATAAAAAATTGTCGAAAAATTATTTACGTCTGTGAAAATGAGAAATCAAGGTAATGAATTGTGTATAGTTTAATGTAATGTTGTGAAATTGTATATAAATAGAAATGCAAGTAACAATTATGATATAGTCTTCATTTGAAGTGTACAATAGACTGTACGAAACAACATAATGAAAATATAAATATTGAAGTACCGGAACTTTGAAAGTTAAGTCACAGGATCGTGACTCATTCTTCCGTGCTCATGATAATTCAATGTGACAATAAGGTGTCTTCCGTGCTCATGATAATTCAATGTGACAATAAGGTGTCTTCCGTGCTCATGATAATTCAATGTGACAATAAGGTGTCTTCCGTGCTCATGATAATTCCATGTGACAATAAGGTGTCTTCCGTGCTCGTGATAATTCCATGTGACAATAAGGTGTCTTCCGTGCTCGTGATAATTCCATGTGACAATATAGTGTGCCTTCCGAACAGTGATAATTTCTTCATGTACAGCAGTATATGTGTTACCAAGTACGATGGTGTATCTTCCGAACAGTGAGTGCCTTCATTTTAGTGACATGTCGGTTGTAATGCACCGATATATGTATGTCAATGTTACAATATAGTGTGTCTTACATGCGGTGATCTGCATTTCCGTGACAGATATATGTGCAGTGGATCAAAGCAACATTTCCACAGTAGCCGCAATGTGTACACAGATGTATTCAGTGCAATGTTTACCGTGTGCTGAACTTTTCTCTCTGCAAGGGGGGATATCATGTAACACAATATTTGTATTACATGTTACATTCCAATTACGGATGCCAACATAGCCATTTCGAAATTCCAATTGCGGATGCCAACCTAGCTAATGAGCTATTTAAATGCTGCAGAGGGAGCCAATGGCAATACTAACATAAATAAGCAGCGCATCCTCTTCTTCACGTCAACGAATCAACAACGACACTACAATGTGAAAAGAAAAAGGTTTGAGAGAATGTTCTAGAACTTTCCAGGAGATGCAATTTCGACAGCGTCCTAGACGCACCTGAAGTTTTTGGTAGTCGTCTTAAAACTCTCGAACGAGTCAGCATCATGTTTTTGGTTTTTTGTAAAAAAATGTCTGTAGATTGTAAGCAATAGAATGGTAGCCTGCGCAAGTACGCGAAGTGCAACGATTTTCCCACATCAGTGAGATGGCACGAATATGCACGTATCAAAGAGTAGAGGTAACCGATTTCAATTGTCACTATTAGCACGGAAGGTACACCTTTAACGAGTATTAAGATAATTAACTACCAGTTCGTATGAGTAGATCATATGAACGAGTGTATAAATATTGAACTATAAGAATTATTCCTTATAGATTGTTTAAAGCAAACTGTTATTTAAGAAATTGAAGCCAATGTTTTTTACGTGTGTAAATATATATTAATGTAATATTGTTAGTATTATGTGTCTTTAAATAATTGATTTAATCATAATATAATTACTCCAGATTATAGTGGATATATATTAAGTAAAATATTAAAATAAATTGAGCAGTAAGCAATGAGTATTTCTTTATGTTTTGTGCGTTCCTCTCCGCAGCTTGTGAACCTGGGGCTACATGCTCCACCCCTAGCGACGGCATCATAGGTAAGTCCTACACTGGTAAATTTTGATAAGGACAAATTTACCTTATGACAATGTATATTGCAATACTATAACATATATTCACTATGTAAGCAGCAATTACATTTGACAAGATATTTCGACTTTTTCTGTGTCTCCAAGTTGCTCTTATATTGTTTTCTCTGCTGAATATCCAAATGACCGTTAAGACACCAGAATAGCTCTAGTTTTTAGTTTTAGGTTGTTTCATAACAAAGCCGGATATAAAGTTTCATGAAAATCTATTAATATTTGTGTCTGCTAATCTGTACACGAGAAATATATAATAGTCAAGAAAATAGTCAAAACTTGTTCAAGAGGTCTTAGAATATATATTGGTATCAAAATCTCGAATCAGTAAATTTTCAGGAAAATAATCATTTATCTATATTACATAGTATGAGAAAGTAAAAATATCGAAATTGGAACCACATTTTTAAAATAGTTCAAAATATTAAAATATCAAAATTTCAAAATAGTTCAAAATAATTAAATATTGAACATTAAAATACTGTATTTCAAAAACTAAGAATCTAACCCAAAATCCAATTATATGTTATTTCAGGATTTTTTAAAGTGCTACAAATTACTCTTCATATTTCATTTTATTGTTTCGAAATATAGGTAATCTCGTAACATGGCAAAGTTTTAAACTTTTTGATCTTGACAAGACGAATCCTCGAAAACTGTAATAACTTTGTAAAATTAAATTATTAACTTTATGAACATTTTTGTCACTTACTGCTTATATCCATATTTTATAGTTTAGAACATATTTCGAGTGAAAGTAAGCGAAGTGGTGTTATTTTTATTTCATGAAAAGATGTTTACAATATTAAAATATCGAAATTATTTTTTTATTTTCGAGGCAAAAACCTTTTTTCCCACAAAACAAGTATAAATTGCTTATATTTATATATATAATTCTGGTATATGAGCAACCAAAGTGTTTACATTTTTTGTATGGCTCCAATTTCGACCAGATATACCCCAAACATAGATGTTATTCACATGAAAATACAGAAAAAACATAATGGTATGTATTCATATGAAAAACAGAAGATAAAATAATGCTATTTACATAAAAAACAAAGAAAAATTAATGATATTCACATGAAAAACAATAGACAAACTAATGACATACACATAAAAGAATAGAAGAAAACGTAATGATATTTACATGAGAACACAGAACAAAAAATAATGATATTCACGTGAAAAACAGAAAAAAAATTATATTGGCATGAAAAACAGAAGAATAAATAATAATATTCACATAAAAAGCAAAAGGAAAAATAATTATAATCACATGAAAAACAGAATAAAAAATAATCATATCTACATGAAAAACAGAAGAAAATAATGATATTCACATGAGAAACAGAAGAAAAAAATAATATTCACATAAATGCAGAAGAAAAAAATAATCATATTCACATGAAAACAGAGGAAAGAATAATCATATTCATATGAAAATCAAAAGAAAAATTAATCATATTCACATGAAAAACAGAAGTAACATATAATAATATTCATTATGCATCAGAATTACTCCAGCTCTAAGCTTCGCTCTTTTTAATGAAGATGGTCCCATATGATTCACGGGACAAGTGTGAATAGATGTAATGAATGTTTTGTTTTCCGCATTTTTTTGTTTCTCAAGATAAGAATTAATCTAAATTGCGTTCCTTAATTCAACGGAGCAGATTCTCTGCCGACAATGTGTAAAGAAACTTGCCTGTTTTAGAGTGTTAGTAATGAGTTTTATGCAACGAAACAGCTCTTGTTCTGTTTTCCTTTACTTTTTTTAAGACTTTACATCAGTTTTTGGGATTTCTTACAATTAAGCGATAGTTCTGTGTCTGGAAATGTTCGAGAATTTTGTGATAAATACTTTACTTGCGTAATTTTGATTAATTATTTCAAAGTACAAGAATTTAAGCTTTTAAATATAAAAAAGATAGGGAAGGACTAATTATAATATGGGTTAAAAACCACCTGGAGATAAGTATTTACAAAAATGTAGATTGCATAATCTTGGTGGTTCATTAAAGTGTTTTATTTGGCAGGTGGCTTGTTTTCTACACTTATCATGAAGCTGAACGCCATAAAACCTGAACTCCATAAAACCTGAACTCCATAAAACCTGAACTCCATAAAACCTGAACGCCATAAAACCTGAACTCCAATACTGAAGTCCTGAAAAGCTGAATTCCAGAAAAGCTGAACTCCAGAAAAGCTGAACTCCAGAAAAGTTGAACTCCTGCTGTGTTTGGGAATACTCCAAAATGTTGTAATAAATACTTTATTTTCAGAACTTAGGGTAAACATTTCAATGTATAAACATTTAAGCTTTTAAATATAACAAAGATGGTGAAGATCGAATTATAATAAGTACTAAAAATCCGCATGGAAATAAGTATTTACAAAAATGCGGTACGCATGATCTTAGTGGTGCATTAAGCCTTTTACTTGGCACGTGTTTCACTTTCTACTATTTCATGAGGCTAAACTCCAGAAAATCTGAATTCCTGTGGTGTCTGGTAATACTTGCTAATTTTGTGATATATACTTTACTTGCAGAACTTAAGGTAATTATTTTGAAATACAAAAATGTAAGCTTTTTAATATAACAAAGATTGGGAAGTACTAATTCTAATATGATTTAAAAAATTCACATAGAGATAAGTATTTTCAAAACTGTGGTTAGTCTAATCCTGATGGTTCATCAAAGATTTTTACTTGACACGTGGTTCATTTGCTACACTTATCATGAAGCTGAACTCCAGAAAATAATTATCAAAATCCAAAGGAAAAAAATACGATATGTCCAATATTTATATGATTTCATATCAAGCGACATCTGGGGACTCCTTAATCATATCCAAAATCTGTGATTACATTATGAAAAGTATGATGTGGCCAGCACATAACTATTCCTATATAATACAATAAATTTGCATGTTTCACTCTGAACATATGATATATGAGGGCTACAGCACAATGTTTTTAAAGTTGAACTATATATTTGGTGTTTTTAAGGAAAAATATTTCAAAGTACCAAATTACCTTATATTTTCCTCAACTCTAAATTGACGATTATCAATATTCATATAGCATGCGCAATAAATAAGATAGTCCAATTTTTATATGACTATTTAGAGTAGCCGAATTAACAGGAAATTATGCATGGAACATATTCTGTACCAAGTAATGGCATAGATAAGGAAAACATTGTCTGAATATCAATAATTTTCTAGGACATATGATGGTGATTTTTAATATTTTGCAATTATTTTTATTACGACATAATTAATGTACAAAACTATGCTATGACTGTCACACTAATCTGGTTATATCCCTTAAGCTTCCAATTTTGGGACCCATAGTTCTAGCTAAACTCTCTAAACATCCATTAGGTTATAAATTATAAATTGACGAGGAAATTGTTTGATTATTGTAGTTAAATATTTTAAAGACTTTTTGTAGTTACAGTATTAGTATGGTGGTAAGTTCTAACTCTTTGAAGGTAGATAGTAGAAAAAGATCAATATATATAAGTGAAAGTACACTTAAATTAGAAAAAGAAGAAGCTTTATTTTTCAGGTGGTGAAAAGGTAGAAAGTAATTTTTTATTAAAATATAAACACAGGAAAAGCAGATGAAATTGAAAAGCAGATAAATTCTGTAGTTTTGTGTGTTTATTGTCCCCAGGCGATTCTCAAAAATATTTTATTTTGAATAAAAGAAAAGGTTTTATATAAACTTTTATTAAGATATATATTATTAATAACTGTATAACTTTTCAAATCATTTAGACTAAAAATAAAACAACAGGAATAAATAAAATGAAATTTATTTTATCGAAAATTACTGTTTGAAAACATTCCCACTATTTATTAAAACTAAATCATTTTAGTACATAAAGATGCATAGATGCATTAAAAAGTATATTCATATGTAGCCCGACTTTTATATAGTTTGAGACATCAAGTATGGAGACCACATTCATAAGTTAAATTTATGGAATAAAAGCGACGTAATTGTCAACTTAACATTAAATATATATGTGCAACAACACATCTACTTGGATTTTAAAAGTTTATTAACGAATTTTCGAATATAAATCACTCAAATTATACAACAGCCTAAATGAACTCGATGCTGTATACCATATTTCATTTCTTTTTGACACTCTGCAATTAATTATAGAAATTTTAACGATCTTGACATTAATCTAGTTACGTTCAAACTCTATGTTCAAACTGTTAGTTACATCTCCCTCGGTATCAATTGGGGATCCCAAGGGGTCCATATTAAAGTAATTTACGAAGAATAAATTTGCTAAAAAGTTTAAGAAGGAAAAACTTTCTTTAAAATTCCTGAGATAATTACCAAGTATGTTGCACTATTTGATGACTTTTCATCAGGAAGAGCTTCCCCTTAACATCCGGGAAGGCATGAATTTGGAAAGTGTGCGTGGATGGGTCATTTTAAGATGATAAATGTGCAGGGTTTTAAAAATATATATATGCATGAAAAACAGTAATTAGGACACACTGTTTCATCCTGCTTTAACAGTTTATAACAGACTAGTATTTAACCATGTAAAAGACGGGGAAACTAATACTCTTAAAGTAAACTAAGTTGCGATTTCTTTTTAAATAAATTTATTTTATTTGATAATGTATGAAGCTTACAGAAATAAATATACTTCCTTATCGAAATTATTCTTGTTAAGTTCTATACAGTAAGTATAAATAATTTCTGCCTTCTAAATCGCCGGGGAGATGTGGAAAGTATTTTTCGCCTCCGTTAAATTGTATGCCTCTCTGAAGATGAATCGAAAATTCGGATTCGTTATATTATCTTTCGTTGCTTATACTGTAAGCGTGGAAAGATTCCGCCTTTTATATCACCGAAGGAACTCCTGGGCGGGCTGAAAAGACATTTAGAAACATTTTATCCGTCCCAGAGTTAGAAAAAAAAAGAAACAACTGTGTTAGGTTCTGCCCCTTGGAGACAGCCGTGCGGACCTGGCCTACCTCTCGGTTTACAGGTTTAGTTTCGCACCCCTGAGGACTTACCGACCCACATGTTTAACGTGATCGTACTCCGCGTGAACACGGCAGCAGTTTTCTGGCAGGCGGAGGGAATCGAACCCGGGTCTACCGAGTGCAACTCCCGCGCGCTGACCAGTGGGCTACCGCGCCCCTAGGTTCTGCCCCTTGTGGATACTAAAATATTGAAAATATTCAGTCTTATAGGCCACCGCGGGAGCAGTTTTGGAGGGTCAGGAAGCATAAAATCGTGTTAGACGATTATTATATAAATTCATTTTAAGTGTGAATGACAGACTTATTAAATAATAATGATGACCTAGTGGTCAATGACTTGGAATTTGTTAAATAAATTAAATAATAATAATAAATTGGTTCATAGGGTAAAATGCAGTGCAAATAAAGATAAATGATCCTGCGTACGTTTCGGAATTAATTTGTATTTCCTTCTTTAGTGCAACAACTCTAGACCCGTGTAACATGTTTTGGGGCATTCCAGACTTGTTGCGCTGAAAAAAGAAATACAAATAATTTTCAAACCATACGTATGCTTGTTTATCTTTATTTGCATTGCTTTTTATGCTGTAGATCATTTTATTGTTGATTATGCAAAGTCACGTACTTTACTTATCGAATTATTTTATTGTTTCCCTCCATAGTAATTGTCGCTTTGAAAATCTAAAATCACAAATAATAAGTCGTATAATTACATTAATTATAAATACATGTAAATCGTAGATCTGATTTTGTTACATAATATAGAAGGGCGTTTCATTAATTAAGGTAGCAAGTCTTGGGATAGGAGCACATACATACTTATATCAATGCAAAGATAACCAGTAACTCACGTGGACACACATTACATTTCACTTTTCCCCGTAATCTCCACAATTGTCCAGGCTTTTGTTCCACCCATACACTAAGGCATGAATCTCAGACATAAAAAAATCAGTATCAGTTCTGCAGTCAAGACATTTCAGCTTCTTGAACTTTGTTGTCGGTTTTTTATCGCTTTTTAGGCAGATACTTCTTCAAAGGTCTAAATAAATGAACATTTCTAGGTGCCAAGTCAGGTCTTTAAAGTAGTTGTTCAATCACCTAATGAAAGTACTTAAACAGCTTTAGCTTTCGGTTGGCAGTGTGGGGTCTGACAATATTATGAAGCATGCAGCATAACAATTTTGGCGATTAATTACAGCTGGTGTTATGCTAAGAACTCACGGAAATCTTATCACACAACTAATAACGTGTCCATAAGTACTTATATTTTTAAATGATTGTTAAGTAATGTGTTGTAAAGAACCTTGCTGCCCCAATCGGGAATCGAATCCTGGGTCTTCAAACTAGCCAGCCGATGTTCTACCGTTCAACTAATTGCAAGCTCTTATTGTCGAAGTGGACTCTGCAGTCTCCACCCTCTAATGTCAGATTGGCGTGCAACTGACAGTCTGATTGACCACCTCCTGCTATTTTTACTTCAGGTTAGCCTCCTGATGATACTTTTATCCTCCATGTTAGCATTCTACGTAGTCGTTATCCTCTCGATTTGAAACCGGCGCTCAATATTCCACAGTCTACTGAATCCGTACTAGTCGTACTAGTGTCAATTTCCTTTGCACTAACCTACAGAGTTGATTTGTTCTGACGCCATTGCAAAGAACCTTGCTATCCCAACCAGGAATCGAGCCATGGATTTTCAAACTAGCCAGCCGATGCTCTACCGTTAAGCTACTGGGACGAAATTGTAACCTGTTAATGCCGAAGTGGACTCTGCACTGTCTGATATGGGCTGTCCTCTAGTGGCAGAGAAAACAAAAAATATCAGCATAGTCTATACTACTATATCCATCCAATGATGAATTTCGCGCATGTTACAAGTTATGTTACCTTATTTATTGAAACGGCCTTGTACCCAGTGTTTTTTCAGAACTTTGGGGCCGAGGGGGGGGGGGGCGCATGAAACTTTGGTGGATGCAAGTTTTCTATTTGCCCTATAAAAATATATCTAAATTTTGTCACATTAATAGAAACTAGGTTAACATAAAATATAGCTGTCCCCCCCCCCCCCGATTTATGCCTGAAAGAAACACTGCTTGTACCTACATAAGAAATTAAACAGCTATACTAAAACTCTTTCTGGAATTATTATAAGTGTCGGGAAGATTTTCAAAGCATTAATGAAATACTAAAAACATTATAAAAGTTTCTAAACTTCCTACAATCTGTAACTCCCCTAGAATTCTAAAACCTGTAAACATTCTAGAAATAAACCAAAGTGGACCTATTGACCAGTTTCCTTAAGTGAACAAATATGTACTCCTGTAAAATATTAAAAATGGCACTTTCCTAAAGCTATAAAAATTCATTAAAGTAAAAAGAAAGAACACAGATTTTTAGTTTTCAGAATCTAACGTTTATTAAAATTTTAAACTTAATTTTAAAAGATCCATAAAAATTTACATCTCCTTAACTAAATAAATCAAATTAAACATCTTAAATAAATAAATAAATTGAATGGCCGGTCGTAAAGTGGTAGTAAAAACGTTAGAATATTAAATTTAAAGTTAACAATGTTAAAATTATGCAATTATTTGCCGAACTAGAATTTGGAATAAAAAGAACATCAGTTAGCCAAAAGGGAAATTTAGAACATCCTTACAATAATCCAGGATTCGGAACTTAAAATATATAAGTTGAGGGGTCTTAGACATGCTAATTTAATTTAACTTTAAATACTGTAAAAGAATAAAATTAATGAAAAGATATCATCCGTAAACGGGAAGACGCTGAACGGCCGAAATAAAGTCTCGAGGACGAAATCGATGTCAGTCATAATCAGCTTGGGTACAGTCCCTTCTTGCTCCAGAAAAGGTCAAATGGAGACGTACCTCCCGTAAAGTATCGGCACATCAAGTGAGTCCAACCATTCAAGTGAAATATGGTGCTCCAAAACTTCACGAAAAGAACACTCCCGAAACTTGATCTGCACAAAAACGGGCAGCTCTTTCACATCATATAAAATTCTCAGCTGAGAGTAGCAGAGCGCCAGTGGACATCGCTCGGAACAACAGCACAGACAGCTCCATCATCAAATACCAAGAAGTAAACATTTGGAGGTCCGGTCCTGCGACTCGGAAAAATTAAACGACTCAGTTCATTATGAAAGAGCAAATTCGGCCTCCGGAACTAAACAATTATTCCAAAGGCACCGACGTTCCTTCAGTAGACATCAACCACTTCGCTCGCAACCTTATTTCCAGTAATAAACTCTCTGCCATCAGGATACAACACATTTAAAGGCAGGCCGGGAAATAAAACGTTCGTCGTTCTTCAGAACGCATGCCGCATTCGAACTTCGGCTCGCGCAGAGTCGCTAAAAACAACAACTTAATAAGACTACATTTTAGTTCCAATCAAGAGAAGAGAAGAGTGAAAAAGAGCGCGAGTTTATTTATATACTGCGAAACATCGCTGCCACAGATTGTAGACAAAATTATCGGTGAACGATAAAATAATTAAAGACAGACGATTTTAATATTACGGTCAACCAATCAAAAACTCGAAATTTTAAAGAAGAAAACTGGAATTTTAAAGCAGACGAAAATTAAAAGAAATGAAATGAAGCGATTTGGAATATACGAATTCGGCAACAATTTAAATATGAACGATACTGAAATATTTAAAAAGCTGAAAATAGAATAAAACTGAAAAATTACGATGGATTAACGAAATTTTAACCGAGAGCAATAAATCAGGAATCAAATTAAAGGGAATAAAAAGGGCAATAAATGGAATCCCAAATTATCCAATTTAAATAAATTTAAATTCCTAAAACCTAAAAAGAACGAACTTTCGCCGTTTTTAACACAAAACCTATGGAAAAGAATCTATTTGGAACAGAAGAATATAAAAAACCTAAACAATTGGAAAATGAATAACTAAAAGAGAATGACTATGCAAATAAGACCCTTAAACACGTTTAGATTAAAAATAAAATTCCTAACATTATTAAATATCCAAAAGTATAACCCAACATAAGCAAGAACTTTAGGCTAAAAATTTGATGTTTCTATATATAAACCGTCATTCTAACTTAATTCAATATATCCAGTTAATGTAAAAATGTCTCTTGAATCATTCGATTCATATTGATACTTTAAACACACACACATTATACACACACACACACACATTACACACACACACACACACACACACACACACACATATATATATATATATATATATATACATATATATATATATATGCTTGGATACTAATATTTCTGTTCTGTTTTCGGATATAATTTTCCAGTAATACTTTCCTATACAGGGTGTCCCAAAAAGATTGAAACCCGCTTTAATTCTTTACCTCTTGGAGATAAGTGGACAATGTAAATTGCAAAAATGTTGAAAATAAGGTAGGAAATAAGACTACGTTAATGAAATAGTTCTCCCATTAATTTTAAATAGTTACAAGTTTTTAAATTTTTATACGACCACCTAAGACAAATTTGGTCAATCAGAAAAATTTTATTTTTAATTCAACAAAATCATTAAAAAAACCCGCATATCTGTATCTTTAAAATCAACTGAATTATGATAATAGAAAACATCTGACTTATGCCACTTTTCCGTACCATGTAAAAAGCTGTTTCTTCAGTGGAAATAGGGATCATAAACAAATTGATGATGGAAATTGTTTAGATCAAAAATACGTTAATATGTGTTAAAAATTTTTAATGGCAATGTCTCAATGTAAAAAGTACTTAAGAATCCGTGATTGTATCATGAGCCTACGCGGAATTCGCAAAAATGTCTCCTATGTATTATCATCCAGTTATTATGTATTATCATCCAGTATGTGGTGTTTTTTTAATGATCTTGTTGCATTAAAAATAAAAATTTTCTGATTGACCAAATTTGTCTAAGGGGGTCGAATAAACATTTAAAAAATGTAATTTTTTGAAAATGAATGGGAAGACTATTTCATTAACGTAGTTTTATTTCCTACCTTACTTTCAACATTTTAGCAATTTGCATTGCCCACTTATCTCCAGGTAAAGAATTAAAGCGCGTTTCAATCTTTTTAAGACACTCTGTATACATTTTAGATAGAATTAATGAAAGACTAATGGTTCGTCATGGAAACGGATAATAAAAAAGGCATTACACGTCCGCTCATGGTAATATTTCCCCCCGCTTTTGTCTTATTGTTGCTACGCACGGAAAAATCTCACTTATTAGGAAAGTGACTTGGCGACTTTTACGTCATTGACCGATAAACAAGCCAAATGAAAATATGGAATATATATAAAACAACGATTCGAATGTTTTTGTGCTTTGGTAAAACATCATAATATAAAGCTGCAATATTCAGTAAATATTTTAGAAGTATTTCAGAGAAATGCTGTCTTTTATTATGAACACTGTATGTGTTATTTTGCTGATTGAATGCCACAGAGGAATTACAAAATTCTGCAGTATCTCCATTCGGATGGCGGCGAATTGATTACGCGTGAATGATGACCTTCTGTGTGGGTACGCGTGAGAAATTTTCAAAACAGTTCAAAATATCAAAATATTGAAAGTAGAACCACTTTTACACGTTATGAATTTCAGCAGTGCGAGAAAGATAAGCTGCACCTACCAAATGGACTGACCACGTGCTGAAAGCTGCTTAAATAAGCTAAAATACGCATCGGTGGAACTACCTAGTAAAAGGAAGGGAATTGAATTGATTAAAACTGGAAACACATATGCAAAATCTAGAACGATAGCACCAGAAAAAAATGAATACAAAAATAAATGGAAGACAGGGGAAAAAGACTGTAGATCAGTTAAACCTAGTTTAGCTATAACTAGGATCAGTATTTTGCTTTCCGCAGTATTTCATGCTGTTTTATTATTACTTTCCCTGCAATGCGTTATAACGTATAAGGAAAGTACTGGAATCATGCCGAAAATCGCAACTCGAGTTTTCGACGGATTTACGCGTTTTGGTACCTCTCGAATAAGAAGAAATATATATTTACGTGATATCTGTGTGTGTGTCTGGCTATCCGTGTGTGTGTGTGTCTGGCTATCTGTGCGTGTGTGTGTCTGGCTATCTGTGTGCCTGTGTGTGTGTGTGTGTGTGTGTGTGTGTGTGTGTGTGTGTGTGCGCGCGCGTATCTATCTGTCTGTGCAATGTATGTATCCACTCTAACTCAAAAACTAATGGACCACATTTCATAAAATGTGGTAGGTAAGTTGTGTGAGGTGGGTAAGTGGGTAAGTTGCGTGTGGTGGATAAGTTTGGTCCCTTGTGTGTGACCCTGGTGCTAATTAGTTTTTGGTACGTTTCGAGATAAAAGAACCCACCTTTTTTGGCAAAATTGCACTCAAAATTTCCCCGCATCAACTCTCTCTGAAAAACTAATAGATCAAATATTACAGAATTTGGTAGATAAGACTCTTATGGGTTTCCCTGGTGCTGATTAGAATTTGGTACGATTCGGAAAAAAATAGCCTGCCATTTTTTGCGAAATGTCAAGCAAAAATCTTCAAACTCTAAAATAAAAAACTGCGTGTGCTCAAATATATCAATTAAATGTTTGTTTTATCCTTAAATTTAAATATGATATAAGATCTACCCCATTACACTAGGACTAACCATTCTTAAAATATTTTTGTTTTTTTGCATTTTCATTACGCCACCTTTGAAAATAAGTCCAGAATGAGAACAAAAATTAAATTAAACATGCAAATTCAGTGTAATTTTAAATAACTATGGGTGTTATGTTGTACAATTAAACTCAATATAATGAATTACTTAAGAAATGCAGAGGACTTGCGGGGAAAGTCATGTGCTGCCCACATCAGATTTTTTTATTTGGAGTATATAAATAAATATGACCAATAAAACTGATATTTTAATTTTGTAGTATAAGTTCTTTAACTTATTGTAGAAATAAGAGTGAAAATATAAAGTTTCTAAATATACCAAATCATTTTTTAATGACGTGTAAAAAGGCCATGTGCTTTTTACATTATATTTTCTTTATGTTAAGTCGGCTCATCTCTAAACTTCATTTCTATGAAGAAAACATTAATGTTAATTTTAATAAGAAAATTTAAAACTATATTAGATACTCAACTTTATATACTTTATTAACATCTATTGTGACATCTCGGATTTATGGTAATATAATATGTATTAAAAACTACAAAGTTTTTAATGGTGGATGTCTGCGTCAGTGTTACATACATTAATAATTTATAGAAAAAAAGGCTTATATTTTTATCATTTTCTTCATATAAATCAATAAACAAAATTACATACTTTAAGTTTTCCATATTGGAAATCAATCCATAAAGTGTTTTGCAATGTCTCCCGGAATTGAAAATGCATTAAAATGAAACATGCCCGCGTCTCTTGATGGACTTAAACCAAATGGAATACTTTTACTAAATTGTTTTTGAATTGCTATTCCAGACTCCAAGCATAGCTTTATAAATGACTTAACCGAGACATAAACTGCCGCAATATGTATTTTGGGATATTCACAATATGCTTTAAATTTCATTTATTACTTTCCCCCCACGATATAAATGGTAATATATTGGGAAACATTTTGGAATCGTGTAGAAAATCGCAACTCGGGTTTCGACGGATCTGAATGTTTCAGGCACTTCAGAATACGAAAAAAATATTTTTAGCGTGAGATCTGTGTTTTAGCTTCTGTCTGTGTGTCTGTGCAATGTATGGTATCTACTCTAACTCCAAAACTATTAAACGGAATTTCAAAAAAATTCAGTATTGAAGTATCAATATTCAGTACTCCCGGAATTGAAAATGCTATGTTATTCCCATGTCTCTTGTTGGTTAACCTGGTGCTGAGTAGATTTGGGTACAATTCGGGAAAACATAACCTGTCTTTTTTGCTAAATGGCCCCACAAATCGTCGAAATATGAAATAAAAGATGACATATGCTCAAATGTATCAATTACATGCTTGTTTTATACGTATTTTTTGGCGATGAAAGGAAAATGAACAACCCCATTACTCTAGGACTAACCGTTCTCGAGAATATACTTTTTTAGCATTTTGACAACGCTACCTTTGAATGTACGTTCAGTCACCAAATGGAAAAGGAAATTTAAATAAAACCACAGATTCAGTGAACTGGTAAAAGTCTCATTTTATGAAGTAAAATAAAATTTAATGAAATATGAAACAAAGAGAAAATGAATTTGAGTTTGTAGGGATGGTCATGTGCTGACCACATCAGATGCCTTTTTTTTCTTTGCAATTTGAATATTTTACGTTTGTCGCAAAAAGTACTGTATGTTTCTGTAATATCTTCATACACAAAACCCACTTTGGGATAAAACTGTTGCTTTTAGCACGTTCTTGTGGTTATCAACTAATTCATTATAATAAATTAGTAGTAAAATATATAACCTTTAAAAACTTATATTTAACTTGTATATTGATTTCCCATTGTCGAGAAATATACAGATTGGGCTTTAAAGCCGCTAGGAAAATCAATATACCGCTGCCTAACATATTTTAGGTACAATAAATAAAACTGCTGCTTGTAAGACAATAACTTATAAAACTCCCATGAAGAAAACATCCATATTTCAGTTATGTGACAAGACATTCGCTTTGAAGTCATTATAAGGCGCATTTCAACAAGCCAGGATAACAGTATTTGCAATTAACAATCGCTAAGGACGAACTGACTTCATTAACTACGGGACAAAGTATAACAGAACCAATTTTTACCTTCCCTGCAAAACATGGATGGTAATGTATAAGAGAAGTATTAGAATCGTGTCGAAAATCGCAACTCGAGTTTTCGTCGGATCTACACATTTTGGAACCTACAGAATAAGAAAGAAATATTTTTAGCTTGGCGTTTGTGTATGAGTCTCGTGTGTCTGTGTATGTCTGTCTGTGCAATGTACGTGCAATGAATAACGAGTAGGCCTACTATCTCTGTCGCTTTCAGGAATGCTCCGTTCACGATCCAGTTTTTCTTCACTGTCCTTATGCCTTTTGATGATGGTATGGATTTTGGAGGTTTTGCCATCTCCATCGCGTTTGTCTTTCTTCTGACTTATAGGAGATTTCTCTTCATCAATAAAGACTAGTTTTGCATTGTAATCAATTTCTGCATCTTAAGTAGCCCAAGTGTCTTGGGTATCACTTTGTAAAATTTATCAAAGCCCTTAAGAGCCTTTTATGTAATAATTGCTGCAGGACGTTGATAGGCCTCTTCCTCAACAAGAGAGAAAACATGTTGAGGCTGTCTATTTTCGGAATATGGATATTGTGAACGAGAACTCTGCTGAGGAGGTGGATGAACATTCATGTTTTTAGAAGGATAAATAGATGGATAAGTATCACGCCCAAACATAAATGAAGGCAGTCCTCTGAACTGGGGTGGATGTATATTGGATCCTGGCCCTATTTGACTGCCCATGCCAGAACCATGTGCCATGGGGAGAACTGGTCCAGTTGGAGGTCCTGGTGGTGCAGCCACACCCATGCTGCTAGGCCTACTACTATTTCGAGATGAGGAATAGGACCTTTGATCCCGGATATGTTGTGAGGACATGGACTGGGAATCCGATGATGCTTGGAAGCCGTTCACGCCACTGCCAGCGCTTTGTGGTTGGCCACCGGCCGTGCCAGATTGTTGTGGTTGCTGTAGTGTTCCGTGACTCCAACTGCCTTCGGTTTAAGGTCTGAGATTGGGGCCAGGTCCATACTGTGTGTCTGCACTGGATTTTTGGCTGCTTTCTGTTGGTGCATCGCCATCATTTAGCTTGGAGAATTCCTGAGGATAAAATGGCGACTGCTGGTCCAAGAAGTTGCGTTCTTGACCACCATTCTCTTGGAGACTGCTCCAGATTGTTTTTGTCCCAGAAGTTGAAACTGTGTTTGTGGGACTTGTTTTCGGTGTAGTTTGTGAGACTGAAGAGGCTGGCTACGATTGCGGGGATGGCTGCTGACCTCCATTTATCCTTTCTGTAGTTGCCTTGGCCTTCTTTTTGGTGGTACTGCCCATCCTTGAAAGTCACTGGAAACTAAGCTTATATTGGAATTATTTCCGCTATATTCACTCTTCAGGTTAGGTAGATTTGCGGGGAGCGGCATATGACGGACAGTACCGACTTTCCCCAAAGATTGGAGTCCATACTCAGGTTGAACAGATTGAATTATCTAAACGTTTTCCCTTATACATGCAATTTATACGTTATAACTACACGTGCATTATTGAGTTGTTGTATCATCACCGCACGCACACACACACACATACACACACACACACGCGCACACACAAGCACACACACAAGCACACGCACACATAGACACATACACATCGTGCGAATGAAAAAATTTGAAGAAATGAAAACACCTACACACGTACTCATGATGTCCGGTCGTCCAAATAGTTGCTCATGTCCTCTGGATGAGTCGGACGGCCTGAGGTTTCCACACGTACTCATGAGAATGAAATATCTTTTTTCATAATTTCAGTTTAAATAAAAATCTGATGTGGGCAGCACATGACTTTCCCAGCAGACTGAAATTCATTTTCTCTTTATTTCTTTAATAGTTCATTAAATTGTGTTTAATGGTACAAAATATCAAGAATAATTAATCAAAATGCCACTGAATTGGTACGTTTAATTTAATTACCATTTTATTTGGTAACTGAATGTATTTTCAAAGACGGCATAACAAAAATGGAAAAAACTAAAATATCTCGATAACTGCTAAACAAAGAATAAAGGAATTGGTCTTATTCCTTTCAGCGTCAGTATATATTTTAAGTAAAATGTTAATGCCAGTATATGTTTCAAGACTCCTTAAACACTTTTTGACTATTTTTGAAGTGATGTCAGTCTGTCTGTCTGTGGTCGATTTCTTGTGTACACCATAGTAGCCACAAATATTCAGGGGTTTTCACAAAACTTCATATCCAACTTTATTATCACACAATCTAGACCTAGATGTAATTTCTTTTAATTTCAGCAAAATTTATATTTTTTTTAAATGGCAGCATGGGACAAATTTTGACATAATCATGCATAAAAGGGTTTATTTACGTCTCAATGAGCACGATACTTCAATCATTGTTTCAATCATTGTTGGGGAAAATATCCTCGATGCAATGATTATTTTTGTTCGTGACGTCATAGAAACTCCTCCTTGGTAGAAAATAACCCTCCCGGGGCGAGTTACATTGTCAAGTGTTATATCAATCGAAAGATTTTTACTTTCCTTATATACAATAATGTATAAGGAAAATATTGTGTCGGGGTCGAAAATTCGAATTCGAGTTTTCGACGGGAGACCACGTTTCAAGCATCCCTGATCACGAATCGAACATTTCTGAAGTGTGATGTGTGTGTGTGTGTATGTGTGTGAGTGTGTGTGTGTGTGTGTGTGTGTGTGTGTGTGTGTGTGTGTGTGTGTGTGAAAATATGTGTGTGTGAAAGTATGTCTGTGTGTGAAAGTATGTGTGTGTGTGTGTGTGTGTCAGTCAGTGAGTCTGTGGAGACGATAACTGACGAACGAATCGACCGATTCGAATGAAATTTGGTACAAAAATTACAATCCGTAAACACTGGAAGCCTATCGTTTTTATATGCAATCGAATGTCTAAAACCCCCTAAATTTTTGAGTGAAATTTTGAAAAAATTGTCAAAAAATCAAAACTTCTAATAAAATACTCAAATAGCCACATCTAATGTAATT
This sequence comes from Amaurobius ferox, assembly GCA_951213105.1. Classification (NCBI taxonomy): domain Eukaryota; kingdom Metazoa; phylum Arthropoda; class Arachnida; order Araneae; family Amaurobiidae; genus Amaurobius; species Amaurobius ferox. The sequence continues at coordinate 50,619,338 of OX578135.1, forward strand.
TTTCATTAGTAAACAATTGACATAAATTGTAGAACGCTAACATGAACCGTTCTCGAGATGTTGCACATTTTTCAAAAAAATTATCAAAAAATTATATAAAATAAAAAAAAATATTTCCTATTGAGAAACATGTTCACTTTTCATATGTAATACCATGCGATAAATTTGTGACATTCTCGTGGATCTATCTCGTTCCATTCACGAAAAAAGATACTTTGAGTAATACTTTTATATTTGAACGCCAATAGTCATTTATCTGCTGTAAGAATAACTTATTTCTCCGTCCATAATGCTAGGCGAGATTTTGGCGATGATTTTGGTGGGATGTCACCAACTTGGCGACTTTTTTCTATGTTGCTAAATTAACGAAACATTTGCCAAATAGATAAAAATGACGCTAAATCAATGAAAATGACGACTCATTGACGAAAATTCAATATCTTGGAAATAATATAAATATCTTTTATAATAATAATCTATTTTTCTTTACTGTAAAAGTAGTAAATTCATTGCATTACATAAGGAAAGTCATGTGCTGCCCACATCAGATTTTTTATTATATCAATCGAAATACTTTTTTCAAGTCCTTTAAAGTGAAGGGTAATAAGCTATATGCATAATAATTTGGGCCCACTATACCGGTTATTAAAATTTTTTCTTGTAAAATTTGAAAACAAAAATGAATTATGATATGAGAAAGTCGAGTTCAGCCACAACTCAGTTAATTACTGTGTAGTTACGTATCAATGCCAATGACATTTTTTTGTTATTTAACCCAGATATAAATAAGTTTACAACTAGGTTTCATTCTGTTGGAAACATAAATTTATCGTATGGAAAATTTTGTCTCCCAATAATCTTTTAAGATGCATGGATCAAATTTTAAACATCTTATCTTACAATGGAACCGCTTCTGTCTTAGGAATATGGAGCATACCTTAGCAAATGGACAAATTTTTGTGACGATAAAGTCAGCAAAAGCAATCATAACGTCAAATAAAAAAAAATGAAAAAAAACATTTTTTGAAGAAAGAGATAATAGAAAAGTCGCATTTCAAAAATGTATCTGTCTTTCGAAAATGATGAATGAATGACTTATAAGTCCAGAATGTGGAAAAGTTCCTCAACAATTTCATTTCTGTATTTTATCCACGCCTCTTCCGGTTTTTTTTTTTATTTTCATTTACTTTCAGTTGCGTTTTAAGGACAATTTCTAAATTAAATGTTTGAAAATGTGTGATGCTAGATGTCAGAAAATTAGGAATTAAATTAAAAGTGTTACTAAATAATTCAGAGAAAACCAAAGTATTTGGCTGCAGTTAAATTTCTCCGCATTTCGATATGAACATTAACTAAATTTATAAACTTTGTGTACTGGCCAACAAATGTTTACATAGTTAGAACCATATGTCTTAAGACTGTAAATTTATAATTGTATTGCTCAAAAAGTATTACATTATGCACTATTACAAAACAATAATTTATTATTAAATTAATTTATTTACAACAAAACAAAACACGAAATTTATTAACTAATTTGATACCCAGTACGTTCTATTTTGAGAGCATTATAATAGCCATACTTGTTCGTTCGTTACTAATTCTCCCATGGTGAAGGGGCGCCTACGCACCACGTCCGCAAGACCCCCCAGGGTATCCCATGGCGAAGAGGAGGAGATTTGCAACTTCACTTTTATAGAGACTCCCCGGATGGCGGAAGTCTGACTTGGACTTGACATGACAACATATATTCCCGGCGGGATTCGAACCCGCAACTCCACAATCCAGCGATCAGACGGAAACGCATGCTCCTGACCGCTCGACCACCGGATCGGCGCCATATTTGTAAGTGTATTCAAGATCATGGGACATATCAAGATGTGTTGAACATTAACTAAAAATTATAAACTTTGCGTAACGGGACAACAAATGTTTACAGAGTTAAGACCATATAAATCTGAAAATTATAAATGTATAGCTCTATTGCTTAAAAAGTATTATATTATATATTATTGCAAGACGTAATTATTTATTACATTAATTTATTTACAACAATACTTAGCAATACTTTAAAATTGTTAAATTTTACAATGCCCAATCTGTATATACTAATCAAGTTTCCGTCTATCTGTACATCTGTCTGTCTGTCCGTCTGTCTGTCAGGCTTTTTTTAGACACTTTCCGAATAGATAGCGACTTGCAATTTGGTACACGGTACAATCGTTCCATAGAAACTCCTGGAAAAATCGAATTTTCAAAAATGTTCTGAAGAGAGGGTGCTCCACACCAAAATATTCGAAAAGTGAATTTATAAAAAAACATGCTTAATGAATATAATAGATGAATTAGAAACTTTATATTTGGTGTACGAGTAAATCGGTCAAAAGGAAGAAAGTTTGCAAGTTCAAATTTCCATATTTGCTACTCTAGGGGGTGCCACACACCAAAATGTTCGATTCGCCGAATAAATGAGAAACGCCTCCTTTAAAATATGACAGAGGCTTGAAATTTGATATATGGGCTAATCATTTGATAAAAACACCCTAGATGAATAGAGTTTTTCAAAAATGTTCGTTTGAGGGGAATGATCCAGAGAAAAATGTTCGAAAGTTTAAATGATAAAAATACATAGATTTCAAATTTGGTGTACGAATAGATAGTTCGAAAGGAAAAAAGTGTGCAATTTTAGTTTTCCAATATTTTCTACTTTAAGGGCTGCAGCACACCAAAATGTTCGATTTTCCGAATAAATGAGAAACGCATACTTTAAAACAGGATAGAGGCTTGATTTTCGGTATATGGGCTAATCATGTGATAAAAAACTCAAGGTATATATCGGTTTTTAAAAATCTTCATTTAAGTGGGTGGATACTTCCCACAGTAAAACGTACGAAAGGTGAAATAATAGAAAAATACCCTTAGCGAAGATAAAGATTTTACATTTGACGTGATGGTAGATAGTTGAAAAAGAAGAATCTCTACAATTTCAGTTCTCCATATTGTGACATTTTAGGGGTGCTGCACGCTAAAATGTTCGATTTGCCAAATAAATGAAGAACGCCTTTCTATGTGAGATGGAGTCTAGCAATTTGGTACACAAGTCAATCGTTCAATAAAACCCTCTGGAAAAATCGAGTTTTTCTAAAATGTTCTGTACAGGGGAATGCTCCACACTAAAACGTTCGAAAGTTGATTTGAGAGATGAAGACTTGAAATGTGATACAGGGGTCAATCAATTGATGAAACCTGAAGAGAAAATCGTATTTATCAAAGATGTTCATTTAATGGGTGCTCCACACCAAAATGTTCGAAATGTGAAATGATTGTAAATACAACATTATTTACAATAATATAGATTTTAAAATTGGAGCAACGATATATTGTTAGACAGGAAAAAAGAGTATAATTTCAATTAATATTTGTTAATTTAGGGATGCCGCACACTTAAATGTTTAATTGGCTCAATAAATGAGAAATGCCCTATCTGAAGTGAAACATATATTTAAAATTTGGTAAGGACCACTCATTTGAAAAGTACCACTGTAAAAATTTAATTTTTCAAAAATTTACCTTTCTTATTGTGGGACCGTTGAATTTTAACGCGTAGTCAGCCGACTACGCGTTGAAATTCAACGCGTAGTACATTCTAGTACATTCTGTTTTAGGGAGTATTATGATAACCATATATAAGTATATTTAAGTTCGTGGGAAATTTTAAGATGTGTTGTGAATGTTTAAAATTAGCTACCACTGTTTTGAATAGCATTGCGTTTAGTTTCCTTTTGACCTCGACCTGGAAATTGTAGTAGTTTTGTAATGTATGTAATCGAGATGTGCGTGTGTTCATGTGCTGTGATATAATTAAAATATGTGTGTGCCAATCTCGCGTATTGCTTACTTCCTGGATCACATCAAACACTGACAGTAAACCATATCAAAATCATTTAAGATAATTGACTGAAAACTACTAACTTTGAGTTCGAGGCCAAAAAGAGTTTATAATGTTACATTATACATTATATATTTTATAATTTTAAATCATATACATCTTAAGACTGTAAATTTAATATTGCATTTTTCAAAAGTTATCACATGACATATTATTATAAGACATAATTAATTATTATATCCATTTATATAAAACATTAATTTATTTAAAACAGTACTTAACACAAAAAGGAATTTATATAATACATAATACGCACTAATTTGAGATCATAATAGTACACGTAAGTGTATTTAAGAGCCTTTTTAAAATTATTTAAGATCGTTGACTGAAAACTAATAACTGTTTAAACAAAGAGTTTATAATGTTAAATCATATATATCTAAGACTGTAAATTTATTATTGAATATCTCAAAAATTATCGCATGACATATTATTAATACATGAAATACATATTATTATACATGAAATACAAGACAGAATTAATTAATACATGAAATTATATACAACATTAATTTATTTACAACAATACTTAAAGCAGAATTTAATTTATACATTACCTAAAATATCCTATTGTAAGAGCATGATTAAGACATACATGTAAATATATTTAAGTGTCTTTTTAAATTCATTTACAATCATTGAATCAAAACTAGTATCTTTGCGTACAAGAGTGTTACAATCATATAAATCGTATGACTGTAAATGTTTTAAAGCATTAGACAAAAATTAATACATAATTAATTGTTACATTAATTTATGTACAGAGCCTTAATTTATTTGCATCAGCACAAAATTAATTATTATAATACCCAATGCGTTCTATTTTGAGAACATAATAATAGCCATAAATGTACGTCCATGTTTATCAATAAAAACTTAAAAATCTGAAATCTAGATCGAATAACATGCATGATCCGTACAAAAATCTGGATGTGCAAAGGCTGTTTATACATATTTAGAACGATTTTAATACAAAATGTAACAACGCTTAAAATAAATTTAGAAGAAAAATTCTAGCAGTAGCTCATTTTATAAAAGATATTGCTAGAAAACTTATTTTGTTTGCAGCAAGCTAAATTTTGTGTATTTCAAAAATAGCGAGTGTAAACACACTTTGCATTGATAGTCTAGAGAAAGGGCCATTCAGTAGAACATTTGGGTAATAAATATTGTTACTTCAAACTTTACTTTTATTACTTTAAATGTGTTTTATAAATGGGTAAACAGCCTGTGTATACGCGTGGAAAAATTGAGTTGTTGGCCATAGTAAACAGGGAAGTGAAAAAATAAAAAACAATCTATGTATGTTAGCTAATTGGCAGAGTAATACTTTTTTTTCGACTCTAAACAAAAATCAACCAGAACCTAATTTTATATTTCTGTATTGAGCATAGATGTTATACAAGCTACACTACTCTGTGTAGAAAAACTACTACTTTTTCAAGATGGAATGAAAACTATACATACAAATATTTGTTATTTAACACAAAAAATATAAAAAAAAATTAATTATCCGGAACATAGATTTATAAATATAATTTATTCATTGTTTCTATTGTAATACAACTGAAAAATAATATGAAAGTAAACTGTAAAACAAATCAGCTCCATTCCGTACAACGACTACTCATGTAAAAACGACTACTCGTGTAACAACTACTACATGCAAGAAACCACTTTAATTACCTTACGAAATAAAACACCTTTAAGAACAATTCGCAATCCACATAAAAGACTGTAAACAATTACAGGATATGAACACTTTCTTTGTTTTTAAACTTCGTCATTTTTTTCCGAAGTAAAACAACATCTTAACACCCCTTCCTCCAATAACAAAAAACATTGTAGAATTTAATGATCTCCATTATGGATCAGGACAACTAAAATCCCACGCCTGGTTTCTCGCCTTTTAAAGAGAACATTCCTACAGAACTTACAAGAAAAGTGTGTAAAGGTTTGACAAGCGTTTCGTTTTTTACTCCTCTTCCTCCTTTCGTGTTTCAAGATAAGGAGTAATCTAAATTGCAGTCCGTAATTCAACAAAACAGATTCTCCGGTGACAATGAACGAAAAAAATTGCCTTATTTAGAATGTCAGTAATGAGTTTTATCTTACTAAATGTATTTCTTATTTAGTTTCCCCACTTAATTCTTCTTTAAGACTTTTCTTTAAGATAGTGGCATTTGAAGTTTCTTGGTAATTGCGTGATACTGCAATTTTCGAGCGATCGAAAATTATGTCAAACTAGATATGTTTAATAACCCCACTACGTTTAACGACTATTCACGTTTAATAACAACATGAAATTTCACTCGCGCTTCGAGTATTAGAAATGGCTAATGGTCATAAAATGTCTCAAGGATCTCAAGGACGAGGTTTAGGGAAGTGCCCAGGTACAGATAAATCTCCCCTTTAAACTTCGAGCGAAAAGGAAAACATGAGTGAAAAAGTGAGTTTCATAAACAGACTTTTACAACTAAAATACGCCAAGAGGGGGGAAGACGACCGAAGTCGGGTTCTTCTCCAAGTTTTCAAAAGGAAAGACTAGGGCCCAAGTTGGCACCTAGTGAAGACATAAAGATAAGAGGTGTATATGTACATCCCGAGGAGCGCAAGGTCTTGAGCTTGATATTTTGTAAGGTAATTCAAGTGGTTTCTTGCAAGTAGTAGTTGTTACACGAGTAGTCGTTGTTACATGTGTAGTCGTTGTTACATGTGTAGTCGTTGTTACATTAGTAGTCGTTGTACGGAATGAGTAGTACGTTGAACATGTGTGGGTAAGATGGATAGGAGGGTGTGATGGTTCGTCGCAGATTCGCGAGTTCCCAAATGTCAGGGGGTCAGAAGACACCTACGCATTTAACCAAAATTGTTGATAACTTTTCCGAATATGAAAAACCTTTTCAGATCAAAACATAAAAATGATGCACATTTTATAATTCTGTTAACATGTTAAATAGGAAAATACATTAAACATTTTTTCCACACCAGACAAAATGATTTAATTGTTTAATTTTACGATGGAGAGCAAAAGGATGTAAAATTACATATTCATTATTTCTGGCTCGTGAATATCTTAAATATTATTTCCATGATATTTATTCTTTTAAATAAAATTATTTTAGTACTGTGTAACAATAATTTAACAATTAGAGAAATTATATCTTGTTATATTTAAGAAGCTATTACTAGTGAGTCCCACGAGCATTCTGCCCTATGTTATACCCAAAGAGCACTCAATATTTACTATTTTGCTAAAAGAAGCTTGAAATATTTGAATTGTTGGCAATTTGACCGTGACATCCCTAGTTGCGTGGTATCACAAATAAAAGTATATGAAATGATAAGAAATAAAATAACATTAAGGTTTCACTTTCAGTATCTGATGTCATACGCTACGTAAAGCTCCATGGTTACATAATAATTTCGCTGTGAAAGAAATGCTGTCGTTGCATTATGTAGCTAATAGGGCTGCCAAAATCGTGACCTCACTTTCAGTATCTAATGTCACACGCTACTTAAAGCTCTATAGTTCTACTCTGTATATATAAACTAGTGAGGCCCTTGGGTATTCTTCCCATAAGTAATTTAAGAAACCAGCTCACAGGATATCTCCTATAATAAAATACAACAAACAATTACTTTCTACGCAGCCACAACATAAAAGAAGGCATTTTAATATTTATAGTTGTAAAATAATTAAAAATAAATGCAATATCCAATTTTGTTTACAGTATCTGCTGCCAAACTCATCGTAGAACTCCTGAATTCTACGTATTTGTAAATAAGTTTAAAATGATAAGGAGAACTTGAACAATGTATATATGCACATATCACACAATAATGCAGCATACAACTGTTTCGGGGATACACTATATCCCCTTCTTCAGTGAAAGAGAACCAACAAGCCAAACAGTCCAAAAGAGGAATGGATCAACTGAGGATCCAGCGTATCCTCGAAACAGCTGTATTCTGTATTATTGTGTTATTTGTGCTTATATACCTTGCGTTCGAATCCCGAATAAGACATGGATTTTTCTTGAGAATAAAGTCAGTCTACCTCCTTCTGAGTCCTCGGCAAAATGTGAAGCTGCACCCCCTCCGACCTTCGTCAATGATGTTTTCTTGTAATAAACTTTGTTCTCTCGTCTTGTGTCTTTCTTCGTTCTTTCCTGCTTCCTGCGTCACTGGTCCCGAATCGGCTCCGCCAAAACAGGAGGTCATCATTAACAACAACAACAACAATATACCTTGCTCACATTTCCTTTATATTTCGCACAAATTGTATTTTACTTATTAGAGTTAAAATGAGTTCAATATCCAAATTTGCTTTCAATATCTGATATTATACGCAACGTAGACCTCCAGAATGATGTTCTGTAAACTGTAAAACATTCTGAAACCTTTGCTCATTTTTTTCAGTTACTTTATTGATAATTTCAGCAAGCTACCAGAAAGGCCCTAATTACAGTCATTCATGAAAATTTAATCTTCCTTTTTGAAATATTCAGCTAATTATCGTCTGCTAAAGCGTTATTTTTGTGTATATATATATTATCATAACTATCAGGAACCTTACTCCCTATTACGTACAGCTGATTCCCTAGAAACTTTCAGTAACATACTTGCAAATGTTTTGCAGGGTATATAAATAACTATTGTTTATAAGCCATCATGATGGAACCTTCATAAATTTCTTTATCAATAACGTTGTCGAAATTCCAGACCACACGACTGACCCGAGGGTTGATCAATAAAGCTGTGTAAAATCGAATGCGGTAAATAGAGCTGTGTAAAATCAAATAACGCTGTGTAAAATTAAATAACGCTGTGTAAAATCAAATCATGCTGTGTAAAATCAAATGCGGTTTACACTAAGAGGTAGTTTTACGTAATTTTGTTGAGTACAATACACCACAGTGGCATCAACGAAACACCGGAATTAAGTTACGGAAGCAACAAACCTCTATGGGGGAAAAAAATCCACAGTGAACTTTTTATATGCGTCCCTGCATCATTCATCCACATTTTCATATGATCAATATCTTCGCCAAAGAATCACTTATCTTTTATTTCTGTCTTTCGAAATGTATCCAAAGGATTTTCTTTGTATTGATGTTAAAATGGCTTCTGATTTTTTTTTTTTAACTTTCGCAATTGTTCATCCTTTATAAAATGGCTCGTATTTGTTGCAAAGTTATGGAATTGTTAGAAGTGTGCTATTTGTTACAATGGCAAGAACAGATTTCATTTACGACAGAAGATTTATCATCTGTGCATTCAAGTTTAGATGTGAAAAGAGTTGATGAGAAATACCTATTATTTTTAGGATTCAGCCGAAATATACATATAAAACCGTTTCTGATATCGTCTATCGTCCTTAAAATTATTTTATCTTTAAAAAATTAACTGGAGCTCGATTTTATCATACCATAATTTTGTTTTTTCAAATTTTACAAGAAAATTTTTGAAAAATTGGTATCATAGGTTGCTCTTAGCTGTTTTTAATTATTTTGTACATGGCTCCGAGGAAAATCCACGAAAACCTAAACAAATCCGTAATAAACGGTCTAAGTGTGTACATACTTGGTATATTTACAATAAAGTGATCAGGGCCAAACGAATAAAAGTGAGTGAAGAGTCTCAAGTGAATAATTTAAAAATTAGGATGACGAACTAGTCGACAAAACAAGATAGAGTATAAATTCCAATTCATATGTTGTAGAGTATTGTATAATTAGTAAGTATCGACATCATGGGTGTATGAAATGTGTATATATAAGGCAAAACATGCCTGTCAAAAAATCGTATCATCAGGGACTTTAGCATAGTAACACCTGCAATGTTTGTCCAACTACGCGGTAATATTCTTTATCGTATTCATATGTGCATTGTTGTTGACGAAGAGCAAGTTGAGCAAGCAGTACAGTAAATTCCTGTGAATATGAGTATTGGTTACTTAGCTTTGCTGAATAGGACAGCCATTAACTCTATTGTGTCAAATAAATGTCTTCTGTAACAGTTTTTTTTTTTGTTTTTTTTGTTTTTTGTCGTTTCCCACTCATTAGAAAATGTTCTATAACAGTTTATATGTCGTTTACTACTCTTTAGAAAATGTTTCATAACAGTTTATTTGTCGTTCCCTACTCATTAGAGAATGTTCTATAACAGTTTTATTGCCTTTCCCTACTTATTAGAGAATGTACTATAGCCATTTTATTGTCGTTTCCTACTCATTAGAGAATGTTCTATAACAGTTTTATTGTCGCTCCCTACTTATTAGAGAATGCACTATAGCCCTCTTATTGTCGTTTCCTACTCATTAGAATTAGAAAATGTTCTATAACTATGTATTTGGCTTTTTTCATTGTCTATCTCGTTTTATTACTGAGTAAATTATTAAAATCTTTCAAATTATCCGCTATGTACGCTGAAATCACTTGTATTAGATCGGACATAGTTACTTTGTTATAGATGGAACTAACGTATGCACTCATGTACCTTTCCTTACAAAGATGGTATTTCGCTCTTTTCTAGGAATCCGGTGTATTCCATTAATAAAACTTTTTTTTTATAAATTGGATATTTTCTTTATCTCTCTTGCATACATACATTTTTGTGGTTTTCTATTGACAGAATACCGTCGTATGGCATTTGTATAGATTAATTATTTCGAAATTATGAATTTAAAATACAGAGAGCCTTACAGATATTCAGATACATAGAGATCAAAAATGGTAATTCTTGTGTATCAATTATCTTGTGTACGCTGACATTTTACATCCGTCAAAATGTGTTTTCCAGATAGTTTTGTATCCTATAACAATGTTTCCCTTTTAAGTGTACTATTTAACAAAATTAGAATTAAAATTAATCCCATTGGAAAGTATTTTATGTAGGTTATTATATAACCTTTGAAAAATCAAAATGTTTTTTTGTTAAAAAAAAAAAAACTACTATAAATGATTCAGTTTTTTTTTTTCAGGTATGCAATGCTTTTAATTTTAGATTTATTTCATTTTTAGCGTAAATTTACTTAAACATAAGTTCTAACTGCACCCTATGAAAGTTTTGACTCTGTTGTCTGGTAAGATTCTATGTGAGATTCATTATCTTCTCATACCTTTGCTTATAAAAACTTTTCAACGTGTCATGACGATTTATTGCTATTAGTATTGCATTTTTCTACTGCCAATGAATGCATTAAAACCTATAAGAAAATGATATATTTCTTGTTATTTTCTCTTTTCTATACGATATAAATAATTATTGTGTAGAGAAAAAGAAATTGAAAAAAAAAATTGGCGAACCTTAATACTTATTCACATTTGCAATATAATTGTTGTTGTTGAGACCCAGACCGTCCGACCTACCAGAAAGGTGTAAGGTAACTGTTTGGACGGCCGGGAAGTGCCACCCAATTTGGACCGGAACCCAGTGGGGGAGGCATCCACAGAGACCGTACCCTCCTTCCCCTACCACCAACCTCTCGGAAGGACTGCAATATAATTGTGTAATTTTTAGGGCCAGATAACTTATAATTCAACCATTAGCTTATTTAGCAGAGCAGAGTGTAGTGTGGACCATTTTGTAGTGGGAACAAGTAACCCAGGTGCACTAAAGAAGGTAGATCATATTAAAACTTGAACCACCCAATTTTAACAGGAACCTAGTAAGGGTGATAACCATATTTGCCATACCATCCTTCTCCAAACCAATCACCTATTGGGTGGACTTGCCAAAGCTACGTATTTATCGTGCCCATACTCCGCGTAGACTCTGAGATAGTTTTTGGTGGCATCGGCGATCAAACACGATTCTTGTGTAGCGATCCTCCTACCATAGCCACTGGGTCATTTCGGCCCTTGTAGTTCTGCTGTCTATCTTATCATTTTCATAATATATTTGACTTTATAATAAGTACAGGAAGAAAAATGGTATAATTTATCATCTAAGCAAGGTCATTTTAAAAATTAATGGGTAGTAAAATATTGTTAACTTCCGAAAAAATAAGAAAAATTATTTACATTTTTATTTGTTATGTTCGAATATATAAGCATCCAACGTGTTTATATTTTTCGTAATGCTCCGATTTCTGCCACAGACACCACCTCAAGCACAGATGTTAGTTACATTAAAAATATTTTGGAAATTGTCCAACATATCATAACAGTAATTTTTAAAATAATTATCATATGAAAAACGCACTCATAATTTTAGGAATGCAATTCTTGGAAATTCAGTAGGACTTGTACGTATTTAATATATAAAATCAACTGGGACAGTCTTTGGAAATTCAGGACTTATGGTCAGTTTGGAAGTACGTTTGTTTAAGTTGTTACATGGATTTTTCTTCAACGGTTCATTTGAATGTTACAAAAAATATTTACATTAAATTACAACTTCTGTTAATTGCGCTATTGAGCCTCAAGTCCCAGTCACATAAAACAGAAAATATATAAAACTATATTCTTTCATTGCATTTGTCTTTCTGCGTCATTCATCAATCATCTTCTTATGATCAAGATCTTCTAAAAAGTAGACTACTTCATTTATTTCTACCTTTTGCAAAGTATCATATGGATGTTTCTCGGATTGATTTTCAAATTGCCTCTGTTGTTTTTATCTATTATATACCTTCATCTTTCAAAAAGCGTCTCAAATTTGCTGCAGAATTTTTTTTACTTCCCCTTCGGTACACTGTGTATGTATTTAAAGGGAAATATTGCGATAACGCCAATAATAGTTTTAGTAATTTTTTTCCGACCTCATGATTCACGTGTTTTAGCAAGTCGCCACATGTAAAATTAAACGGCCAGGGCCTTCAATTAAGAACAATTGGTATCTGTAAGAGTTTGTTTTGGCCAAGGGTTGATTTCGTAAATAATATTATATGAATGAGGAATGAATTAATGAGGTATGTATAAAAACAGTGTTTTTTGGATAATGATAATTGCAACAATTATATGGTAAATTAGCCATTTCAACCACACTTCCCGCGTTCTGAATGGACAGTGCTCACTAAATGTGATATCTACATACTCAATAAAAGTTCTGAATATCAAAAACCGTTTCAAATTTAAACATAAAAATGGAATGGTATACATTTTTGTCAGGCAAACTGGTGTAAGTTTTTTTTTTAAATCCCTTTGTATCGGCACACCTGATTCGAATTTTCAATTTTTTCTGTTGACCTGGAAGCTGAGACAAATCGAATGAGATCAAAATCAAGATTCTAGCTACAGCGGAATTGCTCAAGATTTAAGCAACGCAGTACTTTTTTTTTTATTCCTTTTCATCGTAGTCCATAATTCGAATTTTTAAAATTTTAGACTTTTTCCTCGATCGCGAAGCAAAAACGGATTGAATAACAGTAAAATCAACAGTCTAGCCATAGTGAGAGCGTTCGGCAATTTTGATATATCACCCCCCTCACTCAGTTAGTCGGTTCAGTGTTTATTATATAGATGGTATTTGTCGATGAATAGCATGCATCGAATTCTTCTACGAGACAAGTTTTTTACGCACTCAAAATAATGAGTTATTATGGATTTAAATAAAGAATTTAAAATAATAATTTGCAAATTGTAGCTCAAGAAAATATTACTTTCCTTATATACATAATGTATAAGGAAATTATTGTGACGGGGTCGAAAATTCGAATTCGAGGTTTCGACGGGAGAGCACGTTTCAAGCATCCCTGATCACGAATCAAACATTTGTGAAGTGATGTCTCTGTGTGTGTGTGTGAAAAAGTATGTGTGTGTGTATGTGTGTCAGTGAGCCTGTGGAGACGATAACTGACGAACGAATGGACCGATTCGAACGAAATTTAGTACAAAAATCACAATCCGTAAACACTGGAAGCCTATTGTTTTTATACGCAATCGAATGTTCAGAACCTCCCTAAATTTTCAAGTGAAATTTTGAAAAAATCGTCAAAAAATCAAAACCGCTAATAAAGTTACGCAAATAGATATTTCTTATGTAATGTTTCATTTGAAAACGATTGACATAAATTTTAGAACGGTAACATGAACCGTTCTCGAGATATTGCACATTTTTGAAAAAAAATATCAAAAAGTCATATAAAATAAAAAATATATATATTTCTTATTGGGAAACATGTTCACTTTTCATATATAATAACATGCGATACATTCTAGCTCGTTCCATTCATGAAAAAAGATACTTTGAGTAATATTTTTGTATTTGATCGCCAATAGTCATTTACCTGCTGTAAGAATAACTTATTTCTTCGTCCATAACACTTGGAGAGATTATGGCGACGATTTTGGCGGAATGTCGCCAAATTGGTGACTTTTTGAAATGTTGTCAAATTAACGAAAATCTCGCCAAATGGATAAACATGACGCTAAATCAATGAAAATGACGACTAATTGTCGAAAATTCAATATCTTGGAAATAATATAAGTATCTACTATACGAAAAACCTATTTTTTTACTGTAAAAGTAGTAAATTTATTACATTATATAAGGAAAGTCATGTGTTGCCCACATCAGATTTTTTTTATTACTTTTATGCTAAATATGATACTAGTAGACCTAAACAACAATAATATTTGAGAAAGCGAGTCAAATTCCATTTTTCAGGTATTTCTTGGACGCAAGCATTATAAATAGTTAAATAGTAATTAAAATTACTACGTATTATTAAGAAAAAATAAAATTCTTAAATTGATTTAAAAAAAAATGATTGTTTTTTTATTGCAGTTGATTAGTTCTCAGTTATTTCATTATGCTCGGCTAGAATTTTCAATCCGTAGTCTGGAATATTTCGCGCGTAATTTACTGACTCTAAACCGATTAAGAAGCAGACAGAACTAAAAATACATCTGAGAATAAAATAAATCAGAGTGTTTTGCCAAAAGAAATATAAAAATCTATAAAATTTTTGTATGTATAATTCAGTTTGTTCAGGATAACTTTTTTAAACTTATTTTTAGGAAAACATATTCTTTTTGTTATTTAGATTTCAATAAAATAGAACGGTTTAAAAAAGTTTTAAATGCTGAAATAGTATTTCCCATGTTGTTGAAAGACATAGTAGTAACTGGTAAAAATTTCGTTGAAAATTTCCATTACAATACACTGTTAGATGTTGGAAAAGTTTTAGAATAGAGCCGAAAATCGGAATTAAAAATTTCTATGATTCAACACGTTTCAGGAACTTTAACATTCAAATTCGATATTTTCAGTGTAACATCTGCGTGTATGTGGAAGATCCAGATCGTCCGACTTACCCGAAGGTTTAGATCAGACTGCGTATGAGTCTGTGTGAATGCTAGTACGTGTATGTCTGTCTGTCTATGTGTATGTGTAATTATGTATTAGTGTATTATTCTAGCTCAAAAAATATCCCACGAAATTTAAAAAAATTTTCCAGATAATAAAAATATTTTGATAGGAAAGAACTGGCCTTTCTTTTGCAAAATGGCGTCGAAAAAATCATCGAAATATGAAATAAAATAATAACTATGCTTAAATTTATTGGCTAAAACGCTTTCTTTCTACTTAGTTTTTGATAAAAAAAAAATAAATACACATAAAATCAACCCTATTACTCTGGGACGAATCGTTGTAGCAACATTTCACTTTCTTTCTTCTCTCTCTCTATCTATCTATCTATATCTCTCTCATTTTACGTCAATTTAAAATAACATATTTAAACGTAAATTTAAAATAGATTGCAAATTCGGCGTAACTTCAATTAAACATCTGTGCTATTTCATGCAATATTTAACTCAATGTAACGTGTCATGAGAGAAAGAAATAAAACATGAATTTTTAACTTGTAGCGAAAGTCGTGTTCTACCCATATAAAATTTTTTAATTTCATATTCCAATTCTTAACATATTTTCATTATGTGTTTAAAAACCATAACTGTTAAACAATATATTAAAAATACCACTTTGATAAATACGGACATAAAGGGAGTTTTTAATAGACTAATAGCGATATATCTTGATAAAATTTTGATTATGAAAAATGCGTAATATTTAGATTTTGCTGCTGTTTAAAAATGTCATTTTAATGTTTCTTTTTTTTTACCTGCACTATTGCAATATATCAACATTTTATTTTTGTATACCAGTGGAATGTAAACCTATATAATATCTTTCATGTTTTATATGTTCCAATAAAAATATTCACTGCCGTACTATTTCTTAATTAATATTTATTAATGATTGATAAACTGAAATACTACTCTATGCAGAGTAGTGCAGTTTGGAGTTTTCGGGTCTTCAAGTAAGGCATGTTGCTGAAATTCAGTAAAACAATTGAGAGAAGACTCTTTACAAACAGGCAAGGGTAAATCTCTAACTGTAGAAACGGATTTTCCACGAATCCAATCTAGAACCTCTTGCATTTCCAAGAAACTGGTAGCGCCATCTATAAGTCGTAAAATAAGTGAAAATGTTTTAAATTCGGTTTATTCATAAAAATAAATTTTCATACCCTAGTATTTTATCTATTCAGTTGTAAGAAAGTTCCACAATATGATAATTTCTTTGTTATAAAATTCTTATACTTTAACAATTCAATAGAGGAATCGTACTTAATAAACTACGTGTGTATGTCATCTCTAATGGAAATTCGAAGTTTCGTATAGCCACGAAATTTTCTATAGTTGTATTACATGTATTCGGACGATATGTCTCGTCGAGCTTATTTTTTTATTATTAAATTCAAATTATTTTAAAACTTATGAACATTTGAAGCTGAAAATCCTTCGAAATTTCAGCCTCAAAATCAGATTTATTTTGGGAAGACGGTAATGATAAATTCGCTGATATTCGTCCGGACAAAGTAGCAGCTGTTCAATGAACAATGAACAAACAGTGATCTACGAACCAAACGTTTGTCGCAACAGGAAATTAAAAAACTAAATATCAATTTTCTGAATTTTAGAGATATCATTTAAATTTTTTATTGCCAGCAAAGCGTGATAAGCAAAGCGTTCTGTGAAAATTTTCTTTAATCGAACATAAACTTTTAAAAATGACATTTTTTTAATTTATTTTTATTTTTTGTTTTACTTCTCAAGGTAAATAAACTTCTTTTTTTTCTGAAGAAGTTTTTATTTCAGAATTGTGATAAAAGATGCGGTAATTTATAACTTCTTTTTCTTTCTCATTTTTGTTGTAAAATATTTTTTCAACTTAATTTTCAATGCATATGTTATTTTTTTTATTTTATGACTTTTTGATAATTTTTTTAAAAAATGTGCAATATCTCGAGAACGGTTCATGTTAGCGTTCTAAAATTTATGCCAATCGTTTTCTAATGAAAAATTACATAAGAAATGTCTATTTGCGTAACTTTATTAGTGGTTTTGATTTTTTGACGATTTTTTCAAAATTTCATTCGAAAATTTAGGGGGGTTCTGAACATTCGATTGCGTATAAAAACAATAGGCTTCCAGTGCTTATGGATTGTGATTTTTGTACCAAATTTGATTCGAATCGATCCATTCGTTCGCCAGGTATCGTCTCCACAGACTCACTGACACACACACACACACATACTTTCACACACACACACACGCACGCACACACACGCACGCACACACACACACACATATACTTTCACACACACACACAGCCATCACTTCAAAAATGTTTGATTCGTGATCAGGGATGCTTGAAACGTGCTCTCCCGTCGAAAACTCGAATTCGAATTTTCGACCCCGTCACAATACATTCCTTATACATTATATATATAAGGAAAGTAATATTGTTTCAGTTTTATCTTAATTTAAAATAAACATGCGTGTTACACAGTTTTCACCCTTTTTATATGTGCTATACCGTATATATCTTGAATTTATAATAAGAACAACAACTGCTGTTGCATGGCAGCAAAAAACATAACTTTAAATAAATTCAATTGATTTTTCCATCAAATAATGTTGTCCGCCATAAACATGAAGTTAATGACCACTTATTTTCATACATATTTTCCAGAAAAATAATTTCAACAATATGAATGATTTGCGTGCGGATTTATATCTGTTTTTAGTCCAATATAAATATGTGAAATATTTTTAATGATCGAAAAAACAAATTTTGAGTTACGTCTAAATAAATTTCTAACAAAGAAACAGCAGTCACATGCCTGTCATTAGAGTTGTTTGAAAAGTATTATTTGTTAGGAATGCGTTTTTCGCTTCAGAAATTTTTATATTTATTTTATTTTGTAAAATTTTATCGCTTTTTGGTCATTATTTTATTAGTTTCAGATAATACTTTTAGAAAGTTTTTTTTTGTGCTCAAAATGTTTTTAAGGATTTATGTAAGCCCGCACTACGAAATGGTGAATTTTGCTTTTCAATCTTAAATGTGCGGTGATAATAATAGTCACGCATACCAAAATGTGGCGTGGTATATTAAAGTAATATAAAATATATTAAAGTATATTTTTATTTAAATATTCTCAGATTTACCTTATATTTAGAAAAAAAAGACATGTCAGTCATAATTTATAATAATATTTTTACTTTACTTATATACATAATGTATAAATGTATAAGGAAAGAATTGTGACGGGGTGGAAAATTCGAATTCGAGTTTTCCACGGGAGAGCACGTTTCAAGTATATCCTTGATCATAAATCGAACATTTTTGAAGTGGTGTCTGTGTGTTTCAGTGAGTCTGTGGAAACGATATCTCACGAACGAATGGAGAGATTCGAATGAAATTTAGTACAAGAATCACAATCCGTGAATACTGTAAGCCTATTGTTTTTAAACGCAACCGAATGTTCAGAACCCCCCTAAATTTTCGAGTGAAATTTTGAAAAAATCATCAAAAAATCAAAACATTTAATAAAGTTACGCAAATAGACATTTCTTATGTAATTTTTCCTTAGAAAACAATTGACATAAACTTTAGAACGCTAGCATAAACCGTTCTCGAGATATTGTACATTTTTCAAATAAATTTATCAAAAAATCCCATAAATTAAAAAACATATTAACTGTTGAGAAACATGTTCACTTTTCATATGTAGTATCATACGATAAATTTGGTGACATCATTCTTGAGGATATAGCTCGTTCCATTCATGATAAAAGACACTTTGAGTAATACTTTTGTATTTGACCACCAATAGTCATTTATCTGCCGTAAGAATAACTTATTCCTTCGTCCATAACGCTTGGCGAGATTTTGGCGACGAGTTTAGCGGAATGTCGCCAACTTGGCGACGTTTTTAAATGTTGCCAAATTAACGAAAATCTCGCCAAATGGATAAAAATGACGCTAAATCAATGAAAATGACGACTCATTGAAGAAAATTAAATATCTTGGAAAGAATATTAGTATCTACCTTAACAATAACATTTTTTTAACTGTAAAAGTAGTGTATTCATTGATTTATATAAGGAAAGTCATGTGCTGCCCACATCAGATTTTTTACTATATTCTAAAATGTGAGATATATATGCGAGAAAGAGAGAGAGATAAATAGAGACAGAGAGAGACCAGCTTGGCTAGTGACGAAATCCGTTTTTTTAATCAGTTGTTTTAAGACAAAATCAGTTTTTACACTTTCTGACTATGAGTATACAGAAGTCGCACATACCGTAGTACTGCTTGACAGTTTGTTGACCACTTGCGAAGTTGCACAAATACGACATTGGTACTGCAGATAACATCGGTGGATAGACCTTTTTGATAATGGGATTTTTAGCGATTTCACATATTTTTACCCTTCTCATCATCTCAACTCCAACCACTCTACTGAATTTCAGCAGTAACACTCAACTCGTTTCTGCATTTTTTAGTTGTGCAACTTTTTTAACTTGACTTCTTGGTGAAGCCAAGCTCCTTCAAACTCCCCCTCCTCCCAACCCCAAATCTGATTGGTGATGCAATCCCCTTCATCAACAGTTGCGGTTTTATGAATCGGTGCTGAATGGAGAAAGTAGTACCTCCCACCTGATGACGTTACAACTTCTGGTTGGTCCGTTGCGATAGTTGGACCCACCATAGGATGTCTGGGTGGTAATGAATGCATTAAACTTAGTTATTAAAAATATCAATACTCTAATAATTATAAAAATCATAATTAACGAACTTGAACTTTAGAAATATTATTTTTGTTTAGAAGCTGTAGGTAATATTCAATTTAGCTTCTGTTAAATTATAAGGATTGGATTGTCTGTATAGGAATTTTAAAAGCGATGAAGTTTTCAAAGTAAGAAACGTTTTTTGTTTTTTAAAAAAAGTTTTAAAATAAAGAAATTGTAATACGGATTTGGTTTAAAGCTTGGTGTAATGATAGTTTTTCGATTTTCTCGAAAGCGTCAAGATAGAAACTGTGATAGTTTTGACAATTTCTAAGGGACCGGTTTTTGTGAAACTCACTCACAATTGCGCTCCAACATAAAATAACTAAAAGCCCAATTCGAATTTTCAAAAAATCGCTCCAAAGAGTTTTCAGATCTGACCTGAAATATCTCTGTACCAATTCGGTCTTTGATTTTTTATCCACTATTCAATCAACAAACAAACAAACTGACATATACATATATCTAATATTATTACAGATTTTGTGACAAATCCTGGCAATTCAGATGGTTTTCTGGTAATGAATTGAACATGGATTTCATTTGTATTCACAGCAATCCCATAAAAACATTTATCCCTTAATCTATTCAAAATTGATTCCTCATATGAGTGAGCTTCGTATACACCACTATTACCTTTTTGAAGAACCTGTTTAGTTTGTTTAACTGGCAATTATTCATTGAGAACGTGCGAACTTATTCATAATTCATGACGAGGGACGGGGCACGTGCTGGTGAACTGTTGGTTTTAAGTTATTCAGTAATTAATGAATGTTTATACGAGAACCATTAACGATGGAGAAATTGAAGCGAGTCGAAGTCGGATGAAACCGTGAAAAAGTGGCTTAGTGTGTTATTGTACTAATCGTCTGAAGAAAAACAAATTAAATTATTGCCAATTTATCGATTTTCAAAGGCTAATATATTTGCTTCTCTGGTCTGGTTTAGAAAGAAGACGTATTCGTTCTTATTCTTTCATATCCATTCATTAAGATCCAGTGTTTGGCAACGCTGAAGCTAGGAACATTTGTTGTATATATAATTCCGATCTTTATTTTGTTGTATATATGTATAGTTCTGATCTCTATTTAGCTGTAGAGAATATAGTTTTTACTATATAATAAATATAATAAACATACTATATTTAAAGGGAAAGTTTTTGAGGGAATTATTACGACCATCGGATTTGGATGGACTGCTAAATTTTCATCACCTTTGACCACGAATCGAAAATTTTGTCAATGAATGCTGTCTTTGTTTATCAATAAGACTGTGGCCGAAATATCTTTAAAACATGAGAGATTCAAATAAAATGCTGTACGATTATTTTCATCAGAAAATTCCAGAAGCTTGTTTATTTTCGGAGAGACAGGACCAAGGAATGTCGTGATTTTTGGAACATTTTGTGAAAACTCGAATTGTTAAAAATGGAATTTAACTGCTCGAAACTTCAAAAAAAGTAGCTTCAATGCAAAATGTATTTAGTAATACAGCAAAAGACAATTAAGTAAATGTATATATCTCCAGTTTTTGTCACAGTTACTTCACTGTCTTATATTTCCAGTTATTTTCACATTTAACTGTGTTATATCTATAGTTATTGTCTCAAAAATATATATCTCCAGTTATTGTCACAGTTAATAATTGCCTTATAATGAATTGTTAAAGAAGTTATTCAATGCATCTGTTCTAAAAGAGTTACTGAAATGGCTATTTTATGTGGAACTTTTAAAAGTCGAAGATATCAATTAGAGGGTATTAACATAACCAACCTCGAAATATGGTTATATTGCACCTATTTTTATCTGCATGGGAAAGCAATAACAATAAATAAATATAATACATTTATGAAAGAGTCTTTATATGATGGGAAATGATGTGCATATTTAATTTTTGACACAAATATTACGCATTTTTATTCTCTTTTGTATACTTATTTCATTCAGTCATACAAATTTTGGAAAAAACTGGAAGTGCCACCGGAAATGGAAATTTTTGGTGAATCCCCCTAGTCCCTCTGGAATTCGATGCAGATTTATATCAGACATCATCTAAGCTCTATTTGTAGCCAATCCTGAAAACACATGCTTCAGGATGTTTTTTTTACCGGAAATATAAAAAAAGCCGAAAATGAAAATTCCTGGTGAATGTCTCAATCCGTTTCAGTTTGTCAAAGATTTCTCAAAATCATATATTGAGCTTAGGCAATTGTTGTAACATAATAAAAATGGTACAAACATATCTTTTAATACCAGTTTTGCATATATTCATCCAATTTTTTTATTTTTTTATTTTCTGTAAATTTGTTTGCAAACGGGGCCAGCATGTTTTATTCCTCAGATCCGACTGAAGATAATTTTGTATAGCGAGAACATAGATTCTTATACGTCTTTTTGGGAGAAGTAAACTAAATATCTTAATGGAATGTTTTGCATAACAGTGTCATTTAGAATACCGTAGGAATTTTCACATGATTGCGAATTTTAATCTTCTTTATATTATATATTCAGTGCGAGAACGGGTATACTTCTAATCTGTAATGAAAAAAATATTTTTCCACGATGCTCATTTTACTTAGCAACTGTACAATTCTACTTATTTTCAACCAGATTTTGCAACTAGATAACAATATTTTAACAACAGGATCTTGGTAGACAACAACATGATCTTGCTAGACAACAACATGATCTTGCTAGATAACAATATTTTATCTTCAAGTATATCAAATTTGCGTTATGTTTTGAGGTGAATAACATCCATGATTGGTGTGCCTTTGGCCTAAATTGGAGTGTTACGAAAAATGTAAACACTTTGGATGCTTAATTCTCCAAACCCATTAAATAAAAATGTAAACAATTTTTACTTATTTTTTTTAAAAACTGGGTACTATTTATGAATATACAAAAATAATTTCAATATTTTAATATTTTGGAAATTCTTTCTTTGACATATTAAAAAGGTTTTGTTCGAGTGATTTTTAATCCATTTTCTTACTTTCACTTGAAATATCTTCTAAACTATAAAATGTAGCTATAAACAGTAAACGGCAAAAAATATTCAATAGTTCAGTTTTTAGGTTATAAGAAGTGTTTTTTTTTAAACTGTTATAGTTTTTGAACCATCGTTTTGTGAAGTTGAACAATGTTAAAAATTTTCATTTTTTAAAGATTGTGTTGCTTATATCTTAAATAATAAAAGTACTAGTTATGAAGTTATGAACAGTAAATAGTAATTTGTAGCCGGTTAAATTCCCTACAAGGATATATAATTGTATTTCAGATCGAATTCTTAGTTTTAGAGCTATAGTGGTTGTAATTTCGATATTTTAATGTTCATACAAAATCCTTTCTGCTCCATCGGATAGGAGCTACTGCCAATTTTTCTAATCATATCGAATTTTGTTTATTTGTAGACAAATCAATGGATTGAACATATCATGTTTTTACCTCAATATTTATAGATGATCATACACCAATGAAGGAAAACATCATTAAGTCAATAGAAATAGGTGTTGCCAGAAAGCAGACAATACTGCCAGATATATGTCTAAAATGTTTGGATATATTTTCTATACCAGTCCTCTGCATAAAGAGAATAGCGTTATTGAATAAAAGCAAACATTTTGAAATGTTTTCATAGATTTTATGAAATTTTTAGCATTTATGATACTAAATTTTTTAAGCTATTTCAATTTCACAGCATTTGAGCAGCAGTGGCAACGTTTATTGATAAATAACATTGAATAATAAATTGATAAATAACAATTTTGATAAATAACATCGCCGTCTCTATATTATGGTGTACTTAAAAAATAAGAGTTGTAATTTGAAGTGTTTTTAAAGGTAGAATACAATAGAAAAAATTTAATTAAAAAAATTCGAATTCCGGCTATCATCAGTAAATTCATATTTTAAAAATTAATACCGGTATAAAATTAAGATCAAATCACTAATTTTAACGATCATTTATCATTTTATACAAGATCAGATAATTTTGAAATATTTTAATACATTAAGTGAAATTCTCTGTTGTTAATAGTTGTGAAAATGCACGACTTTTCAACAACAACCGCAATTTAATGGAGCAAAAACAAATGTGCTTTGTTTAAAATATTTACTTAATTTTGGAGGTGTAGAGCTTTTAGTAGAAAAGAATATATTAATGTTCTATTTTTCAGTTCACCCTAATATGCATCCTATGACCTGAAATTGTTAAAAGAAATACTTTTGTTCTTGATGGAACATGCCACATTAGATATACTCATGCTCATTTCAAGGACCAAGTTAGACTACGTTTTTGTTGAAAAGTATTGGGTCAAACCAGACTTGGTATGAAAATTTTCTGTTCGTGTTGTGCCAAGAGAGGCCCATTTTCAATTTTTTGAGGTTATATATGAGTAAAATATACGACAAATTAGTGTTCGTTTCAACAATGCATAAAAAGAGGCAAAAATGCATTTTTATATAAATCTAGGTCTAATAATGGTTTGCACTTACTATTTTGTATATATTTGAAAACAAAATTCAGCGGTTTGTGCCGGTCTGACTTGAGACTGCCTCCGAATATATAAATAATTTGATTGGATAATGTATGTCTTCAGGCTCAGGTTGGTTTCGAGCTCTTATACTTCGCAGTATGTGTTTTATTACAGACTTTATCTTTCGCACTTCTGAGTCGATAGATAGAGTGAGTTCTTATAGAGAAGCGACGAACATTATTGTTATGCAACAGAACTTGTAGCTCCAATAAAGGAACAAGAAATAATCGACGTGGAACTACTAACGACAAGCTTGGAATAGGACTCCAAACTAGATAATTGTTTAAAATATCAGTCCTGTTAGGACCTCACAGAAGTACACGTACAGAAGAATATCTGCCCACACAGTGATCAAAATGTGTCCAGCATATTATAAAATGTTCTTTGCCGTTCGAAAGTTATGAAAGTTGCAAGAAACGAAACTGCTTTCTTTATTCAACGATATTTAAAAGGAAAAATATACACCAAAACAATAAATTGCAAATTACATTCAGTGTAGGTACAAAGAAATCAATTGTGTAGTCTCCCTAATATACCCGTATCCACAAAACTAAATGATAGGGCGTTTGGCTCGCAGTCAAAAGTGAGTTCTTCCGTGACGTTTCCATTCCTACAAACATGAAACAAATGGTGTTTCCTCAAATAAAAAAAAAATCATTTAGTGAAAGGAATTTTTTTAAATGTGCGGTAAATGTAACTCGTATGGACTTCCAAGCATGTCAAAACAATGGAGTTACATGGAACGACTCGTTTTTTTTTTTTTTTCAGTATTGGAGCAGTGACATGTGGCAACAGTTTTTATTGAACAATTTTCAAACATCCGTCTTCGTGAAGTCTCTATATTTGGCTGTGCGTAAATAAAAAAAAAGAATTGTAGTTTGAATTTTCTTTATACAGTGTGTAATTGAAAAAGATTAAGTCAGCTTATTAGCGACAACCAATCTAATTAAAAAATATATATTAATTTATTTTTATTTTCTATCCGATAAATTAAGGATAAAGTATTGGAAGAAACGTTTTTCTAAATAATCTATTGGTTTGAAAAGGTTTTAAAAATAGAATAAAAGTTATCCGCTTGTCTAGAAATGAAATTATTTTTATATTATGACATATTGATGACAATATTATTATTGAAAATATTACTGTAAATACTACATCTTATTTAAAAGGGCTTCTTAAGACATTTTGATGAATTCTGTTGACATATTTACAAAACTTTATTAAGAGTTATGTCATTTATACCTAATTAAATAACAATGTACCTAAGTTAAATCATATGTACCACAAAATTTTATGTTTTATGTGACTGTTAGAAAAATAGAACAATTTAAATATATGCACATACAAAATCATATTCAATACCATTAAAATGCAAATCAATATCAGGGGTATTTCTTGAAAATGTGTTCCATGTTAACCATCAGATTTTGATACGATATTGTGTACAGACTGCGCTATTTCTTTGCCTACGTTTTTTGCAGACGATACGAATATTTTTGCAAGTTCTGCGGTTGCTAAGTGATTGAAATCTACCGTAATTATCTGCGCATAATCTGCATGCATATGTTTCAGAGAAAGAGAGAGAGAAAGATAACTCCGTATAATCCGTAGCTCCACATAATTCCCCGCGCCGTATAATCCGCAGATCAATAACAAAAAATATGTTAGTTAATATTAATACAATGCGTCAATGGAGCTCGGTTATAACCACATTCAAGGGATAACCGAAATTTTGACGCTGTACTCGTGTGTCGCTATAACTGATAAATAATTTTAAAATGTTGGTGCAAAGTATAACTCCTGTGAATGGCTATATTAGTGTACATGGTATTTTTATTAACACTTTACAATAAAGTTGAAAAGTGTTTATGACTTTGTTCATTCTGTCTGTCTGTCTGTCTGTCCGTTAGCACGATAACTGCCGTAAAAATGACTTAATCAAAATGAAATTTTAGTATGTTGTTCAGATGGTCTGTAGGACCTATGGGAATATAAATCAATAATATCACCCAATTAGTTTTGGATTGAACCCGGGTTGAAAAAATGAAATACATTGAGCCCTATGGGACCTAATTTTTCAAACATTTTTTAAGCGGATTTAAAATTCATAAATTGCTTCGAAAATTTTAGGTAATATTCAAATTATTCCATAAAATATATAAAAAAAATTTAGCGAAATATATTCAGTAGTTTTTTAAATAAAAATTAAAATAATAATAACATATCTTATATGAAGCGATCACGTGACCATGATCTGAAAATATCACGTGACCCACTTCAAAATGGTATATGGCATCCATCTTGTCTCAAAATCGTGATTTTTAAAGCTCTTTTTAATTCATATTGAGTGTTGTATCCGTCCTAAAATCACTTTATTTTTGCATAAATTCTGTGCATCTACATACTGAAACAACTCAATTACAATATATTTGAGTTTAAATGCTCATCCAAATTTGATTATTTCTATAACGAAGCCTATTTTTCACCTATGTAAAATGTAAACAGCAAAATATGTAGAATGAGTTGTATTAGAATTGCTGTATTTCTTTAACACAAAAGCATTTAGTTCATGGAGTCTGCATAGCTGATATGAATCAAATATTCATTGATTTTACAAACAAATGGACGATTTTTTTTCGATGAAGTTTTACGCATTGGAGTTTAATTACGTGTAACTCCATGGTCTTAATTTTTAAATAAAATAAATTATTATAGTATTCTGATGAATGACATGAATCAGAAAATGTTATGAATGAAATGCTGTTTTTATAGAGAGATCCAGACGTGTTATTTTTCCTATGACGTCATTTGAATGAATTTCAGTTGTTTTCGATGAAGTTTTCAAATATAATAAATTATCGTAGTATTATGATAGTTTTAAAAATATTTCCGAGGAATGTATCGCATTTTAGAGATGTTTAAACCAGGCAATTTATAATTCAATGACTTTATTTTAATGAAGTTCATTTTTTTCGATGAAGGTTTAAGTTTTCAAATATAATAAATTAATGTAGTATTGTGATAAGTTCTAAAAAATTACCGAGGAATATATTGCATTTTAGACATGTTTAAATAAAATTGCATTGAAGTTGGAAAGTGTTTCATAATCAATGCTTTAAGCATGATTCATCGTTCTTGTTTCAACATATTCTCTATTTTAGAGGAAAACACAGACTGATACAACAAGAAATCAAATGTTTAAATATGTCAATAACATTTTTCACACGCACTAAATGATATAAGAAATCAGTGATTTTTATTTGAGTTTTTGAGATTATGTAAACATTATATTGCTAATATTTGATTATATCCCCTCAACACTCACAAACACTTTTGGATCTCCATATTTTGCCTCTCTATTATCAGAATGGAATCTAAGGCATATTTTGCCCTCGATATTAATTTAACTTGATCATTTTAGTCATCTTCTTTTACAGCGTCATCTTCTTTTACAGCGTCATCTTCTTTAGCAATATCCAGATAATTGGACATTTTCTACTGTCTATAGTGCCTTGCTCGTAATGAAATCGGCAAAGTAACAAAGTCGTTTTATGTGTTTGATCTAAACAAGTTGAAATTTATCCAGTATTAAAGACAAAAATGCGGGCTCCTATGCAAAATCGTCGCAAGAAAAGAGGGATGAGAAACACTTGATATAATCGTATTTACCGAAAGAAGAAAAAAAATCCTAGAAATATATAACGCCAGTGTAAAATAAAGGATATAAGAATACATAGTGATGACTTATTTTGACTTGATGTCTGAATTAGCTTGAAATTTTATGACGTTATAACCAAGGCAAAAGGACGTTGTTCCTGTGGGGCTCACGTGTAAATTTCAGAATTGTGATGTAATAGGAGATTTATTGCTGTAATCGATGTCGTTATAACCGAGTTTGATTGTATATATGCTTCTTTATAATATGTGTTTATATTTTATAGTCGCACTATCATTGTTTAATCTGTTTGTAAAAAATTGCCCCGATAATCTGCGGAGGCCTATTGTCCACCCTTTCAAATTTTGCAATATTTTAACAAATAATCCCAGAATTATGCGCAGGTAACTACGGTAAGTGAATTTATGTACTGTATTAGAAAATGTACCCGCCAGTGCTTTACGATGCAGATGCAAACCTTTAATCAAAATTGCACCGAAGCATACAGAGAGTAATTAAAAGCCTAGCAACGCTTTTATAATATGTTCGCTTACGATAAAAAATGAATAACTTGCTGCGCGGGAGTAAAACTCCTAAATAAGCGTGTAATGTAGGTACACAGCCTTTGTTTCTGAAATAACAGTAAACTTAAATATTCCTAAGTACAGCAAAACACATCTAAAACATTTTAAAATATCTAGTAAAGCTACAAGTATTTAAAATATCTAGTAAAGACTACAGATATTTAAAATATCTAGTAAAGACTACTAGTATTTAAAATATCTAGTAAAGACTACAAATATTTAAAATAATTAATAAAGGCTACAAATATTTAAAATAACCAGTAAAGGCTAAAACTATTTAAAATATCTTGTAAAGACTACAAATATTTAAAATATCTATTCATCATCATATTTAGCACGACAGCCCAGGATGAGCCATGGCCTTCCTCTGAAGATTCCTCCAGGGTCTGCCAGTCTCTTCCTCCAATCACTCTAAAATCCAAATCAACTGAGTCAAGCCATCTCAGCTTTGGTCTTCCTCTTTTTATACTAGTAAAGGGCCTTGCAGCAAACATCTTCTTTACCGGGTCCCTTTATCCATTCTAGCAGTATGAGAGGCCCAGTTCATTCGCTTAATTTTAAAATATTTAATAATATCAAGTTCCTTAAAATATCTATAAATCTCTGAGTTAAAACGCCTCCGCAATAGGCCATTTTCCTTTACTCCACCAAGGATGCCTCTGAGAATCCTACTCTCAAAAACAGCAACTCTACCATCTTCATTTTTTGTTAAAGACCATGTTTCCGAACCATACATTAGGACAGGCCTAATGATAGTTTTATAGATAAGAAACTTTGTTTTTCTAGAGAGGAAACAAGACCTCAAAACAGGGCGAAGTCCAAAACATGCCTTGTCGGCCAGTGAAATACGATTTTGAACTTCAGGGATAATATCGTTTTTTGCATTAATAAAAGATCCCAGGTATTTAAAACCAGAAACAGTTTCAAACTCATGTCGGCGAATTTTCAGAAAAATATCTATTAAAGACTACAAATATTTTTAAATACCTAGTAAAGACTACAAATATTTTAAAATATCTAACAAAGACCTCAAACGACGTTAAATACTATTATGTACGTCACTGATGGTGTATTGAATAAAGACGGTTTACAAAGTATTCGTAGCCTTTACTAGAAATTTTAAAATTTAAATATATTTATATTACTATCAGCACAATTATGTCCAAAATTATCAGTAAAATTTCAGAACCTTCGCATAAAATGTAAACATACACTCATTAGATAACGTTACTGATACCACACTGAGTTGTTCAAGCTGAAATTTAATTCATAACTGCGTTCCAAAAATGTCATTAATTCATTTTCCACTCGATAAATACATAGCTGCCTCCCGTAACAACGGATACAGGTCATGGCTTCAGTTGCAAAGCCTCGTACATAGTAACCGGTGAATCGGCGCGTAATAAAATCGGCAATTTTTATGCTTTTGCTTGAAAATTCGCAGAAAATCAAAACACAAATTAATAAAATAAAAGTTATTAGAATGCGAAGATACACATATATTTGTCCAAAGTATAGAATTGTGCTAATCTTCCAGTGATTGCGGCTTGGATCCAACGAAATAAGGGTCAGATAACCTGAAACGTGGACATTTCAATGTATTTTAAAATGACTAAATAAATAAAAAGGGACTGTTTAACGGCTTCTGTTCCAATTATCGTTAAAAATAACGGTCATACCAATTGATCGTCCCAATGGTGTAAAGATGGAGATTCTGTGATCATATTTTCGATAAATAAGAAACCGACTTGCGTAAAAATCTCTCAAAATCGTGCTTTAACATAAAATAACTAAAACAAGAAAGACCCAACACCAATAAAGCATTGATTATGAAACACTTTCCAACAGAGATGCAAATTTATTTAAACATCTCTAAAATGCTATACATGCAACACTGATATATTTTTAATTATCACAGTACTACAATAATATATTATAATAGGAAAGTTAAAACTTGATCGAAAAAGCCAATGCTGTAAATCGTCTGCATTTCTATGTAAGATTGAATATTTCATTCATACCACTTATATTCCAGACTCAGAGCTAAACAATTTTTCATGAAAAAAAAATTCAGCAATGCTTATACAATTCATCTTACAATCGCTTGATTTATTTACATTCTGCATGCTATAGAAATTAGGCTTCGTTTTAAGATTAATCAAAGTTTAGTGACCATTTAAAATAAAAAAATATTGTAATGGATTTTTCACAGAATTTAAATACACAGATATTATGAGAAAATAAAGTGGTTTTAGGACGGATGCAACACTAAATATTAATTTAAACTATCTTAAAGCATTTCATATTTTACACAGGGAAAAAATGAGTCCATATTTAATTTTGAAATGAGTCACGTGATCCCTTCGTATAATATAGGTGTAATTATTATTTCAATATTTATTTAAAAAACTACATAACATATTTTTCTGAATTGTATTTTATACATTTTACATGATAATTTGAATATTTTCTAAAATTTTCTAAGCAATTTGTGATTTTTAACTCTGCTTAAAATATGCTTGAAAAATTAGGTCCCACAGGGTTCAATGTATTTCACCTTTTCAATCCTGGTTCAATTCAAAACTAACTGGGTGATATTATTCATTTATATTTCCATATGTCCCAAAACCGTCTCAACAACATACTAAAATTTCATTTTGATAAAGTCATTTTTACAGCAGTTATCGTCCGAACGGACAGACAGATAGACAGAATGAACAAAGTCATAAACACTTTTCAACTACGTTGGAAAGTTTTAAAACTAATTCTGATTATAAAAATAAATAAATAACTAAAAATTAAAAAAAAATAATTCGATGAGGTTTGGCGTTCGGGAGTTAAGCAATTGCTATTGAATTTCGAAGCTGTTCGAAGTCTAGATTTTCTGTTACAGACGACACACAGACAGTTATGTATTATTAAGTAAAATTCAAATTAAATAACAAAATACAGTCGAAGAAATCTTATGTCCACAAAACTGTTTCTAAATATTTACTAACTAACGTTTGGAATGTTAATTTTATAAAAACATGTAGAAGACGTGACCTGTTTTCCCCT
Source organism: Amaurobius ferox (assembly GCA_951213105.1). Lineage (NCBI taxonomy): Eukaryota > Metazoa > Arthropoda > Arachnida > Araneae > Amaurobiidae > Amaurobius > Amaurobius ferox. The sequence goes on from OX578135.1 coordinate 50,651,214, forward strand.
ATTTCTTACCAAAAAAACATATAGAAATCCTAAATCCTTTAGTATATGTAATTTATATATTTAATTTTCATATGTATATGTTTATATTTATATATATTCTTTAATTTTGGTTATTTGCTTGGTTCCTGCTTTAATATTTAAAATTAAATGAAAGCGATATGTTACCATTTACAAGTATTTAATAGAGACATTGTTTTACCTAATACATTACCATGTTCTGAACCAGAAAATTGCAGCCTATTACTAGTAAAAGTTCAACTCGGAAACTGAACAATTACATCAAAATTACACCATCAATTTGCAATATTTGAGATTTCATTTACTTTGCGAAGTAACTTACTATGATGCAATATGATATTGTGTTGGAAAATGTCAAATGCAGCCCCTTACCCCCTAAGAAAGTTTCATACAATGTATTCGTACTTGAAGGAATAATTTCGTATAATATATATTCATATTCGTTCAACTATATATTCGCATTCGTTCAGCTATGTATTCGTATTCATATCAACTATATCCCTATCAACTATTTATTCGTATTCGTTCAACTATACATCCGTGTTCATACAGCATATTCTTGATCATTATACAGCAAAATAACAAGACATTTTGAATTCAGCGAAAGAAAAAAGCCTTCTTTGTGACTTTTCAATCTCTATATTCGAGGAATAATTACTGTTCATGGAATAAAAACATTCCAATTATATTTAAAATAAATCTTTTAAGTGTATATCCTATAGATGTCCCAACATGTCAAAGCAGGGAAACCGTTTATTAGAAATATTCAGACAGCAAATAGGGGTTTTGATGTTTTTCGGCCGAATTAGAAGCTAGTATAAACTCTCAGTATTGTGATTAATTGAAAACCAAAAGTTTGGAATTTCCTAAATAATAAATTTACTTTTTTTGTCTGTGTTTATGTCTGTGTGTTTGTCGTCAGTATCAGGATCGAAGCGTCGGATGGAGATGAAATTTGCCTCAGAGCTAATTCAGGTCCATTGAGGAAGCATTTATTAATTCATATGATTGATTTGCATCTAACTAAAATATACATATATTTAATATATATACAGGGTGTCCCAAAAACTTTAACCTCGGCTTTTACTCCTTAAATATTGATCTTAGATATATATAATAAATTACCAAAGTTATGTAAAAAAGGTACAAAGGTCTCGAAAATATTTGAATTTTTGTAAAACGTCCCTTAGCAGTAAAGAAATCTCAAAGAATAAAGAAGAAAGCGCAGTATAGAATCAAAATTTAAAACATTTCCTTTACAATAAAGCAAAATGCATCTATATTACAGTGTATTTTCATGTAATGCAGCTGCATTTTCTTCAAATTTATGAAATCCAAATATTTGCTATTATATAGAAAGAATTTACTATCTTTTCTTATTCTATAGACACATTTCAAATGAGCTAATAAATTTACAGCTGTCATGAAAGGAAAGACATAAATACGCTGAAAAACGGGACACTAAATGAATATGGAAACATTAAATAGCGCGATATTTACGTTCTTCTCCAATAGCTTCAAGAGAAATTATAGTTTACTTCCGTTCGGTACGGATATTGATTGCATACGTTCTTTTCAAATAGGACGTTGGAAACAGCAATAAGTTAAATGTCATCTTAGCAATGTGTACTTTTATATTTCGTAAAAGCGATAAATATACAACAGAGATGATGTATGGTCTATAAACATTTCATTTTTCCTGCAATAGCAGATATACCCGACGTTGCACTTGATTTACGTAAATCATATGCAAATTATATATCACTAGCCGTACCATACAGAGTATTTGCGCTGTGGTGTCTTCAAAAATGTGTATAACTGCACAAAAAAAGTAAAGCAAAGAAGAAGAAAAATTGCTTGTTTTCTCACAAGTGGAGTGTGCATAATTGGTGCCGCTATATGGAGGCTCAGTAATAAATTTCTTTTTTTTCTTGTATTTGGGTTGGGAGGATGCATCTCCGAACAGTTTTTCTGATTTCGTTGTTAATCAAATATTTTAAAAGTAACAATAATTCTGTGATGAACCATGAAAATCTAGAAAGTTTGTTGAGCGCAGTATTCCGAGTTTAAAATATTACCATATTAATGGGTTTGTGGAAATTTATTATCGGTTGCATATATTTATTTTATACAGTAAAATATTCATCCAAAAAATGTGATTTGTCCAATACACAATTTTCCCTTCAGACTGACAAATTTCAATCATTTTGAGAAGTAATATTACTTCTCGGAACATTCTTATAGCTATACCAGATATTTCTTATACCCGAAAATCTCCCCCTAAAAATAACAATAGGTTACTCTTTTGTTACCTTTGAAAAAAAACTTTACAAATCCTACGCAATCCGCTTGACATATTTCAAAAGACATCGTGCTCTCTAAGGGAAAGAAAATGTGTAATATCTCTGAAAAAACTCTTCTAACTACTGAAATTGTGACCACTTATTTCTGGTTAAAATATTTGCAAAGCATTCACGCATTTAAGACGATGTTAAGACGATGATTTACGATGTTAAGACGATGCTACATTTGAGACGATGTTCTACGATGTTAAAACGATATTAAGACGATGCTACATTTGAGACGATGTTCTACACTGAAATTGTAACATAAACTGATTTCAAAATATTTTTTTCGATAAGATAGATAACTACAATTTAACAATAACGTAGATCATTAGACAAAGAAAGCGGAAATAATGGCAGTTTTCCAATATTTACTGTCTTAGGGGTGCTACACATTTAGCATGTTCGGTTTATCGAATGGAAGTAAAACGACTTATAACTTGGCAGACGTGCAGATTTTTCAAGAAACTTTACAATTAATATAGTTTTTTAATATTGGTATTCAGAGAGGTCCTGCACATTTAACGGTGTAAGTTCGAAGCACAAGAAAAACATACTTCCAATTACGGTAGAAACTTGAAAATAGGGATAAGTCATTATATTTAATACAACTGACGTGAAGTTCGTTAAATATCAATTTTAATAGTTTAATAAATAAGTGGCCATCCCCACTTATAATTGATACACCCATTAACATAGAAACTTAAAATATAACACAAGTGTGGCTGGGCCAGCATTTTCGTCACTCTCTGCTATGAATGACATTCCCGATTATTCCTCCGGGCCCGAGGAATTCTTTTGGGACTAACGGTATAGCGGAGAATTATCAAGCAACCGATTCCGAGTTCGAACCTATCCCCCACCATCGGGTATCAGCGGCCTCCACAGTTGGTGACCCGGACATGATGAAAAACGAGTAAGCAACCTTGTCTCTGTCAAATGATATTACCTCTCTCCCGAGATGGCAGCACTAAAAATAACGTACATTTCCCTTCCTACTCTATCTCCTGGATTTCTACGACTAACGTCACGCAGCCGCATGCTTAAGTACGACATGTTTCAACAGCTATTAAAAAGCTCCGGGCCGAGTTTCGGCGGGAGTTTTCCGAGTAGGCCCCTCCTCATAAAAATTCAACCAAGTTTCTCACCAAGGAAGAGAGGATGTGGCGGGGCCAACTCTTTCGTCACTCCTTGCTACGACTGATATCCCCGATTATTCCTTCAGGTTCGAAGAATTCTTTAGGTCCTAACGGTATAGCAGAGGGTCAGCAAGCTGCAGGTTCCGAGTTCGAACATATCCCCCACCATTGGGGATAAGTGGCCCCCCACACAAGTATGATAAATATTACAAGATAATCCATAATTATGTGAATTTAACAGCGAAATACACATTTGTCTTTATATTCACAGTTAATCCAAAAGGTTACAGTTAATCAAAACGAAATTTTAACAATGATTTTATGTTTCTTGTCAAATATATAACAAAATAAATACTGTTATTTTACTCACAATTTTTTAAGAAGATTATATATTCAGAAAGACAGTTCAGTAAATTTTTTTCATTTCCATTCTATTCAAATAATTATAAGAATCAATATAATATTAATCTTTTTTTTTTACGTGGAATGTGAAAAAACCCTATTATTCAGCTAATACCATATTGAAAAGATATTGTTCTAAATTGAAAATGAATAAAGTAGAAAATTTAAATACACAATTTGTGAAGTAATTTCAAAGGATTATCACGTAAAAAGTTAAAACTGGTATTTGATAAAGACAATTTACTGCAGAAAAGATTAAAATTCCTTCTCATTATAACTGAAATCTGAAAATAAATTTAAACTGATAGGATGCATAAACTACATGGATGAATAAAATTTTCAGTTAAAATTGTAACTGACCGCTTTTTGCAAAGTAAGCTTTCCAAAACCCATTATCAAAGCATTCTGAGACTGAATGTTGTTCATTGAAAATCAGAGAGGATTAGATTTTTTTCTTTCTACAGAAAAAAATAATCTTAAAATTAAGACGGAGCGTCAATTGCTTTAATTAATTATCAAACTAGAAATATTAAAAAATTCTTCAATACGGAAAAAAAAACTTCTTTAATAAATTGTTAAAATTATGGACAAGTTAAGGAAGCAAATAGTTAGTTTCTAAATTGGACACACGGCTTTAATATTTTGGTTTTGCCTAAGTGACTCATTTAGAGATGAGAATTGTTGGCTTAGGAATGCCAAATGTAAATGAGTAGTTGCGTAGTACGGGATATACTTCTCTATTTTCAGTTCTATCAGTCCGATTTAAAAAATCTTTGTATTTATTGTTATCTGCTACTTGGCCGAGCAGCGAGCATGCACAGGACATAAATAAAATGCATTTTCTAAATTACCTTTTCAAATAAAAACCAGCTTCTAGCTATCATTTTTTTTTTCTCAATTTATCAATTTACAAAGAACATATGCAGTATGATCATAAATGATCATATATCGATACATTATAATAATAAATGCGGCTACATGGCCGTCGTAAAATGGTTACCATATTTTGCGATTAAGCGCTCTATAATAAAATTTTATGAACGGTCTTTTGTTAGAAATTAAGTACTTTGCGAGTAATATAAGAACGTCGCAAATAAACCAAATTACATATTTATTGGACTTTTAATCAATTAAAAGCTTGCATTTTTTTATGATGCATTCATAATTTTTAAATGTTTTTTATTTTCTTTGTTCAGCTTTTTTTTTAATATTCTGCAGAAAACATTACTGCACGAATATTGTGTTTTCAATCGTCCAGAAACATTAAAATATCGTTAATTGCAGGATTTAATGAGCTAGAAGAATTTTATGGAGTTCCTTAATAAAAACTCCAAATAGCCATTTGTGCCTTAAACGTAATGTTCAGTTTGTTTGTAATAATTAAAAAAAAACTGTTTGTGTATTTATTTTTAATGTGAATTGATAAAGTTGGTGTATAAATATATTTGAGTTTTAATTATGTTCCACAGCTAACTAGCTGGTTGCATGTCATTATTATTTAAAAAAATATATTATTGTCGGTGGAAAAATTTTACCACAGTGGTGTTTTTTTTTTGGGGGGGGGGGGGAAATATTGCCTTGCAACATCTATTTCGTAGGATATGTTATTTATAGAGCTTAAAGTTGATAACTGTTGCCGATTCAACATCGAATTTTGGAGGGGAATTGGATGTCTACTAAGGATTTCCACTTCCATTTTATTTCCATATCCTATTCAGAATTTTTCATTTTATTTGAAACGCATGTTTCGCAATGTTAGCTATTGATAAAGCTTTCGTGATACCTGATATAAATTCAGAAACGCATTTTGGAGGAGATACAGTTATTCTCTAAGAATTTTCACTTTCAGTTTCTTTAACCTTTCTTATTTAAAAGTTTTCCCTGAAACATCCATTTCTCAGGATTGACTATAGATAATGATTCGCTTAGATAATGATTGATATTGATTCAACATTAAATTCTGGAGGGGCTAAAGGGAATCAATAAGGCTTTTAATTTCCAGTACTGGCAATGTCAATTTCGATTCAAAAATTTATATTTTCCTTGCAACATCAATTTTTTGACATCTGCTATAGATATAACTCAGATGATAACTGTATTCAGCATCAAATTTTGAAGATTTTGGGAGTTTACTAAGGATTTCCACTTTCCATTATTTTTCCACTTTCTACTTAAAAAAATCCTTGAAATGATTATAGCTCAAGATTGGCTATAGATGAACGATGACTGATATGGATTTAGCATCGGATTACAGAGTGTTATGCGGTGTTCCTTAAAAATTTCCAAATTACACTTCTAGTTTCTTCTGAAAATTCGTATAATTGTACGAAGTAAGTACGCAGAAGATATAAAAATGTTAAAATAATTGCGTCAAAGCGAAAGTGTACACATCAATATCCATCATATGGAATCGTCTTCATAAATTTCTTGTTTTAAAATATAAAGAATTTGATTTTCGGAATGGCCCCCATAAATAAACAGTTATCCCCTGATCGAATTTCTGAAGAATTTACATGGGGGATGTGCTAAGAAACGTATCAACTATCAAAACAGATACTGAATTAACCGCGTGTTTAATAAATTTCTTAATATCCTGTCAGAAGGACACATTGGATTGGTTTTATTTCCGTGTCGGAATAACTGGCATCACCATGCTGTGAATGCAAGTTTTATATTTGCTTACGTTTTGTTCTATAGGTCCAATTCTAGCAATACTGTTGTCTACCGTTAGCCATAATCTGCATGCATAGCTGATGTTCAGCAGAGATACGCTTGGACTTAGGGTCCCATACGTAGGCATAGCGGTCTTATTAATAATGCAAAAACCTCCTTCCATAAAGAATGTCCTCGATCACATATTAGAACTATTATAAGCTAAGAACTTTTACAAAATATGACCTGAATTGTCATAGAAGGCGGTTAGTACACGGTGTTCCTTTTAAAGTCCTTAAGCATTCTGATATATTTGTAAGGAAAGATCCAAAAGTGAACGCTAATTGAACAAAAATTATTATCCCGTCCCCATCGGAGAATTTAGAAAGTTAGGAAAACGAACTAACAACAAACAGAAATAGACGAAAAAGGACAATTACTGTTAGAATATGCATCCATCGAAACAGAAATATTAACCCTGCATAAAGCATTGATTATGAAACACTTTTCAACTGAAATGCAGTTTTGTTAAAATATCGCTAAAATGCGATATATTTAGCGGTGATATTTTTTAACACTTTACAACATAGTTGAAAAGTGTTTATGACTTTGTTCATTCTGGATGTATGTCTGTCCGTTCTCACTATAACTGACGTAAGAATGGCATTATCAAAATGAAATTTTAGTATGTTATTGAGACGGTCTGTGGGATATACGGGAATGTAAATGAATAATATCACTCAATTAGTTTTGGATTGAACCCGAGTTGAAAAGATGAAATATTTTAACCCTATGGATCCTAATCATTCAAACATTTTTTAAGCGAAGTTAAAATGCACAAATTGCTTTGAAAATTTTAGGAAATATTCAAATTATACCATAAAATATATAAAAAAAATTAAGCAATATATGTTCGGCAGTTTTTTAAATAAAAATGAAAATAATAATGACATCCATATAATATAAAGAGATCACGCGATCCACTTCAAAATTAAATATGGCATCCATCTTGTGTCAAAATCGTGATTTTTAAATACCATTAGTGGAGACACGTCAGACTTCAAATCACTGAATCAACTAATTAAATGACAAATCTTAAAAACCAGATTTAAACGTCACTTTATTAAAAACCATCCTACAGACGTACAACAAATAATTTTAAGCCAGAGCGCTTTCAAACACATTCATGCTCTCCTTCGATGGCAAATAGAATCAGAACAGATGCCAACATGCCTAAATACATTCCAATGCAGTCAAGCAAAATTTGTATGTTACGAAAATTGCCATCCATACAAAATTGTGAATTCATAAAACAGATTTAAAATTACAAATCTCAAAGATAAACATTTTAAAAAACCTTTTAAAAACACCAAATATTTTAGAACATTATTATAAATTAAGATAATTGTGTGAAGGTTTAACACGCACGGCATCGAGAACGGGTCGCCAGGCATAATTTAAGACCTGAAAAGTGTCTTGCAAATAGAAGTACGATATAAATAAAGTAAAAGGGATTCTTAAAGTAAAATAGAGCGGGAGTTAATACAGCTGATCAAAAGAAAATAATTTTCAAAAAGGGGGCGAAAATTATCTTTAGTCACTAATTGGGCAAGGGCGGTCGTTTGTTTAGCATTTTTTACGTCTCTAGCATGTTCAGCCAAACGAATACCAATCGTACGTTTAGTACTACCGATATAAAATTTATAAACATTCTCATGAGAAAGAAGGGGTACAACATATGCCCCAGCAACTTTAAAAGTTAACAATTAACTTTAAAAATCACGATTTTCACTAAGCAAAAACAAAAATTGGTGCCATATTTTATTTTGCAATGATTACGTGATCTCCTCATATAATATGGGTGTAATTATTATTTCAAGTTGTATTTAAAAAACTACTTAACATATGTTGATGATATTTTTTTACACATTTTAGGTGACAATTTTAATATTTCCTAAAATTTTCAAAGCAATTTGTGATTTTTAACTCCGCTTAAAAAATATTTGAAAAACTATGTCCCATAGTATTCAATGTATTTCCTTTTTACGGTTCCGGATTCAATCCAATAATTGCGTGATATTATTCTTTTACATTCCCTTATGTCCCACAGACCGTCTCAACAACATAGTAAAATTTCACTTTAATAAAATCATTTTTACGGCAGTTATCGTGCGAACGGACAAACAGGCAGACAGACAGAATGACCAAAGTCATAAACACTACACCAATATGTTGGATTGTGTTAAAAATATTAACTCTCATGCAAAAGTATAGATGGCGCGAACTCCGTTACCATGCCTCTAAATCTGAAGTGTATTAGCTGTCAAGTTAGTAAGACATCAGTAGTGCTGTTTGTTCCCAGATCTAGGGAATTTTTCCTAGATCTAGGAAAATTCGGTGATTTCTAAGGATCTAGGGAAATTTTCAGAGATTTTTAATTTGTCATATTTACTACTAAGTCTACAATTTTGATTAAAAAAACATCTCAGTTTCACATATTTTTGAAATTCTTAGAAAGAAAAATATTAATTTTTTACTTTTTTCGGAGATTTTGAAACTAACTGTTTAGTTAACTGTAACCGCATTAAAAGGGCTTATTTTGAATATTTCACGGACTGTTGTCTGCTACGATAATTCCGATTTACAATCTTTTCTTTAGTCGTTTTCCTAATGATATAGGTGTTTAAAACTCTTTAGAAGATAAGTAAAAATAACAGATTCCTACCTCATTCTTTTACCACATGTGTACAGTTATCAGAAAAATCTGGGGGTGTTGGAAGATAGTAATATATACTTTCCCTAGAGGTAAAATTGTTTGCAGAATTTTTCTGGAAACCTAAATACTCAGTACCAGACTGTTCAGAGCGGAGATATGATTTATTGATAAAAGATATCAAGTTTTGCTACATAGTTTCATATTAGTTTAAGTTCAAATTGTTAGTTTGTTATTGTTATAGTTAAGTAGTTTGTTAATTTGTTATTGTTTTAGTATTATTATTGTTATAGTTAAAAATATATAAAAAAAAATTGAAGTTTATTCCCGAGTCTAGTCGGATATTTTTTTGATAAATGGAACCCACCTCAGGAAAAAAAGAAATCGTAGCTCACGGAAGCAAGAAAGTGAATTTAAAAGATGGCAGCCTAAAAGCAGCAAAAGGCGATGGATGTTTTTACTACTAGGCCTGAGATTTCCATGAAAAAGTAGGGAAATATGAAATAATCAAACATGGATTATTCAAAAACATAATACTAATGCCACCACTACGAAGTATATAAATTAGTTTGTGCCTGCACCAAAGTCTGTGACTGCACAAATACAAAGCATTTCATTTTGTTTTCTAAAATTTTTATTCACAAGAAAAATTGCAATTTGTAGTTTCACCAAGTAAAAATAATATATTGAGATTATTTTTAATCTGGGAATGAAGTTATTTGGCTAATAAATAAACTTCTCTGTTCGAAACTTGCAGTAAGAGCACGGAATACGGAATTTCCGAGAATTATTGTGATTACGTCATGCATATCATTCAATCAGAACGTTGCTTCAAACATTATGACGTCACATATCACGTGACCAAGAAATCTTGGGAAATCTGGGGAATTTTTTTCCCAAATCTAGGGAAAAGAATCTGGGAACAAGCGCGTGTAATACATCAAACGAAGAGTACTTATAACTTAAAGTGCATGTTATTCTGTGTTACTGAACTAATCACCGCAGGTTGGACATACAATATAAGATAAAACTTTTCCATTTATGTTTCTGCTTTTAAGAAAATGGATCTCTCAACCTTCAAAAATTAGAAAGTTAGCAAGGGAACGCCCATAACACTGCTACAGAAGGCATTCATTGGATACAATGTGGCTACTGGCGAATGTCTGTTGTATTCAGGAATGTTAAAATAAACAACGCTTACATGCAAAAGAATCTTATTCAAAACTTATTCAAAATGGCCTTCATTAACAACAGTGTCCAATTGCATTCTAGAAAGAATTATATCACATACTATGATAAGTATTGCAGGCGTCACCGTATTACAGAATCTTATGATAAGACTTTTTTACTTGCCTTCCATATAAGCCTTTCGCCCACTCGTGATGTTGATTTCCATTAACTAGACAATGCTGTCCAGCTTTGTAATTGCGTTCTTTCTCTATCACTCTTTGTTGCCGAGATTGTTATCCTAACGTTATAAATTCTCCACCAGGAGCGCTGCAATCACTTAAATTCGATTGCACATAGTCACTTTCCTATAGACCAACGTGTGCACTCATGAACCTTTTTTTACTTTATTGAGGTCCTAAGGACTACTAGGAGGTCCGAAAATTTTGCATGATGGAACGAATATTATGTGATATCCCCAATTGTATCCATAATTATAAAAATATTTTTTGCAGGCCTTCAATATCAATATTCACTTACAATTTCAGATTTTCTAGAAATGTACTATTTCAATATTTCTGAAAAATAGGTTACCCTATTTTTATGGGTGCTGAAAAACGGCAAATCACCCTAAAGTTTCATCAAATTGAAATTTTTCAAAATGATCGATTGGTGAAATTCTCTGTATAAAAAAATGGCATATTCTTCGGCGCATCTGAAGCGTGGAACAGTTTATTCTTATCTTGCGTTACCAGTGATGCATTGCAAATGCGCGCTATCTTGACAATTTTTTAACAGATTGTCTATATATTCGTCAACCAAACTGAAACTTGATATGTTTCTCGAATATTTTCTCGAAGAAAAATATTTTACAAGAAATTTAGTTTTTAAAAGGGAATAAATTTTATTTTAGAAATAAAGGATATATATATTTTATGTTCTACTGCGTTTTCAGACTATACGTAAAATCAATTTCCTTTAAAACACAGAAAAGAAACTACAAAAGTCACATATTTTTTTTCTCTCAAAACTTATACTTTGATCCATTTGATATAACTTAATATTGTCTGAAAAAAAAATTCTTCGTTTGTACAATAAAAAGTGTTGATTAAAAGTTTCGATCGATTTCAGAGACAACAGATAGATCTTCCTCTCAAATATATTGATGTATTTTCTCCGTAATCGATTGATGTTTTAAATCAACCTTTTATGCTTCTATACAAAAGAAATATTAATTTTTCAGATTGATAATCAGACTAAATTTGGTAGAAATTTTTAATTCAAATATTATATTCCAAATATATATTAGTCGTCACATTTTAAATGAGATTCTAGTATCGGTATCAAGTTAAAATGAGAAATTACCGATTTCAAATTTTATATATTAAAATATAATTAAAATATTATATTCCAAATATATATTAGTTGTTATAATTTTAGTAAAATTTTAGTTTTAGTATGAAGTTGAAATACGAAATTTCTGATTTTCGATTTCATATAATAATAATAAAATTGAAAATCCATTTTTTGTCAAATCATCAGAGGTAAGTGGATGAAATTTTGAGGATATTTTGTTGTTGCTACTGTTTTCATATTGCTTTCACTTTTTCTCACTTAAGCTTGAACCAATCGTTATATGAGCCTCCAAAAAATCGGATTCAATCATTATCTTCATGTTGCTTTCACCTTTTTCTCAATTTAAGCGTGAACCAATCGTTATATAAGTCTCCAAAAAATCGGATTCAATCATTATTTTAGTTTCTAAGCTAATGTAATTTAATTATTTTTAATCTTTTTATAGTAAATGCAATTCAAAATATGATTCGAAATTTGTTCGTTGTAGATGAGCTACTAAGATGCGAAAAGGATCCTCCTGAAAAAAGTCCAGTAAAGGAGAGCGGGAAATCCAGACTCTGCCAAAAGGCCCCATTTTTAGTTAGACGCGGGTAAGAAATATATGAGTATATTTGTGAGTACGCTAAGTTCTCCGATATCACCAAGCGCAGTATGATCTATTTTGATTTCAAAAATCCTGTGCAATAATATACTTTTTAAGTTGTACAGAATGTGTGTTAACTAACCAGTAGTTGTCTCTGTTTAAATTTATTTATAAATTAGCTATTTATAAATCCATTTATAAATTATCTATTTATAAATCTATTTATAAATTAGCTTTTAAAAATTTTATTTATAAATTAGTATGTTTCTGGGTACGTTAAGTTCGCCGATATCACCAAGCCTAGTATAATGCATTCTGAGTTCAATCAACTAACAAATTTGTGCAATAGTTTGCTTTTAATTGTCTCTGTTTAAATTTATTTATAAATTAGCTATTTATAAATCCATTTATAAATTATCTATTTATAAATCTATTTATAAATTAGCTTTTAAAAATTTTATTTATAAATTAGTATGTTTCTGGGTACGTTAAGTTCGCCGATATCACCAAGCCTAGTATAATGCATTCTGAGTTCAATCAACTAACAAATCTGTGCAATAGTTTGCTTTTAAATTGTACAGATTCTTTGTTAACCAACCAGTAGCTGTCTTTATTTATTTATAAATTAGCTACTTATAAATATATTTATAAATTAGCTATTTGAAAATATATTTACAAATTATCTATTTATAAATCTATTTATAAATTAGCTATTTATAAATCTATTTATACATTAGCTATTATTAAATTTATTTATTAATAGCTAATGTATAAATACCAACCTACCAACCAGTAGTCTTTGCTTATTTATAAATTAACTACTTATAAATCTATAGATTTATTTATAAATTAGCTACTTATAAATCTATAGATTTATTTATAAATTAGCTACTTATAAATCTATTTATAAATTAGCTATTTATAAATCAATTTACAAATTAGCTATTTATAAATATATTTACAAATTAGCTATTTATAAATATATTTATAAATTAGCTATTTATAAATATGTTTATAAATTAGTATGTTTCTGAATACGCTAAGTCCGCTGGTATCACCAAACCTAGTATAATATATTCTCAGTTCAATCAACTAAAAAACTTGTGCGAGAGTTTGCTTTTAAATTGTACAGAATCATTGTTAAACCACCAGCAGCTGACTTTGTTTAGATATGTTTATAAATAAGTTGGATTTTAAATCCGAATCTCAGTGTGCCCTTTCCTTGGCGGTTTAAGGCGTAACTGATGAGTTCTAAAAAATATCGACATGTGTCTCGTTTCATCTAAGAAGTAGAAAACACAAAATGTATTGCAATGCGAAATTTTTTTCCACCCGTGCTTCTCCGGCTCTAAACCTTCGGGAGAGTTGAGCGGGCTAGGTTGCAAAAAAAATGAAAATGACGAAATTTGAAAAATAAAATACACGTAAAGTGAGATACGAGCTATTTGGTATACATTTCTGCAAAATCACTGATCTTATTATTTATTATTTTTATTTATTTATTTATTTATTTATTTATTTATTTTGCAAACAAGTGTTTTAAATGAAATATGGAAGTAAGCATGACCTAGCTTATTCAAACACGGACAATATCAGAAAGACCAGAATATGGTTTTGATGGACGGGAAGAGAAAAATGTTATATGAAACCAACAAATATCAATCATGGCATAAAGCATTGATCATGAAACACTTTTCAACTGAAATGCAATTTTGTTTAAACATCTGTAAAATGAGATGCATTAAGCTCTGACATATTTTAAATTATCACAGTACTACAATAATTTATTATATTTGAAAACTTGAAACTTCATTGAAAGAAATGAATTTTCTTCAAATGAAGTCGTAATATAAATCGTCTAGATCTCTATGTAAAAGCAATGAATGTTTCATTCATATCAATTTTATTCCAGACTCCAGAGCCATATAATTTTGCCGGAAAAAATCAGCAATTCTTATACAACTCATCTCACAGTCGCATGTTTACATTCTGCATCCATTATAATTAGGCTTTGTTCTAGAAATAATAAAAGTATGATGATCATTTAAACTCAAAAATATTGTAATTGCGTTGGCACAGAATATAAATGCACAGAAAATAGGCAAAAATAAAGCAGTTTTGAGACGGATGCAGCAGTAAATATAAATTTAAAAGAATTTTAAAAATCGCGATTTTGACACTGGGAAAGAGAGATGGATGCCATATTTTATTTTGAAGTGGGTCACGTGATCTCTTCATATAACATGGGTGTAATTATTATTTTAATTTTTATTTAAAAAACAACCGAACATATTTTGCTGAATTCTTTTTATATATTTTATGGAATAATTTGAATTATTTCTAAAATTTTCGAAGCAATATGTGACAGACAGACAGAATGAATGAACGAAGTCATAAACAATTTCAAACTATGTTGGAAAGTGTTACAAAGATAGAAAACATCTTTATAAGAGAGTTAGGGAATGACGAACATAAACTGACGGTGGTACAAAGTACACTGAAAAGTTAAGCTAAATATTGGTGGGAGGAACTAGGAGATGAGAGTCTCAAGACTTGAGCTTCTGAAGTGGATTCGGGGCTTAGTAGTCGAATGCCACTTGATTTTCGAGGAAATTATCGGGATTTCCTCCTATCCCCCAGTTTTAATTATGTTATGTGTGCGGTAAAGCACAAGAACTGTCAATACATTAAGCTATAGGAATTATATTTGGGACTATTTTCGCAAATGGGTAAAGGTAATAGACCTTTTTATTTTAGGGGTGCCTAAAAAGCCTGTCAATTTTCAAAGCAATATTTTTTAAGATTGTGAAGTATATATAATATTTTGTTATAATTTCCCTCTTTTATACATTTTGAATTATGAAGTCTTTTGCAGTAATAAACTTGTTATTGGTTTGGCGAAATAGACCAATCCGCAAACCGGACAACCAAAAACCTGTGGGTAAGGCAGGATAAAGCTTTCGGTTTTGTTTTAGAAAGAGGAGGGAATCAACAATTCCTTGATCGACGTGGGACAACAAAAATGTCGATAGCGGCAACTGCGATTCGTTCGAGATGATCTACTAAGGTGAGACAAGGATCCTCATGAAAAACAGCCTGTATAAGCGAGTGGAAATTGTACTTGAACCTCCATATCGGAAACCTACATCTTTAGTTGGACGTGCGTAAGAAATATGTGAGTATTTTTTTTTTTTGATTAAACTAAGTTTGCCAATATCATCGAGCCTCGTATAATCTATTTTGAGTTTAATCAACTAATAAGCCTGTGCAATGATTTGCCTTCTAAATTGTACCGAATCTTTGTTTAACCAGTCAGTAGGTGTCTCTGTTTAGATCTGTTTACAAATTAGTGGAATTTTAAATTGGAGTCTCTGTGTGCTCTTTTTTTTGGGCCAAAGGTATGATAAAAGGCATTAAGTATATAAAAACGAAGTGCCAGGATGTAACACAAACCAAGGATTCAGAAGGCAACAAAAACCCCAATACGGACAAGCAAGTCAATCTAGCGGGTACATTCCACAGCAAATAATAGGGTCTCAAAATACCCAAAGAAACAGAAGGTTTGAAAGAAAGAAATAAGGGCAGAAGATATCTTTAAACTAGAACAGAACTACTCGAATGGAATTAAGCAATTCTCTCAAACCAGAAAAAACCCTTTAAAATATCCATAAATACAACGAGATTAAAAAATGTCAATCTCCCCAATTTAGTAGTTAAAGTAGATAACGTATTTAGTAGAGACTCTTGTGAACACGGCTTCCTCCCAATCAGTTGTGTCAGATGATAATTTTTTTGAAATGTGCCCCCCAAAATAACTGTTTGAAGTAAGAGATTTAAAAGTGGTTGCAGCCCAAGGAAGCAAGTGGAAAATAATAGGTTCATTTTACGCGAAGGTTAAAGTGAAAAACTAGGTAGAAACCGCATCATTTTTGCTGGTAAAAAATTTACAATGATCAATTACCTTAGGAGCAGGCCTTTTAAATGTGTCTCAAACATAATTAGATTTTTAACGGGTTCAGTAACGTTGTCAGTGGAACCTGAGTAGTAAATCTAAAAGAACGGTATTAAATACAAACTAAAAAGAAAAAAAAATGAAAGAAATTGTTCGAAATTCCCGAACACTACAAACCAGGAATCATTCATGTTGCAATTCATTCAATGTAGACAAGAAATAAATTACCAATAAAAGCTCATCTATTTAGATACGATAAAAACAAAGACAATATTACCAAAGTGCATATTAAACAAAATGCTTAAAGAAAATATCATTAGATCGATTGTAAGCTCGTATGCAATGAATGTAGCATTATGCCAAAGGACAGAACTAGGAAATCTACCTATACCGGATCCCAAAAGGTGGAGATATATAATCGATTACAAAAAGTTAAATGCAAATACAGAATATCCTGCTTACAGCATGCCAGTAATTGCCGAAATTCTACATTATTTAAATTCGCTCAAATTTACTACTACTTTGCATTTAACATCGGGATTCGGGCATGTGAGCCTGTCCTGGGCTGACTTCCTATGTGAGACTCTGGAGCATTTCAGAGTCTTTGCACCGAGACCATGTAATCGCCATTTTCACCCACCCCTGGTACCAAGTTTACTATGTTTCCTTCTGAGCATAATATTATTTCGACAAGTAGCAATGAATACGGATGATATTCAAACGAACCATTAATATCAAAGCGCGGATCATACGCTTTTTATCAGATGTCATCCGGTCTGTGTGGCTCGCCAGTCACATTTCGGAGAGTTATAGATGAAACATTTTAAAACTCGTTTTGTGAAAATCGACATCAGTCTATCTAGATGGCATAATTGTCACTTCCGAACCCTGCGAAAATCGCCTGAAATATCTAACTGAATTATTTAAACTATTACAAGGCGCAGGGCTAACGGTATATATACAGAAAGGCATATTTGCCAGAAAAGAGCTTGCATATCTAGGACATGAAATAACACAATACGGCATTCAAACTGACGAATCAGTGATTAAAGCAGTAAAAATTTCTCCCACACTAAAGACCACTAAACAATTAGCAGGATTTTTAGGATTAGGCTCTTATTATAGCATTTTTATACCAAAATTTTACTGAAAAGCAGAATAATTGTATGCGCTAAGAAAACAACGAAATACATTTAAGTGAACTTAGGAGACATAGATAGTATTTGAGACGTTAAAAAGGTCTTAATAAAAGTATTAGTTTTAAAACACCTCTACCAAAATGAAACTTTTACAATTTTTTCGGATTGTAAAAACTTTGGAGCAGGAGCAGTATTATCCCAGGGAGGCCAAGCAGTGGCACATATGTCTAGAACCCTATGTCTAAAACCCTAAATGCTGCGGAACAAAAACTATCCGGCAACGAAAAAAGAAATTTTAGCAATCTTGATAGCAGTACAAACATATAAAGGATACTTTTAAGATGAACTAGTTACAACAATCACAGCTCATGCGGCTTGATATGATTATAGGCGGGGAAACATTTACTCTACGAGAAATATGATTGACACTATAGTTGCAAGTGTGTAATCTAATCACCGATTGCTTATCTAGAACCGGACTGAAATAACAGAAATGAAAATTAACTATGCTATACTAACGACAATTGTTCTAACAAAAAAAGAAAGAATAAAAAGAGATATGATGTAAGATTTCAAATTTGGAAATATATTTAAGTATTTGCTGGATCTAGAAAATGAGAGTGAAATAAATGAACTAAAATTGAAGAATAGAGCCCAAAATTGTGAGCTAGCGGAAGAAAATTTGTTTTGTAAAAAAGTATGAAAATTTCAAACTCAAACCAACAACAACTGATTGAACAGGCATGGAAAGACAAGCTCCCAGGAAGGCTAAATAAATGGTTTCAAGCCCCAAAGTATCCAGCTTAGGATAACTTCATCGCTTATCAAGAAAGAAGTAGTACAAACAAAATTGGAAATTTATATAAAATTTATAAAATGTATGATGTATAGATAATGTTATATGTTTAAATTAAATTATTGTTAAAATAGTTAAGATTTGTCAAACTAATTGTAATAGAACTTTTAAAGTCTATGTATTTGAAGAAGCTCATAAAGGCCTTTTAACTACAAGCTTCGATTGGTTTTTAAGACTACTTTTGTAAACTGTGAAAATTAATTCTGTTGTAAATGACATCTTCCTTGTTCCTGCAAAAGGAGATAAAATTAAAAATACTGTAACATGTAGTGCAGTTTAGAATTAGTGGAGATTTATATGTTTTAAAAAGTGCAATTTTGATATACTGTGGTTCTGCAGTTGAATGAAAATAAATATTGTTCTTCGTCGTTTTCATTAGTTACTTGATCTGATGCGTGAAGGATCATTGAGGATAGTTCGCGTGTTGAGTGGCGTTTTCCGGATTAAAAGTGGAAAAAATGTTAGAAATGGGGTTTTTGCGTCACGGAAATTTTCGGGTCATTTGAGATTGGGATAGGTGAGCAAATGTATCATGAATAAATGGAGGTCATTTGAAGAAGAAAATCTTTGGGCAATGTATAATAATAAAAATATTATTTAATGAATAAAAAGTAGGTAAAGAAGGACGATGGAATATAATTCGAAACAAGAGATTCTCGTAGGTTTTTGTTATAAAAAATGTCAATAAAATAGTAAAAATAATTCATTTTTGATGTGACAATACCAGAAAAGAAATAATAATATGTCCGAAAGATGATATTTGTCAACAATGTGATTTACGGCTAAAATGTTTTTATAAGCCCCAATCACTTCATTCGGACTGTTTTGTCCAAAGACTTGACCAAACATCAATAAGTTAAAAATGTTTATTTGGTCTTGTAAGTTAAACAGGTTTATATTTTCCCTTGATTTTAAAATTCCAAAATTTGAAGGGTTCGAAAAGGGGTCTTAAATCGATGACAAAAGGTCATTGGCTCAGAGCGGCGATAGAATAATGTTATCTCCATCGCAGGTTTGCCACTCTGTATTGCAAACTAAGCTGGGTGATATTAAATTTTCAGCCGAAATCGGCTGAACGGGACAGAATATGGGAAATTTAGGGATTTGGCTGGTGACTGTCGAAGAATGAGACTGTTTGAAGTAATTTTGCAAGGCCGATCCCTTTAAGAGGGATCTCGCGTTTAAGATTTTTTTCGATCGGGTCGAGTGCGAGGCCTATATAACATTGTCCTTTTTCTAAAAATTTTCATCTTCGCAACCCCTCCCCCTTCCATTTAATAAATCAATTTGGTTCTCCAAAGTTCGTTCAAATCTTTCTTCAGTAGATAAAGTTAAAAATTTCTTTTCCTAAATTTTCTACCTTGTTGGCATGGAAATTTCTAATAATGTGACCTAAGCTTATGAGTAGATTCTGCTCTCAATTAATTTTGATCAATGAATCCCTTTATTTCATTCTTATTAATTTATATTGACTTATTGTGTTCCCTCCATATTTTCTGTTTGGAAAAAAAAAGAAAAAAAAAACTATGTTAACTGTCCTTATTTTCCCGGTTCTCTCTTTTTCTTTTGATCCTATTTATTTGTATTTTTCCTAAATTTTCTTCTCTAAATTTTCTTCTAAATTTCTTAAATTTCTGTTTTTGTTTTCCATGTAACTAAATTTCTTTCCTTTTCCATATATTTTCTTTTTTTATATATTTTCAAATTTCACTTTTAAAATTTTATTATTTTATTTTATTTTAATCTAATTTTGATTATGTTAATATACCTCACTCTAAATTTTATTTTTCAATGATATTTTTATCTATATTCGCAATAACCTTTCTCCCATTTTTGAAAAATGGACGTACTTGTCAAGTTCAAATATAATGTAAAACTGTCTGTTTAACCACAATATTTTGCATCAATTGTTATCTTTTTACACCTAAATAAATGTTCGTTTGACGGGATGGTAGACATTGGATGCCTCCTGAGTGCAACCGGGAATCGAACCCTAGATCTCCAAAGTAGCCAGCCGACGCTCTACCATTGAGTTACTAGGATGACATTGTAAGCTCTTATTATCGAACTGTACTCTGCAATGCCTCTTGCTAGATCATCGGTCAACTAACCGATATGGCCTAAACAGCACGCACCTCATAGAGCTCGTGAACGAGATATGCTGCTCTAAGCCTTTTGGCGAGTCGTGATGTCTGGGTCATGTAAAACTTATGGGCACACGTATAAGCACTGTATTGCATTTGCCTAAGCCAACACGCTCCAGGTTTGTAAGCGGATTTCATCTATCTTTGCTTTTTAATTTATTAAATTTTCATCTGTAAGAGATAAAGCTCTTTCCCAGCTACTTAAGCATATAAATTTAATGTTGGTGTGTATTCTGGTTGGATCAGTGTACTAAGATAAATGTTTTTAAAAGCCGTTGTCGTTCCAAGCCATTTTTAACACCCCCGCACAGTATCAGCCGAAGAAGGGAGCTTTCCGCCTCAAGGTCAACGGCAGACTATTATTCCCTTGGTCTTCAACAGTGTAGCAACATTCATCAGCGTGTCTTGACCCCCCTGGTTCACCACCCTTCACCACCGGCCCCCGTTCAGCTGGAGATTCTCGATTGTTGTTTCTGAAAAGAAAAGACAGTATTTTGATCTTCATTCAACCTGCCCAAGGAATACAGTTAAGGGACTAAATCCGAACAGCTGTTCTCGCTTCTTTTTTTTTTTTTTTTTTCTTTTCAAATGGTGACTCCATCCTAGTCTGAGACTTTAGTAACACCGTGGACTGCTCTATCAAGTCAGTAGTAAACTATTATTAAGTTTAATATAGCAGGGTTTTTTTTTTCACTTCTTTTTAGACGCGTTGTACTGTACAGTTTTTTTTTTATTTGTTAATTTTACTTTTTTTTTTTTTTTTTTTTTTTTTTGCTAGTTGGTTATCTCTTATATTTTTTGACGGTACTCAGTTCATATTTGTTTACTATCTGATTGATTACTGATTTAGTAAACTTGTAGTTTCTGTTGTTTTCCTTATATATATACATTTATATAGCTTTAAAAGTGTAGGTATATACATATGTGTGTGCATTTATATTTTTGAGTGTAGTTGTATAAATGAATATTTCTTTTATTTTTTTTATTTTTTTTTTAAAGAATGTGTTAATGCATTAGTGTATTTTTAATTATTTTTATATACAAAGAAATTGCGTAATTTAAGCTTTCCCACCTTTTTTTGTAAAAAGTGAACCCACTCTTATCAATTGACATTTAAAGAACTCAGTGTGCAACTTTTCATTACTTTTTATTCACTTATTTAGTATTCATAAGGTTTTTTTTATCATTATTATTATTATATTCAATTTAATATGGTTAATACCAGAAATTCTCCAACTCTAATTCCATCATCAAGCTCAGTTACGACTAAAAACAATATTGACCACACAAATGAACCACCTGCAAGTGCTTTTCTCAGTTCCATCATGCAGCAGCTGGACGTTTTAGAAACTCTCTATATGGAAAGTTTAACTGTGTCATGGCGGGGTTTGCCAACTCACAAAAGCAAAGGCGCACCAGACAACCCAAGGGACGGTGAAGCCGTATAGTGGAATTTTATCAAAATAATCAAACATTCTAAATTTACCCAAGCAAGAAACTTTCTCAGTCTAACAGAATTGTTTGTTAGATGACATGCAGTGAATAGCAGAGGAATTAAAGGCATTTCAAATAAATCAGAAGCAAAGTAAAAATCAAAATATTATTTATTTAAAACCACACTTAAGTATTTTACTTTAAAAAATCAATTTATCAAATTCAGAGCTTCATTTTAATAATAGAACAATCTGCCTTTCGGCCAAATTTATATAGCACACAATAATTCACTTCAATAATCATATGATCTTAATTTTGATTTTAAATTATCCATAAATACATTTTGTCATGAGCCGATTAATTATAGAAATCATTCTTCACTATGCCGGTGCTGTTCGGCATTAAAATTCCCGTAAAGAAAATGTTACCTGGCTATTATATATTTCAAGCTTTTCAGAAAATACCTCTCATCAGATGTGCACGATTTTAGGTAGAAACAAAAGTTCTCAAAAAAAGAATCGATGAGGGACAAGTCCAAGACTTTAGGTACAGGACGTCAGTCTATTATGCACCAATCCGAACAATAGCGGAATAACTACTTCAAGTTCGGCGTCGATGTCGGATAGATTTCCTGGAATAAAAAAATATATTTTAGAAAAAGTACAGAAAAGTTAATGTAGGTTTCCAGGATCTTCTTCAATCATCTCCAGAAATGCAGGGGCGGTTTCCTTTAGAACCAAAATGCCCATCTCCGCCAGTTAGCCATTTCGGCTAAAACCCTTTGTCTTTTACCAGACAAAACTTTCGATGCGACCTTTCAGTCGGAAGTTTCCAGCTCCAAGAGAGCAAAGTGT
This sequence comes from Amaurobius ferox, assembly GCA_951213105.1. Classification (NCBI taxonomy): domain Eukaryota; kingdom Metazoa; phylum Arthropoda; class Arachnida; order Araneae; family Amaurobiidae; genus Amaurobius; species Amaurobius ferox. The sequence goes on from OX578135.1 coordinate 50,673,968, forward strand.
GGGTCGCTCGAGCCCACGAAAAAAGTTCTCCTTCGCTTTTCGCCTCTTCCTGATTGGACAGGCGCGCTTCTCCTAGTAACAAGTGAGCCGACGTCACGCATCCCGGCCAGACACCAAGTCCAGACATTCCAACGAATTCACGACCAAATGCGCTTTTTAATGCAATTTCAATAGAAACAAGTCTTAACGAAAAACACAGCACAGGCACAAACGGAGAGAAGGATGTTTCTCTCGCAGAAAAATAAGAAAGGCTCATGGCGCAGAATTGCGACATGACAGCTCTCCCCTCCTGGGAGTCAAAAATTTTCCGAACAGAGTGAGGAAAATTTTTCGCTCACTCAAAAACACAAAACAAAAAAAATTTTCAAAGAGTTTTAGGAACCTGTAAGTGTAAAATAATTTAAAATAAAATTTTGGGCGAGAAAAGTGCGATCGTTCACCTCTCTCAAAAGCAACAACACTGTAGATCTGAATGACTGGCCAAGCCACTCATCACCACAGGTAAAGATCAAAAGAAACCAAAAGGATGACAAAGCGTCACCACATCTTAAAGGAACCTTTACAAAAATTCACATTTAAATTACACTAAAATTCAGAAGAAAATTTGTCAAGGCACTTTGCCTGACACACAATATCTCAATCAACCACATTGAGATCAACCAGGTGATATGAAAAACAAAATTTGATATAATATGAATTTACAAACTTAACAATATAAACAATTAAAAAAAATTTCAAACAATTTCAAACAATTGTCACTTTCAAAACACACAAATGACACAAAAATTCTTAAGGATTACATATTTTGAAAATTAATTTAAATTTAAATTTGTCATAATCAGGTAATGAGATTCTTTTACTCATTCAAAAATTGTCTCACTATTTGAGAACAAAGTCACTTTCAATTTTTACATTTCTTAATTCAATTTTCCATTTCAAAAACTTTCATTTAATCTTAACTTTCACTTTAAATTAATTTCAAATTCAATATATTAACTTTAAATTATATTTATCTTCAATTTTTCAACATTTCAACTTTTCATCATTTATTCAACAAATTTTAACATTAACTTTAATTCAACTTATTTTTATCATCAAGACAATTCAGAATTTTCTTATTCTGACACACTTTCATAAATTACTTTAAATCATTCATTTATATTTACATTATTCAATTTATCTTAAAATTTCAATTTACTTTACTTTTAACAACTTTCACTCTGAAATTATTTCAACAAGTGACCATTTCATGTCACAAAACAAAAATTTACATTTAAACACATTTGTCTACTGAGAGAGAGAGAAAGGAGAAAAAATTCTCCTGAAATTCACGTCAGTTATGTAAAAGAGCAGGAACACATCTAAAGAGCAAACTCGGTGGGGACTAACGAGTTGCCAAAATAGAAAAAAGGAGGTGTAAAAAGAAAAAAAAATACTCGCGTGCAGGAAGCGATTGCAGCAGAAACAGGACGCCAGGACACGCCTCAGAAGCCACGGACAAACAAAAATTTTGGGCAGCTTGCGCTGACCCCATCATCCTCATCTTCTTCATCATCATCATCCTCACAGCTTCATCAGTTTCCCACCTAGCCATCACAACCCTCCTAGGTAGGCTCGGAGCAAGTTGTCGTCCAGGATTCCAGTCCTGCCACAAAAGTTCGGAACTTTTAATTTGCTAAGCTGCTTCTTCGTCTGTGATCCGAGTAGATTTGTCCAATGTTTGCGTCCACCAGCCAGCTTTCAGAAAAAGAGGTTGCAGCATAAGAATATGATGACTAACTTACATGTGTGTAGATGTTTGAAAACTGCTGGTCAAAAAAAACAACAATGTGAAATGGAATTTCAAGAGAACAGAATTTCAACAAAACATCAGCCAAAAATTTCACCTTTCTCAGCAAGTTTTTCTCTAAGTTTCAAAAACATTTTTCAAAAGAGATCATTTACTTTTGATCTTCAAAAAAATTTCATTAAATTTCAAAAATTCTCAAACTCAAACTTTTCATTTTCAAATTCAAATTACTTAAATTCTTTATATTTACTTTATATTAATTTCAATTTTAATTTCAATTTTATTTTATCAAAATCATTTACCTTTTTCCAAAATTCAAAATTTCCCCCCTTTTACTTAGGGGAACACAAATTACCACCACCATTTTAATTACTTTCATTCAAGAACTTAACAAAATAATCAAACATTTTTTTACAATAAAACACATCAATATAATCAAAGTCGATCAAAACAAGACTCTCGAAAAATTTTAAAGTCCAAGGAGAGTCAATTAACAAAATTACCAATTATTTAAATTATAATATAAACATTCATAAATTATAGTTCACAAATCAATTACTTTTTCTTATTTACTTTTTACTTTAAATGCACGATTTCCAATAAATTTTAAAATCACAACAATTTTTTCATAAATTCTATTTTAAAAGACAATATTGAAATATAAAAACTTAAACAAGTATAAACTTTAACTAAAAATGAAATCTTTCTTGCAAAATTTAATTTCCGAAAAATTGTGAACTCAACCAAAATTTAATATTGTGCGAATCTTAGATTATAAGGTGTACGTGTATTTCTGTTTGTCATATAATACTGATTTTGGTGTGGTGTATAACTATTTCTATATTTGTTATTGTAAATGATTCTTCCATTTCCTCTATTATCAAAGCTATTTGAATTATTTCCAGGTGTGAAATGTTGACTTTTATTAGCATGAAAGTTTGATCTAGTATGAACAGTATTTTCGTTTACCCTTTTATTTGGCAAATTAAATATTACTCTTTTCACAGTCTTTTTGTTTTGAGATTTTTCTGAATTTTTAGATAAGCAAGATTTTAGTTTCACAGAGTCTTTCTCAGCGGTGATCACAGGAGTAAGTTTATTTGACTTAGAGTTCAATTTTTGACTTTCAGTAGTTTGTTTTGAAAACCTTTGCAATTCCTCTCTTCTTGGAGGTAAAAGAGTCAGTCTGTTCACATGAACCAGTTGTTCATTTTTGGGATTCATCACATGTCTTACTAAAAAATTGACAGCAGAAGTTTGTTTTATCACTTTAAAAGGGCCTTTATTAAAAGAGCTCAGTTTTCTTGACTGGCCTTGAGGCAAAAAGGGAGTGTAAAGATACACTAAATCACCAACTTTAATATTGGGCATCTTTGCTTTCTTATGCTGTTGTAAAATTTGTGAATTTTCAGCTTTTTCTAAGTTACTTTTTACCACGTCATATGTTCTTTTAAGTCGGAATCTCATGTCTTCACCATAATCATATGTTGATTCATATGTCGGAGGTTTAAATCCAGCAATCAAAGTATTTGGAACTGTTAAATCTCTACCATAGAGTAAATAAGCAGGCGATTCACCCGTAGAAGCATGTATGGCATTTCTATGTGCTAATAAAGCAAAATGGATCAATTTGTCCCAGTTATCTCTATCGTTATATGCAATATTTTTCAAGGATCTGATCAAAGTACCATTTAATCTTTCAACACAACCGTCTACTGATGGCATGTAGGCAGTAGTAGTATTCTTTATTATTCCTAATTTCTTATAAAAACATCTTGCTGTTCTAGAAACAAAATTCGTCCCTTGATCCGAGACGATGTATTTGGGTATACCATGCTGAGCCATGTAGTGCTCTAAGCAATTCAAAATATCTTCAGTTTTAATTGAATCTAAGGGATATGCTTCAGGCCATCTTGTAAAATAGTCAGTTATGACCAAAATAAATTTATTTCCAGATCTTGATATAGGTAATGGTCCGACACAATCCATAGCTATTCGCTCAAATGGATATGTGGATTTTGAAAATTTTTGGATGGGTGCTTTATTGTTTCTAAAACCACGATTTACCACACAAATTTCACATGATGCGACATAGTTTTGGGTTTGGGAATACATTCCCTGCCAAAAGTATTTTCTACTCACAGAAGCTAAAGTTCTTCTAAATCCACAATGTGCGTAAGTAGGGCAATCATGATGCAGCCATAAAATTTCAGACACAAGTTCCTGTGGAACAACAACTCTTTCTTGTTCTTGGTGTCTACGCTTAGGGTGTTTATGAGTACACCATGAGATATCATCTTTTCTAAAAAATACCAAAGTTTGTGGGTAAGGTTTTATGTTTTTATCTAAGAGATCTATAATTTTATTGCACCTTGGGTCAGATTTTTGAGCATTCTTAATTCTTATGAGCAAGGTAGAACAAGTAAATGTTTGTTCCAATTGACCACTTTGTATGTTATTTTCATTTTGAATTTCACTTTCATTATTATTAACAGCACAAATTTCATTTTCTTCATTTGTATTGGCTGGATTCAAATTGACTTCTGATTCTCTTCTATTGCTACTATTAGTATTGTTTACATTATTAGAACTTTGAGAATTTTGATTTACACTTGGAAAATTTTGATTAACATTTTGATTTATAACTTTATATTGTGACACAAATCTTTGTGGAATATTGTCAATAGTATTTGTACATTCATCTACATTTCTCGACATATAATCAGCAACCACATTTGCTTTTCCTGGTTTATGTACTATTTGATAGTCAAATTGTGATAGAGATGCAATCCATCTAGCTAATCTAGATGTAGGATCTTTTAATTTAAATATAAACGAAAGGGATATCTGGTCACAAAAAATTGTGGAAGGTTTTCCAATTAAATAGTGTTTATAATAGTTAGTAGCCCATACAACGGCTAATGCTTCTCTTTCGACAACACTGTATTTACATTCAGCTTCATTAAGTTTACGACTAGCATAAGATATTGGATGCAAAATTTTATTTTCATCTTCTTGGGACAAATAACATCCTAAAGAGTGATTTGAAGCATCAGTATGTAAAATAAATGGTTTTCTAAAATCTGGAAGGGTCAAAATTGGTTTTGACAAAAGTTTTCCTTTTAAAATCTCAAAAGATTTTTGAGCTTCATTAGTCCAAATAAATTTCTTTTTACTTTCATTATTCTTAGTCTTCAGTAAATCTGTCAGTGGAAGGGTAAGTTCAGCATAATCTTTTATGAATTTTCTATAGAATCCAGTGAGTCCAAGAAATTGTCTCACATTCTTAATTGATTTAGGAATTTTGAATTTTTCTACAACTTCCAAATTATGAGTATCAGGTTGTACTTTTCCATTTGATACTAAAAATCCAAGATACTTAATTGTTTTTCTGAAAAAATAGCATTTGCTTGGTTTCAATTTAAGACCATGTTTACTTAATCTTACAAAAATTTCTTCTAGTTTTTTCAAATGTTCTTCGAATGTTCTTGAAGCGACGATTATGTCGTCTATATAAATTCCAGATATGCCAGCCAGCACCAGAGACATCAGTCTCTGAAAGGATGCGGGCGCATTCTTAAGACCAAATGGAGTTCTGGTCCATTCAAAATGTCCGTCAGGTGTTGAAAAAGAAGTTTTTTGATAATCATTTGGATGTAAACACAATTGGTAAAATCCACTGGTCAAATCCAGAGTCGAAAAATACAAGGCTCCAGCAAGGTTATCAATGAGTTCCGATATATTCGGAATCGGATAGTTTTCTACAATCGTAATTTTATTTAACTTTCGGAAATCCGCTACTAACCGATAACTTCCATCAGGTTTCTTAACAAACAGCACAAGAGTATTGTAAGGAGATGTACTTCTTTGAATAATTTTGGCATCTAACAATTCGTTCACCTGGCGCGAAAGTTCTTTCTGTAAATTATGAGGTATACGGTATGGCTTCTGCCTAACAGGTATGTTAGATTCAAGATTAATTTCATGCAAAATAGTGTCACATCCAGACAATTCTTTCATATTCTTAGCAAAAACATGTTTATATTTACTTAGTAATTTCAAAAGCAAAGTTTTTTGAGCATAATTCATATGTTTCAAATCAAATTCTCCTCCCCATGCATCAAATGTTTCATTCTCTTCAATACAGTTCTCAATGTCAACTCTATTAATTATGTCAATATCAGATTCATGGATGTTTTCGAAAGTTCCCAATTTCATACCTTTGTTTATACAGACAATTTTCTCAGATGGATTTGCAACTCTTGCATACAAAAAGTCATTTTCAGGAATTTTATGAATGCTTCTAGCAATGAAAATTTTATTTGCAGAAAATTCTTTATTATTGATAGGTTCAAGTAAAATTGTCGTGTCTTTCTTAATTTTGTAATTTCTTTTTAATTTAATAAATGACTCAGTATATGGTTTTAAGACACATTTGTTAAAAGCTTTGGCAATCCCTATTGCCTGGTTTTGTTGTGAACTTCCTTCATCATGTTTATCACAATCTGTCTGAAATATTTCATTGTCACTGGTATTGTCTTTTGTCAAAAATCTGTCTGTATGTACATTGTCATTCATCTGTCTTTCATATAAATCATTTTCACATTCAATATTTGACCTTTCATTTCCATTTGCATCAAAATTTCTAAAATCAACATCTCTAAATTCATTGTGAAAATTGTTTTGTTCAAATAAATATCCATTATTACACCTATTTTCATATCCTCTAAAATTTCTTGAAAAATTTGTGTCTTTGGATCTATAATCCACATCATTTGTAAAATTGTAATTTCTTCTATTACATTTATAATTTATAGCATTGCACTCAGATATTTCAGGTTGAACATCTTTGTGTCCAAAGGTAATGGTCACATTATTTTTATGCAGAAAGGTACTTCCCAAAATCATGTTGTATTCGTTTGGTGCAGGTATGTTTAAAATGCAACATTCAATCACAATATTGTCTTTTCCAACGGACAAAAGAAAAGAAGCTTTCTCATCAACCCAAACATCATGATCCCCAACTCCCTTCACAATAATGGATGTATGTTTTGTTTGCACTTTTCGAGGATCAATTTTCTGTAAAGCATCTCTATAGATAATGTTTGTAGAACTTCCAGTGTCAATTAAGGCATTCAATTTGACATCTTCAACAAAAACAGAAATGACCGGAAAATTTTTCTGGCAAGGAGCTTTAATTTCTGTCATGCAACTAATTTCAGAGTTTGATCTATTAAAATTTGGAGATTGAAAATTTTGTGTTCTGAAATTCTGTCTTCTAAATTGTCTTCTATTACCAAATCTATTAAAATATCTATTATTTCTTCTATATCCAAAATTATTGAAGTTTTGTGATTTATAATTATCAAAAGAATTTCTAAAATTTGAAAAATTTCTTCTCTGGAAATTCGAATTTCTATATGAACTGTTACGAAAAGGTCTTCTAAAGGCTAGAGAGTTCTTTCTTGGAGAATAATTTTGATATGGACTTTTAACATACCACTCTTCTTCCTGTGAGGCAACTGGAGTTCTTCTTTGACTAAAACGGTTTCTATTTTCAGATCTTTTGGATGGTGTAGAAGTTCTGAAAGATGTTGATGGTTTATGTTTCTTTTTTACTGGAATATCTTCCCAATCTTCCTCTTCCAATTCATTTTCATTGTATCTGCTTGTAGAGGGCGTATCCACGAAGGAATCCTCAAAACTGGAATTGCTCTTTTCCAGATCTTCTCTTATTTCATTCAATCTTTTCTTTCTTTTCTCTGAGTTCTCACTAATTTTTTTTCTTAACTTCTCAAATTCTTTCTTCTTTGAACTCAATTCTTTCTTCAGCTCTTCAATTTCATGTTTAGGGTCATTTTCAATTCTCACAGCATTTATGTCCTCTGTCATTTCTTCCAGCACTTCATTTTGCACTTCTTCCAATATTGCTATCTCTTTTGCAGCTTCAAATGACTGTGGGTTTGCAGATAAAACAGCTTTTCGAATAAGGATTTTCAATCCTTTTTTAAATGCATTTAGTAATATAGCAGTTCTCAGGGAATCTTCATTGTCAGTCCCAGTATCTTGTGGGAAAGCCACATAGGATTCAGCTTCTATGCGGTTCGCGTATACTCGAACTTCTTCGTTAATCATTTGTTTACAATTGACCAGGTTAGCAACATTCCTGGCAATATCTTTTTTCTTAGTAAAATTGTCCTTGAGTGCGTTCACTAATTCTGAAAAATTCGTGCTTTGGTTCAGTTTTGGAATTGATTTTATCAGTCTTTCAGCACGACCAGACAACTTCAACTTCAAGACGAAAATTTTATCTCTATTCGACCAATCTGCATGGTCAGCAACCAAGGAGAATTTTTCCAAAAAATCCTGGAATGATTCGTTTACATTGCCAGCAAAACCTGGAATGGATCCAAGAAACTGAGATCCAACTCCAATTTTCATTTTGTTAGAGTCTCTGACAGCGGAAGCTGATCTGCCAGAATTTGGAGAAAGTCGTGGTAGAGACACCGAAGGGACACGGTCTGACACATTTGGTTGAGCAGAGGAGTCTCTATTCCTGCTTGCTCTCGTATTTCTAGATTTTGGCATTTTAGCGCAAGGTTTTTCACCAGACACAAATTCTAATTTATCACGAGGCACAGTTTATTGTGGGGAATTGATTAATTCACTTTTTTTTCCCTCCAATATGTGATCTACAAGAGGATCTGACTTGATCCATTGAGTAACACAGTTCTTGTGAAGAACAAGTCAGGAACACAATATTTGTGAAGTTGCCAGAACTTTTTTCAACCAGCAAAACACTCTGTATGTGAAACTAATGCCAGAAAACAATCACTGAATTTTAGTGTTGACAATGCAGTACCTAGCCAGGTGATAGTAGAAAACAACAACATTGTATGTGAAAATGTGCCTATATCTCTGATTTTTATAAACTATCAGTAAGACCAAAACACTGATGATTGTGGCTGCTAATAATGATATCTGTATGTAAACTATGTCAGTATTTCTGATATGCAACCAGTGTATGTGAAACTGCCAGATCAAGTTTGTATTGATAATACAGTGTCGAGTCAGGTAACTGTTGGACAACCCCTCACCTCTCTCAACGTAGGTGAGTAACCAATTGTATGTGAATCATGTCGGAAAAAAAAACAGTTTGTATAAACATATACTTTTCACTATTTCTGTTCCTCAACAGTTTTGTCAACAATTAAAATATGTGTGTGTAGATATGTGTGCATAAAATTTAAATATACATATATAAATTTCAATTTCAACTTTTTGCTTTTATAAACATTTCTCAAAAATTTGTGCTTCTTGCACTTTCTTAATTATTTTAGCAGTATATTACCAATATTTTGAATTATTTTAATCAATATTTTGCAATTTAAAATATCACAACTTACTTCGAACATTTGAATCTGCAATATTTAAATAACACAAATCAATATTTTATAGTTTGATATGCCTTCAACAAAATTTAAATTTGCTAACACTGATGTACTCTGAGAAAAAAAACACGAGCACCAATTTGTCATGTCGCGGTTTGCCAACTCACAAAAGCAAAGGCGCACCAGACAACCCAAGGGACGGTGAAGCCGTATAGTGGAATTTTATCAAAATAATCAAACATTCTAAATTTACCCAAGCAAGAAACTTTCTCAGTCTAACAGAATTGTTTGTTAGATGACATGCAGTGAATAGCAGAGGAATTAAAGGCATTTCAAATAAATCTGAAGCAAAGTAAAAATCAAAATATTATTTATTTAAAATCACACTTAAGTATTTTACTTTAAAAAATCAATTTATCAAATTCAGAGCTTCATTTTAATAATAGAACAATCTGCCTTTCGGCTCTGTTCAAAATTTATATAGCACACAATAATTCACTTCAATAATCATATGATCTTAATTTTGATTTTAAATTATCCATAAATACATTTTGTCATGAGCCGATTAATTATAGAAATCATTCTTCACTATGCCGGTGCTGTACGGCATTAAAATTCCCGTAAAGAAAATGTTACCTGGCTATTATATATTTCAAGCTTTTCAGAAAATACCTCTCATCAGATGTGCACGATTTTAGGTAGAAACAAAAGTTCTCAAAAAAAGAATCGATGAGGGACAAGTCCAAGACTTTAGGTACAGGACGTCAGTCTATTATGCACCAATCCGAACAATAGCGGAATAACTACTTCAAGCTCTGCGTCGATGTCGGATAGATTTCCTGGAATAAAAAAATATATTTTAGAAAAAGTACAGAAAAGTTAATGTAGGTTTCCAGGATCTTCTTCAATCATCTCCAGAAATGCAGGGGCGGTTTCCTTTAGAACCAAAATGCCCATCTCCGCCAGTTAGCCATTTCGGCTAAAACCCTTTGTCTTTTACCAGACAAAACTTTCGATGCGACCTTTCAGTCGGAAGTTTCCAGCTCCAAGAGAGCAAAGTGTGGGTCGCTCGAGCCCACGAAAAAAAGTTCTCCTTCGCTTTTCGCCTCTTCCTGATTGGACAGGCGCGCTTCTCCTAGTAACAAGTGAGCCGACGTCACGCATCCCGGCCAGACACCAAGTCCAGACATTCCAACGAATTCACGACCAAATGCGCTTTTTAATGCAATTTCAATAGAAACAAGTCTTAACGAAAAACACAGCACAGGCACGAACGAAGAGAAGGATGTTTCTCTCGCAGAAAAATAAGAAAGGCTCATGGCGCAGAATTGCGACATGACAACTGCAAAAAAGTCGTCTTCAAAAGATACATTAGAATTGTTTAAAAAACATCTAAGAACCATCAAAACAGTGTGTATTCAGAAAGACGTGGATCATTCAAATGAAATTACAAAAGTTGCATTTGTGAAGAAAGATCGCGCTGAGATATTCCAGCAGCATAAAGTATCTACCTTCAGTGAAATTATGCAAACTGCCCTTTCCAATTCTATAAGGAATTTTACTCAAGCTTCAGTTATTTTGTCCCGAACGGACGAGACAGGCACAGCAGAACAAACTAGATTTCCACTACAGGAGCTCAGTAAAAACGGATCCTTAAAGATTAGCCCAAGGGACGTGAAATCTACTAAAGACAATAAGTTAGTACTACAAGCAAACACATGGAAGGAAGCAGAAGAAATAAAACAGTCTTTGTCAAAATGCAAAGATTTCCAACAAACAATAAATGTAACAATCTCTAACGGTCGCATGGAGAGAATTATTATTTACTCCGTCTCAGATCATATACAGGCGACGGAATTGGGTGAAAAGCTTCTTAATCTGCTTCCGAATCCACCAAATCATCTGAAGCCTTTAAAGCAGATTAAAGGTCGTAATGGTCTTCCGCACTGGATTATAGAGGTGGATAGGGACACTAAAGCTCTTCTGCTACGGCATTCTAGAATTTGTATAGATTTTAGATCATGCAGAATTGCACCATTCATTTCAATTGCACGTTGCTTTCAGTGCCAGGAATATGGGCATACAAGGAAGTACTGTAGAGGGCCAGAAATTTGCGCTATTTGTACAGGTAGTCATGATGCTCAGAGTTGCAAGGAACAGAATCTTAAATGTAGTAACTGCATTAAAGCTCGTTTAGAACATGTTCATAGGGCAGATAGTAAATTTTGTCCTTGCTTCCAGAATGAATGGAAAAGGGTAGAGTTAAAATCTCAAGAGTATTAATTTTTTTTTCTGTCTTGAATCTGTTTTTTTTCTTGATTTAAATTACAAGAATCCTATTTTTTATGGATTTAAAAATACTGCATATAAATCTGTACAAATCAAGGGCTGCGTCGGCAGCAGCTGCAACTTTTATCAAAGAAAAATGCATCGATATTGCTCTCATTCAAGATCCCTACCTACATAACAATTTGCTATTTGGCTTTCCTCTAACCTGGATAACTCACCACTCTTTACTGAAAACAGCAGTTATAGTGATTGCTAATAAAATGTTTTCACATGTTTGCTAAGCTAAAAAAAATAATTCTGTCTTCATAAACATTAAATTGAAAAATGGCTGTTTCTCAGTTGGCACGTAATACTCTCCACCCTCAGCGTCCCTTGCAGAAGATCTTTCAGAGTGGGAACATCTACCTAACATCGACTTATCAAACCTTCTCTTCTCTGGAGACTTAAATGCACATGGGAGAGATTGGGGCTACTCATCCAATGATGCAAGAGGTCTTCTACTACAGCATTTTGTAGCTCAACATCAGATAATACTCCTCAATGATCCATCCAGTACTCCAACGTTTGAAACTTCGAGAGGGAAGGGATGGCCTGACATCTCTCTATGCTCACTTAATGTATATAACAAAGTAAAATCCTGGAAAGTCGATGAAACTCCTAGCTTGAGTGATCACAGGTATGCGATATTTACACTGACGAAAGACGTTGAGATAAAATCGAAAAGACGCTATAAAACAAAATTTTCTAAACACACCGCTCTTAGGAGACAGATGTTACCACAGAAGATTCCCTTGAGCCGCCAATTGCAAGAAGCAACTACAGTCGTTACCGTAGAGAAATTTGTAGAAGAATTGACTGATCGTATCCAAGCAGCATGTGACAAGGCATATAAGAAAAAAAATATATCCCATGAACCAAAACTCAAGTGGTGGTCTTCTCTGCTCAATTGTAAACGAAATCGTTTGAAAGCTTTCTACAATAGACAAAAACAATATCCAACTGAACTTAACATTCAACAATACAAAAGGGAGAGAGCTGTATATAAAAAATCCATACTACAAGCAAAATCCGAGGCATGGAAAGAATTTTGCACAAAAACCAGTAAGAAGTATGGGGTAGCTTTCAAAATGGCCTACAACAAATCCTTCACAACGGAAGAAGCTGCCTATGACCTAGTACCGCAAGCAATAAATTTGGATCGAAAGAATGTGTTACAACATCTTGCAGATTCTCTTTTCATTACGAAAAGACCAACCCTGACAAATAGCACTTTTTCTCGAATGACAGAAGTAAGCACTTCCGACAATTTCCCAGACTGTCTCTCAGTAGCGGAAGTGAAAAGCGCACTTTATTCACTTAGCTCTTGCAAGGCCCCCGGAATAGACAGTATCGATATGCGAATTCTGAAAGAAGTGTTTAAAGTCATGCCAATAACGATAACAACATTGATGCAAAAATACCTATCTCTGGGATATTTCCCAAAAGTCTGGAAAATTGGAGAAGTTATTTTCTTTCTGAAACCTAACAAGGATCCAACCCAGAAGCGTTCATATCGGCCGGTATGTCTTCTACCAACTTTGTCAAAAGTATTAGAAAAAATTATTCATAGGAGAATGGTACACTTTCTAGAACTGAATGGTCTTATGAGCAAGCATCAACATGGCTTCCGAGAGGGTCACTCTACTGAAACAGCACTGGCATATGTCCTGTCATGCATAGAAAACAATATATCCGAAAGAAACTACACTGCCTTAGTATCATTTGATATACAAAGTGCATTTGATAACATTAACTGGTCCATCTTATTAAAACAATTACAAAAGATTAATTGTCCATTTTATTTACAGAACATCATAAGTAGTTATCTGAAAGATAGGGCAATTAGACTTAATTCAGGAACAACTTGGAAAGATATTCAAGTCTACGGGGGATGTCCACAAGGCTCTTGCTTAGGACCCTTACTTTGGTCAATAATGGCTGATATCATCCTTAATAAATTCAGTATTCCAGGAACACAGCTTCTGGCGTACGCAGATGACTTTATGCTAGTATCAGGAGGCAGTTCACGTAGACTTCTGGAAGATACAACTAATGCCGGCATAGAAACATTTTCAGATCTTTGTGAGGAGTTCCAGCTATCAATTTCATCAACAAAAACTTCAGCTTTAGTGATAGGAAAACCATCTCAATTAAAACGGAAGCCTATCTTCAAGATTAAAGGTGTTAGCATACCAAGACCAAACCAAATGAAGTATCTCGGAATTATAATTGATAAATATCTATCGTGGATTCCACACATAGAAAACCTGCGAACAAAGATTGGCTGTCAAATTCATAATGTCAGAAGACTAGCACCATCGAGGTGGAGCATAAATTCTAAGATCTTAAAAACATGGTATCTATCAGTGACAGAAAGGATCATGTGCTATGCAGCAAGTAGTTGGGCCCTAAACTTGAACATCCATGCAAAAAGAAAGCTAGAATCAGTTCAAAGGATAGCTCTTCTACAGATTTCAAGGGCTTATCGCACAACATCTACAGTAGCGCTACAAGTGCTTACCGGTATCCCCCCTATAACGTTGACAGCGCAAAAAGAAGCCATCATAGCGCAAGTAACACGCCTGAGACAAACAGTAGAGTGGAGTAATCTTTATTATGATCACAAAGATTACGAACAAAAAAAAAGGTTACTTGGTTAACGGACCCAGCAGTAGGTAATATCCGCTAACACTTTGCTAAGTCATCACAAGAAATATCTAATTACATAACTATTTATACAGATGGCTCTAGAACTGATTCTGGAACAGCATCAGCCTACTGTGCTTTTTACGATGGCATGTGTGTTCATAAGTGGTCAACTCGTCTGCACTATGAAAATAGCGTCTTCCAGGCAGAGCTGCTCGCAATAAAGGAAGCTGTATTTTGGGCTACCAAAAGTTAAGAATTTCATTATTCACTCTGACAGTCTATCGAGTATCGAAACTCTTAAACAATATCAAACGAAGAATCCAATAGCTCATCAAATTTTAACTATCATAACCAACAGCATCCATCAAAAGTTTTTTATAGGATGGGTTAAAGGTCACTCGGGTGTTTTGGGAAATGAAGTTGCAGACTGTTTAGCTTTTGAGGCGACGTCAGATATCTCTGTTCAGAGTACAAACTTACCATATCCCTGTTCATCGCTAAGGTCACATCTGAATATTAATACCATAAAAGAGTGGCAACAGCAGTGGAATGAAAGTGAGAAAGGAAGAGAAACATTCAACTATTTTCCCAGAGTATCTCAAGAGCAACTGATTTGCAGCAGAGAATTGGTGCAGTTTTTCTCAGGGCATGGCTGTTTCCCAACCTATCTTTACAAAATCCAAAAGAAAGACACCGAAAACTGTATTTGTGGTGAAATAGGATCTCCGAAACATTTTGTATTTGATTGCGAACTTACAAAGAACTATCACCTTAAAAGGCCCAGTAGACAACATATGCCAATATTTGCCGAAAACCTTCTGGGTAATAGCTGGGCTAAACAGAGAATAAAAACTATAATTCAATTCCTAGAGGAAAACGAACATATCCTGTGAATTATTACTGGTAACCACCACACATTAGCTCACTGTTTATTGCATATTTATCTATAGTACTTCTAAATCTTTTTATAATTACTGCAATCAAATTAATTTTAAATTCACATTTGGTTTAATCATTGTATGTATCATTATAGTATTGAAAGCCATGGTAATCTCTGAGATTTGTATGTAAATGTTGTATATATAGTTCTGTATGTATGTTTGCATAAGTAGTTTTGTATATATATATATTGTATATATGTATATATATGTATATATCTTTGAAAATTATTCGTTTGATTTTGTATATGTAATAACCAATTTTAGAAATATTTTTATATATATAGTTGCTAACCAATTTCAGAAATATTTTTATATATATAGTTGCTCCCATTTGAAGCAGTTCTGCACATAAGAATTTATGGATGTGAAGTATTTGTGTAATTCTATCTGTATCTAGTATAGACAAGCATATTGTATATAATTGTTTATCAATTTTATCTTGGCATTAAGCTTTAATTTCTGGTTTTGGCAGATATTCCTCCACCATAGGCTGTAATTACTGCAAACCTTCGGGTCGGTGCCTATAGGTGGTTAATCTGTTAATCTATCTCTTACCCGAACCGAAACTGTATCATGTTCAATTACAGAATCGCAGAAATTGTTAGCTTACAGAACCGAGCCATTGAGAAGTTGTTAATTTAAAGTAAAATACATATAAACTAAGTGAAATCATATCCAAAGGTTATATCGATTTCACATTTTTTCGGAAATGAACAATCGGATGTACGCTAAGCAGCAAAGAGTCTAATCAAGCAACAGCATTGCACATTTACATTCGCAGAAGAATTTCACCGCATACTTTGACAAGCATTGCAGATGTCACTGTGATACAAGACCTCATGATACTTGTTTGATTAGTATTTGTCTTCCGTATACTCATTTCTCTCGTTCCTGGTGTTGATTCCTTCTAATTAGATAATGCTGTTCAAATTTAAAATTGGTTTTTTTCGTTTATCTCTTTTCGTTGCAGAGTGCATTTCTTAACTTTTACATATTCCGCAAGGGGCTATGCAATCACTTTTATTCGATCTCGCATGGTCATCTCCCTATAGATAGACCTAACAGGTACACTCATGGACTGTTCCTTACCTTATTGGGGTTCTTAAGGAATTTTCTTGGAGCCCTGAAGATTTTAAGAGTTGAAACGAACTTTATGTGATATCGATAATTGTAAATAAATTGACAAATTTTATGCAAGACATCAATAACAATATTCACTTACACGTTTAGTGTTCTAGAAATTCACTTATAATTCAATATATTTGAAAAATAGGTTAGGTTATATATTTTTATGGGTGTTGAAGAGCGATAAATCATCTTGAATTTTCTTCAAATTGAATTTTTTCAAAATGATCGATTGACGAAATTATCTCGATAAAAAATGGCATATTCTTCGGTACATCTGAAGCGTGAAACGGTTTATTCTTATTACCAATGATGCATTGCAAATGTGCTCTATCTTGACATATTTTTAACTGACTACCTAGATATTTGTCAACTAAACTAAAACTCGATATGCTTCAAGAATATATTTTCGAAAAGAAGATTTTTCTCAAAAATGTAGATTTAAAGGGCAGTGAATCTGAGTTAAGAAATAAAGAATGATTTTTGTTCTTCTGAGAGTTCAGACTATAAAAAATAATTCCTTTAGAACACACCCAAAAAAATCTGATGTGGGCAACACATAACTTTCCTCATATAATGTAATGAATTTACTACTTTTACAGTAAAAAAATAGGTTTTTCTTATGGTAGATACTAATTCTTTCTAAGATATTAAATTTTCGACAATTAGTCGTCATTTTCATTGATTTAGCGTCATTTTTATCCATTTGGCGAGATTTTCGTTAATTTGGCAATATTTCTAAAAGTCGCCAAGTTGGCGACATTCCGCCAAATTCGTCGCCAAAATCTCGCCAAGCGTTATGAACGAAGAAATAAGTTGCTCTTACAGCAGATAAATGACTATTGGAGTTCAAATACAAAAGTATTAATTATAGTATCTTTTTTCATGAATGGAACGAGCTAGATCCACGAGAATGATGTCACCCAATTTATCGCATGGTATTACATATGAAAAGTGAACATGTTTCTCAATAGGAATTTTTTTTTCATTTTATATGACTTTTTAATATTTTTTTTGAAAAATGTGCAATATCTCGAGAACGGTTCATGTTAGCGTTCTAAAATTTATGTCAATCGTTTTCTAATGAAAAATTACATAAGAAATGTCTATTTGCGTAACTTTTATCAGTGGTTTTGAATTTTTGACGATTTTTTCAAAAATCTATTCGAAAATTTAGGGAGGTACTGAACATTCGATTACGTATAAAAACAATAGGCTTCCAGTGTTTACGGATTGTGATTTTTGTACCAAATTTGGTTCGAATCGGTCTATTCGTTCGTCAGTTATCGTCTCCACAGACTCACTGACACACACACACACACACACACACACACACACACACACACACACACACACACACACAGACATCACTTCAAAAATGTTTGATTCGTAATCAGGGATGCTTGAAACGTGCTCTCCCGTCGAAAACCCGATTTCGAATTTTCGATCTCGTCACAATACTTTCCTTATACATTATGTATATAAGGAAAGTAAAAAGAACTACACAAAGTTACGTATTTTCTTTTTTTCCTTTCTCTTAAGTCAATATAACTTTGAATATTACCTAAAAATATTTATTTGTTCGTATAACAACATACAATTTTGATTATATGTAGGTGGGATTTTTTCCGGTGACAAAGAACAGCATCTTCTTTTAAGATAGTTTGATATCTTGCCCCCGTAGCCGATTGATAGTTTTAATCAATCATTTATGCTGCTATATGTACGGTGTTTCAACTTTTCAGATTGCTCAGACGAAATTGTAACGAAATTTTATAGTTTAATAATATATTCCAAATATATCTTGTAAGAAAATTTCATTATGGGTACCACATGTGTCGCATCATCATGGAAGAATTGATGTACGACAACATTTGAGGAAATTTTGATGGGTAACCTCGGTAGGGTTACACTTAAAACTCAGTCGTCCGTCTGTTCTTCTAACATTTTTCGTCACTTTAATCGTGAAGCAATCGTTATATGAGCTTCCAAACTAACAAGAGTTATTATTCATTTTTCTAACCTTTTTACAATAAATGGAATTTACAATCTGATAAGATAACTTGATGTTTCTTGTGTATCTACCTCTAAAATTACGAACGCGTTTTAAAATACAAAGATAAAATAAACCTTTGAATGAATTTATGACTCAGGAGTCATAAATTCATTCAGCCCCCTCCCGTAGAAGCCCAGGAATGAAGTATATCAATCTGCAAGAGAAAGTACCAGGTTTAGTACAAAACATAATTAGGTACTTAGCGTTTTAGTTCGGCAGTTGGGTCGTCCTATTTTTAATCGTCCTTTTAGGTGTGTAACCCCCAACCACCCACAAACTCATTTAGAAATGTGTTCGTACAAACACCAAAATGTCTCCTTCATTTTCTTCCAGGACATAGATCACCGTAGAATTAGGTATTTTTAGTCGAACCATAAAAATGATTCGTAAAATCTGTCGGTGTCCCATTAATAGAAATTTTCAATTAACATTGGACATAAAGCTTTTCAGTTACGCCGTCTCTCATGTCTGATTATTAGCATACCTCCTTCTCTAAAAACTAGAAATATATAGAAGTATTTGTAATTCTCGTGTTTAGAGTTCAACTTATTCGAAGTTTAAGATTTTCATAGTATTACTTCCTCGTTATAAATTATAAAAAATCTGATGTGGGCAACACATAACTTTCCTTATATAATGCAATGAATTTACTACTTTTACAGTAAAAAAAATAGGTTTTTCTTATAGTAGATACTTATATTCTTTCCAAGATTTTGAATTTTCGACAATTAGTCGTCATTTTCATTGATGTAGCGTCGTTTTTATCCATTTGGCGAGATTTTCGTCAATTTGGCAACATTTAAAAAATTCGTCAAGTTGGCGACATTCCGCCAAATTCGTTGCCAAAATCTCGCCAAGCTTTACTGACGGAGAAATAAGTTATTCTTATAGCAGATAAATGACTATTGGAGTTCAAATACAAAAGTATTACACGAAATATCTTTTCTCATGAATGGATCGAGCTAGATCAACGAGAATACTGTCACCAACTTTATAGCATAGTATTACACATGAAAAGTGAACATGTTTCTCAATAGGAAATATATTTTTCTTATTTTATATGACTTTTTGATAATTTTTTTTAAAAATGTGCAATATCTCGAGAACGGTTCATGTTAGCGTTCTAAAATTTATGTTAATCGTTTTCTAATGAAAAATTACATACGAAATGTCTATTTGCGTAACTTTTTTAGCTGTTTTGATTTTTTGAAAATTTTTTCAAAATTTCACTCGAAAATTTAGGGGGGTTCTGAACATTCGATTACATTTAAAAACAATAGGCTTCCAGTGTTTACGGATTGTGATTTTTGTACCAAATTTCGTTCGAATCGGTTCATTCGTTTGTCAGTTATCGTCTCCACAGACTCACTGACACACACACACACACATACTTTCACACACACACACATACTTTCACACACACACACACACACACACACACACAGACATAACTTCAAAAATGTTTGATTCGTGATCAGGGATGCTTGAAACGTGCTCTCCCGTCGAAAACTCGAATTCGAATTTTCGACCCCGTCACAATACTTTCTTTATACATTATGTATATAAGGAAAGTAATAATACTATCAGTTAGTTTCAAGTTAAAAATACTTAAAATGCACTTTATTACTTTGACTTTAGACAGCTTACTGAATTTTTTTTAATATTTTTCGTTTTCGGTGAATATGTTTTGGTGAATATTTTTTAGAATATTTTTCGTTTTTCGGTTTCTACTTTTTGGACTCTTTTATAGGATAATTATTCCTTACATATATTATTTTTCATCTTAGAAAACAAATGTTATGTATTTAAAAGATTTGCCCATCATATGACGGAATTCAAAATTTTGTAAAACATTTCATCCATTTCGCTCTCCTGCGTAACTTGCTCTTCTACTATCCACGGACGCAGAGTATGCACCTCTCAAAATCAATATTAATATTTCCTGTATAACTCCTTATCAAAATATACATACTATATTATCCCGTAGCCAAATATAATTCATTTACGACCTTCTAACAAAACGTATCTGTCCTGAACACAGTGGAACTTAGTTCACTATGAATCAAATATATAAAATTATTAATTTCCCCAAAGAGCAAGGATTGTCAATGAAATTAAACTTAATTTTGCAAAATATTTAATATTCATCAGATAGGCGTCATTTTATCAATTTGTCGACATTTCCGCTAATTTTGCGATATGTTGAATAATTTGGCAGCATTTTAAAACATTTTAAAGTTTGTCACCAATTGGAACTGTCGGACGGACGGACAGACTCTGCCGCAACATTATTACAATATTATCAACTAACAAAGCACAAATCATTTTATTGATTTAGCGTCATTTTTGTCAATTGACGGCACCTTTATCGATTTGACGACATTTTCGTCAATTTGGCGAATTTAAAAATGTTGTCATGGTGGTGATGTCCCGCCAAATTCGTCGACAAATTTTTCAATAAGCGTTACGGACAGACTGGGAAACGTTATTTTATTGTATTTTCGTCAATTAAGCGTTATTCTTATTAATTTAGTGTGACTTTTATCAATTTGGCGATATTTGAACACTTTAGCGACATTTTAAAAAATCGATAAATTTGTCGCCAAGTAGACCGGCAGATATGCCCAACAGAAGCATCATTCCCTACTATTCGCTAACAAGATACAATTAGTTTCATGGATGTAGAGTCATTCTATCAATTTGACGACATTTAATCGATATGGTGACATTTTCGTTAATTTGACAACATTTTTAAAAAAGTCGCCAAGTTGGGGATATCCCGTTAAATCCGTTACCAAATTTTTCGTCAAGCGTTACGGGCGGAGAATGGCTTCTTACGTGTTTATGAGATTATGAGCTTTTTTCTCCACAATCTTTGCCCTTTACATATACTATATTGTTGGAAATGTAAAAATTAGAAGGTTCAAATTTAGTTTACTTTCATTTTATTTCAAGCTTTGTACTGAGCAATTATTTCTTAACTATTTCCGAAATTGAATTTGCACAGTATTAAATCAGTATTTTTGTTCCAAACAAACAAAATATTAAATAATTTGTTTCCATGAAGAGAACGTATCAGAATTAGCGGCGGAGAATAAAGTCCATTAACAGCCTCACGACGAGTTTGGATATTATACAGCACGCAAAAGAAAAATAAACACATTTCTTTTAATGAGAATCTGTAGAATATTTTTTTTTTCAATATAAAATTTAAAAAATCTGATGTGGGCAACACATGACTTTCCTTATATAATGCAATGAATTTACTATTTTTACAGTTAAAAAAATCTGATGTGGGCAACACATGACTTTCCTTATATAATGTAATGAATTTTATACTTTTACAGTAAAAAAATAGATTTTTTCTTATAGTAGATACTAATATTCTTTCCAAGATATTGAATTTTCAACAATTAGTCGTCATTTTCATTGATTTAGCGTCATATTTATCCATTTGGCGAGATTTTCGTTAATTTGGCAACATTTCAAAAAAGTTGCCAAGTTGGCGACATTCCACAAATTCGTCGCCAACATATCGCCAAGCGTTATGCACTAAGAAATAAGTTATTATTACAGCAGATAAATGACTATTGGTG
Organism: Amaurobius ferox; assembly: GCA_951213105.1. Classification (NCBI taxonomy): domain Eukaryota; kingdom Metazoa; phylum Arthropoda; class Arachnida; order Araneae; family Amaurobiidae; genus Amaurobius; species Amaurobius ferox. The sequence goes on from OX578135.1 coordinate 50,695,843, forward strand.
TTCAAATACAAAAGTATTATTCAAAGTATCTTTTTTCATGAATGGAACGAGCTAGATCCACGAGAAAGATGTCACTCATATTATCGCATGGTATTACATATGAAAAGTGAACAAGTTTCTCAATAGGAAATTTTTTTTTTATTTTATATGACTTTTTGATAATTTTTTTGAAAAATGTACAATATCTCGAGAACGGTTCATAGTAGCGTTCTAAAATTTATGTCAATCGTTTTCTAATAAAAAATTACATAAGAAATGTCTATTTGCGTAACTTTATTAGTGGTTTTGATTTTTTAACGATTTTTTCAAAATTTCATTCGAAAATTTAGGGGGGTTCTGAACATTCGATTGCGTATAAAAACAATAGGCTTCCAGTGTTTACGGATTGTGATTTTTGTACCAAATTTGATTCGAATCGGTCCATTCGTTCGTCAGTTATCGTCTCCACAGACTCACTGACACACACACACGCACACATACTTTCACACACACACACACATACACACACACAGACATCACTTCAAAAATGTTTGATTCGTGATCAGGGATGCTTGAAACGTGCTCTCCCGTCGAAAACTCGATTTCGAATTTTCGACCCCGTCACAATACTTTCCTTATACATTATGTATATAAGGAAAGTGAAAATGTTATTCTTATAGTAGATACTTATATTCTTTCCAAGATATTCAATTTTTCTTAAATTAGTCGTCATTTTCATTGATTTAGCGTCATTGTTATCAATTTGGCGAGATTTTTGTTAATTTGGCAACAATTAAGAATGTCGCCACGTTGACGACATACCGCCAAATCCGCCGCCAAAATTTCGCCAAGTGTTATGGAAGGAGAAATAAGTTATTCTTACAGCAGATATTGGCGTTCAAATACAGACTATTGGCGTTCAAATACAAAAGTATTACTCAAAGTTTCGTTTTTCATGAATGGAACGAGCTAGATCCACGAGAATGATGTCACCAAATTGATCGAATGATATTACATATGAAAAGTGAGCATGTTTCTTAACAGTTAACATTTTTTTTAATTTATGGGATTTTTTAATATTTTTTTTTAAATGTGCAATATCTCGATAACGGTTCATGTTAGTGTTCTAAAATTTATGTCAATCGTTTTCTAATGAAAAATTACATAAGAAATGTCTATTTGCGCAACTTTATTAGCGGTTTTGATTTTTTGATGATTTTTTCAAAATTTCACTCGAAAATTTAGGGGGTTCTGAACATTCGATTGCGTATAAAAACAATAGGCTTCCAGTGTTTACGAATTGCGATTTTTGTACAAAATGTCGTTAACAAACACACACACACACACACACACACATACTTTCACACATATACACAGACATCACCTCAAAAATGCTCGATTTGTGATCAGGGATGCTTGAAACGTGCTCTCCCGTCGAAAACTCGAATTCGAATTTTCGACCCCGCCACAATACTTTCGTTATACATTATGTATAAAAGGAAAGTAAAAATATGATAAAGTTATAACCCACAAAATGCTCCTTGGTAAAATTTTAAATTATTAACTTAAAATAAGAAGTTTCTCAGGATTGAAATGCAGATTCATAGTTTATTTGGGAAACTTGCAACTATTTTATCGCAGACGCTTGGAGTATTTATTTATAACTTTCGGTTAATCATCCATAATTGATGTTTATCATAAGCCTTTTTATTCATAAAATCTTAGCGCAGCTAAGCTAAAATAAGTTCAACTTAGCTGGGATTATTAAAATTGGTACCGATCATTGGGAAATAAAAAAATCTGATGTGAACAGCACAGGATTCTTCCTATAGACTCAAATTCACTTTCTCTTTTTTTCGTTAATAATTCTTAAAACTTAATTTATTTGAACAAAATACCAAGGATGATTATTTGAAGTTATACTAAATTGGCACTTTTAACTCAATTTTCACTTCCATTTGGTAACTGGACGTATTTTCAAAGGTGACATTACAAAAATGTGAAAAAAACTAAAATATCTCAGGAACGGCTTGTTCTAGTGTAATGGGTTTGGTCTTTTTTTTATCGTCAAAAATTACGTATAAAACAAGTATTTGATTGATATATTTGAGCATACATAGTCTTTTATTTTAGATTATAACGATTTTCACGGGCTATCTTATAAAAAATGCAGGCTCTTTCTTCCGAATCGTACCAAAACCTAATCAGCACCAAGGTAACCCATAAGCGACTTATTTACCTAATTTTGTGAAATTTGTTCAATTAGATTTTAGATAGAGTGGGTACATATATTTTTGCGGGCCTTAAAAAAAAGGAGGTTCTTTTATCCCGAATCGAACAAAAATATAATCAGCACCAGGGTAACCTACAAGTGACTTACCACATTTTACGAAATTTGGTCCATTAGTTTTTGAGTTAGAGTGGATATATACATTACACAGAAAGATACACACACACACAGACGTTACGCTAAAAATTGTGTTTCGTGTTCTAGAGGTCCCAAAACGTGTAGATCCGTCAAAAACTCGAATTGAGATTTTCGACACGATTCCAATACTTTCCTTATACATTACCATGTATTGTAGGGAAAGTAACATCCGGTATTTTATCCTGATGCGTTAGACAGGGAAAGTAACACTCTTAATAAACGAATTACGTTGCAACTTATTTTAATAAGTTATTTTGGTTTAACAATGTATGGCACTTACAGTTGTAAAAAGCAATCTTAATCAAAAATCCCGCATTTATTTCTATTTTTTAGTCATCACTATAAGGGTGCAAAGTTTCCGACTTCTACGTCATCCGGGAGGGGGAGGGAGAAGTTAGCAGAAATAATTTTCGACCCCGTTATTTTATCCGCTCTCGGATTCTACAATATGAGAAAAAAATATACTTCTAATTCATTAGGGGATTTTGGGGACAAAGAGATTAAAAAATCTTTTATAAAAGACAGATTATCAAAGACAGCCGCCCCCATACAATTGCACATTAGAAAATTATCATATAGACTAGTTTAATGCCCGTTGAAAATCAGCGTTGTCACAATTAACATATACTGGAAAGTTATGTGCACGGTTATATAACTGTGCACATAACTTTTTTTAACTTTAAATGTTTCTTTTTGTTGCTTAAAAAAATTTGATGTGGGCAGCACATGACTTTCCTTATATAATGCAATCAATTTACTACTTTTACAGTAAAAAAAAAGATTATTTTCATAGTAGATATTTATATTCTTTCCAAGATATTGAATTTTCGTCAATGAGTCGTCATTTTCATTGATTTAGCGTCAATTTTATCCATTTGGCGAGTTTTCGTTAATGTAGCAACATTTAAAAAAGTCGCCAAGTTATCGAAATTCCACCAAATTCGTCGCCAAAATCTCGCCAAGCCTTATGGATGGAGAAATAAGTTGTTCTTACAGCAGATAAATGACTATTGGCGTTCAAATACAAAAGTATTACTCAAAGTATCTTTTTTCATGAATGGAATGAGCTAGATCCACAAGAATGATGTCACCCAATTTATCGCATGGTATTACATATGAAAAGTGAACATGTTTCTCAATGGAATTTTTATTTTATATGACTTTTTGATAATTTTTTTGAAAAATGTGCAATATCTCGAGAACGGTTCATGTTAGCGTTCTAAAATTTATGTCAATCGTTTTCTAATGAAAATGTACATTAGAAATGCCTATTTGCTTAACTTTATTAGAGGTTTTGATTTTTTGACAATTTTTTCAAAATTTCATTCGAAAATTTAGGGAGATTCTGAACATTCGATTGCGTATGAAAACAATAGGCTTCTAGTGTTTACGGATTGTAATTTGTGTACCAAATTTCGTTCGAATCGGTCCATTCGTTCGTCAGATATCGTCTTCACAGTCTCACTGACACACACACACACACACAAAGAGACATCAGTTCAAAAATGTTCGATTCGTGCTCAGGGATGCTTGAAACGTGCTTTCCCGTCGAAAACTCGAATTCGAATTTTCGACCCCGTCACAATGCTTTCCTTATACATTACATTGTATATAAGGAAAGTAATTACAGAATGTCTCGTTAACTATATCAAACTATCTCTCTTGCACTAAATTTCAAGTTTCTACTCCATTGCTACTAAATTTCACGTATCCTACTCCATACCTATATCTCACTTAAAGGAGATGTTTCTATATATATTCGTTGAATGAACATTTGCGGTGCGGCACCCTTAAAGTATAGAATATTGAAAAACTGAAAACATACACTTTTTCTTATTTCCCCCGCCCACTTTTGCACCAATTTTTGAATTTCTTAACCACAAAGTACGTTTTACCATCATTTACAACCTCTACTTATTAGACAGATTACATGCACCTAGATATACTTTCAAAATTTATTTAAACATTACCATTTATGCTCAAAACTAAATAACCATTTTAAGTTACGAAATGCATTCTTGAATTCCGTGTTCATTTTGAAATGTGTTTGACATTTCTCTATTGTTTTAACGTGAGCTTTTGTCTGGAAATATTCAGAATATTTTCTTGGACAAAACTCTCTTCTTAATTTAAGAATGAATTTTATGAACAACCCTATATTCCATGTAAAAGTGCATGAAAAATGTCGACTGTGATTTTGGAAAGCAGTAAAATTTTGTATAGTTAAGTATTACCCCTTTCCATTTTCGGACATGTTCGACGTTTATGTTTGCCCGTAAAGAGGAAAAGTACAATGCATAAATATAAACTGCAGTAAAAATAGAAATTTGAGAATAATGTATATATATTACCATTCATATTGATAAAAGTTTTCCCGTGAAAAAGTCCCGAATCTACAATATTTATTTCTTGATTGTAATGGCTGATCCATCCGGTCTGTGAAAGAACGACTTATTATGTTCCTCGTAAGTTAAATCCAGAATTATCCAGAACCAACTTCAACAAAATCAACCAATTTCTTTTCCTACACTATTCTTTCCAACTTCTTACGTATTGTTGCGAACGCTCAATATTCCCTTTGGTGTCTCTTATTTCGTCTGTCTCGAAGACCAGGAGACGAAAACACAGTGCATGACGTCAGCATGGCGTGAGACCGGGGTTGTCAAGATTTCGCAGTTAGAAAGGTTACCATATTTAGCAATTTCACGCCAATTTGGTGACATTTGATGACTTCAGGAATGTTCCAGAACCTTCACGAAATAACGATTAGTCTAGTAGGTATGAAGAAATTTCCAGAAGTTTCAGTAGAGAGATTATAAAAAAGGACTCATCACTCCGTTCACGAATTGACGTTGACGAGTTCACGAATTGACGTGAAACGAGCTACTTTGGACCGAGATTTTTGTCAATGTTTTGAGAATATGTAGTAGCAGCTGTTTTGTTGTTGTTGAGACCCAGACCGTCCCACCTACCAGGAAGGTGTAAGGTAACTGTTTAGACGGCAGGGAAGTACCACCCAATTTAGACCGGAATCCAGTGGGGGAGGCATCCACAGGGACTGTAACCTCCTTCCTCTACCACCAACCTCGCGGAAGGACTTACGGACCCACATGTTTAACGTGATCGTACTCCGCATGAACACGGCGGCAGTTGAGGCAGCGTGCAAATCCAGCACGCAAACCACCGGGCTACCGCGCCCGAAAAGTGCCAAGAGCACTCGGTGTTCCCAGGTGGTCACCCACCCAAGTACTAACCGCGCCCGATGCTGCTTGACTTCGGTGATCTAACGAGAACCGGTGTTTTCAGCACAGTAGGGCCGTTGGACGTAGCAGCTGTTTTGTGAAATAATTTTCGTCAGTGGTTTGAAAATAATATCGTGTATTCTGTGAAATTAGTGGAGCATGTGAAACCAGGAGACATTTAGGCAGTATTAATATACGACGATTTACACTATCTAGTAAGTTAGACAAAAGAGCACACTCGTAGGTACCAGTTTACAACAGCCCTAGCCCGGGAGATCATGAAAGCAATAAATAAAGGCACTTAAATTACAGTTGTGTGGCCATAAAAACTACTGGAGGCCATAGACTAAACCATGCATTTTGGTTAACAAGTTAGCTGATGAAGAAGTGTTGCTCCATCGGCCTCAGGGCAGCAAATGGGATACGGAGGACGTATCAGGACCGCAGGAGAAACAATGTGTCAACAAGCAGAGAATTTCAACAGATAAGAGTCTATGTTGATATATGATTATGCAGTCAGAATTCAGATAGAGACATGGTGTAGCGGTCAATTCGGAGTCTACTCTTAAGAATTAAGAGACGATGCGGGCCGAGAAGGTGGTTTTACGGTCTGTATGCATATAAAAGAATGGTGTGACGATATTCGGTCATTATTCAGATAGTGAGAAATGGTGTGACAGTCAACGATGAAAGATCGTCGAAGACGTGGACAAATTGAGTCCAGAATGCACAGAATAGCGTTGTGTGCCTCAGTTTCCAAGACGACAACAGAGGTACGGACCAATTAACATTACATTTAGGTGATAATGATTTTAGGCAAATAGATTCCTGGTCTCACACACCCAGTGCTTCCTTATTAAATATATATATATATATAAGTAATGTACGTTAATCATAGTTGTATATGTGTAATAAATAGTGTTTATTTTAAAGTTTAAAATATTGGAAGTTAATTGTAGAGTATGTTAATATGATTATATATTAGGAACTCGCACATTAAATTAATGGTGGGTTAATGCGGCAATAATGCAATATACGGCTATACGAATTCACGCATCTTAAAAATGATAATGATAAGTCAACCCAAGGAATTAATTATTAGTTATAAAGGAGAAAACTCTGATGCTCACTTTCTTTCACCACAGAGGGTTTAAGTGATGTTTGATTGCGTATTGACATTATAAGTATACAATCCAAATCTTTAAATCATGGACCCTTCAGAATCCCAAGAACTACTGAAGCGATTTGAACTAAATTTGGATAGCAAGTTTCACATATTACAGATGTGAACATAGGAAAAAAATCCGAAAAATGTATACCGTTTAGTTTTTAAACGGTATTTTGTCAAAATCACTGACCCTTCCTTATCTTAAAAACTACTTTAGCGGTTTGGTCTTACATTTAAGCACTGTGTATATTGTGAAGATTTGAATGCAGGGTTTTCTTAAATGTATACAATTTGTCTCGGAGAGTGAATGCTTTCTTGAGTCGTAAGAAAATTCGGGAAATTGCCTTTTAGTTTAAATTATGTTATGTGTGCGATTAGGCACAGAACATATTGTGAAGAACACGTGGAGTATTCAAATTAAATTCTAAACGATTGTGACAATCGATGATTGTAATAGCTAGATAGACCTGATATATAGTTTTATTTTCAAATATATCTGAGAAACCTCTCAAGCAACAGTTTTAAAATATAATTGTATATGTGCAATATAAAAATATATTAAAAATTTAAAATATAAATCCAAATCATAATCTTTTTTTTTTTCACTTAAATTCAAATTACACATTTTACACAACACAACCATACAGACTCAAAATATTGCACATTTGTATCTTACTAGAAAAATATTATAAACACATATAAATATATCTGTTGAGCATGTAAGCAAATTTTGTGAAATATAAATTGACTGACCGCTTTGTATTCTTGCGTTTTAATTAAAATATAACAAGGACGATATTATACATTGCACAACACAGAATGTATTTTGTAATTTGGGGAATAACTCCCGTTAACTATAAGATGGGGAAAGGTTCCCGCTTGAGGTTACAACCTCGTCGCTTGCAAGCTATTTGAGTTTTGCCGACACACACATAATTCTCTGCGGCGTCACATCGTGTAGCACGATGCGACGGCGGAATTCTCGCGTATGCTCAGACAATATATCTTATTCTCTTATTATAAAATTATAGTTGTATTTACTTTCAACTACTAGTGAGTGAATAACATTGGTTATGAATTATCACGAACCACACTCGAGATAGTAGATTTGTTTTCCACGGAGATCTTGGTATTTCTCAGAAAATCCATATTTCTTTAGATTATTTTGCTACTGCATCAACATTTGTTAATATGTACTGAAAATCACATCTTGGTCATATCAGATTTGTTTCATTTTTTGTTACTTTTTATCATTAGCCATACCAGGCATATCGGCCTGGTACATGAAATTGTATCATAATACGACTGTCGACCACTAATTGTAAGTTATATATTTAGAAGGACACGAAACTACAATTTGAGGAAATTGAAACATAAGCGCAAAACCAGCGATTTATATGCGTCCCGCACCTAATCAGTCTGAGGTTATTCTTCTTCTCCGACCCTTCCGACTTACCCGAAAGTGTAAGGTTCTGAGGTTATTCTGTCTGAAACTAAGGTATATTGTTTTACAATTGTTCTATATATGAGTTAGCTATAATAATAATGGAAGGTGTATGTTCGTGAGTATGTATGTATCTTCTGTAGCAAAAAATCTAAGCGTCGTTCGGCGATGAAATTTGATACACGGGTACTTCAGGACTCGCGATGTTGCAGCTTAACAAAATGTTTTTAAATTCAAATTAGTTTTTCAATTATTTCATGTTTTAACATGATTTTTGACAATTTTCACACAAATCCGTTCATTTGAGACAAAAAATATGACCATCGAATTTCTAAATTTACACCATTAGGAAGTGCAAAAAATTTTTTCTTTCGCATAGACTTTGAATGGAATCCATACGATTAAATGACGAATTTTCGTGAATTTTTAAATAATGCATACTTTTCTTGTGTTCAAGACATAATCTATCTTCCATCTATAATAATGAAGGAAAATGTATATTTCTATGTGTGTGTCTTTGTCGTCTCTAGCGGAAAATACAGTAGTCATACAGCCATAAAATTTAGTGCACTGGTACTTCAAGACCTGGGACGATGCAACTTGGCAAGATTTTATTAAAATTCAAATTAGTTGTTTAGTTATTTTATGTTTTAGCACGATTTGGGGGCAATTTTTAAACAAATCGGTTCCTTGGTGATCAAAAAGCTGTTTCCATCTTAACAGCTTAACTCTTTTCGCTTAATTTTTTTTCGCATCCCTTTTCGCTTAACTCTTTTCGCTTAACTCTTTTCGCTTAATTTTTATTTCGCACCTCTTTTCGCTTAACTCTTTTCGCATCTCTTTTAAATTAACTCTTTTTGTGTCTCTTTTTGCGCCTCTTTTCGCTTAACTTTTTCCATGTTTCTTTCCGCTTAACTATTTTCGCGTCTCTTTTCGCTTAACTTTTTCCATATATATTTGTTTTCTCTTAACTCTTTTCGCGTCTCTTTTCGCTTAACTTTTTCCATATATATTTGTTTTCTCTTAACTCTTTTCGTGTCACTTTTCGCTTAACTCTTTCTATTTTAACTCTTTTCGCGTGTTGAAGGCGTAATCATTCTAGGAGAGACGTATCGAAATATGCTTGTAGTGTTTCCATCTTAAGATCACATCGGAGCAGCTTATTTTGTGGTTGTTGTTAAAGTGTTCTTTGATTTTCAAGAATTCGAGGTGAGTTCCTGTGTGATTTTAATCAGATGTTTGTATCTTAATTCCCGATCAACACCGTGTATATTTTCTTGTATGAAATAAAAAACACATTATGTATAATTTTAAACAGTTTAATAAAATATTTACAGTTTTAAAACATTTAAAAGTCATTTAAAAATATTTATTGAATTCAAACTATTGGTATGTTTTGAACTAATGAAAATCAAGCATAGCAAGTAACTACTGTGAATCAGTTGCGAGTTCCCGAAGAAGAAATGGCTTTATATAAATTAGTGTATACTGAAATATCCACATTTTTATCACTTTTGCTGTTTATGTGAAAAAATAATATTGGCAATTATAACTAAATATGTCGCCAAAATTAACTACCTGTGAAATAAAGTTGATGTAATAATTACCGTACTATAAATCTGTCGGCCGTGCCTGTTGTATTAGAATAACACGATCAATTAATCAGTTGGTCATGTGATATGCAACATAAAACAAAAGCATTCTTTATTTTGCTTTAATTATCTTAATCTCCGTTACCCGAGTTGATATTTCATACATATCTATTAGATATTTTGTAAACTAAGCAATTCCAAATACACATCCCGCTTGTACATTCTTATGGGTGATCTTAAGTAATGCTTATTACTAGGGCTAGGATTTAGAACAGAAATATGCCTTTCCTTTATTTACAAAGAAAACATTTTATATGTTTATATAGAATAATATATAATTAAAATATAAGTTACGTTATTGTAAAATATGTCACAAACTGTCGAATCGAACAATCATGCGATACGACAGTAGACAGTGTGTACCTTGTCTCACCATGCATGTACGCACTGTTCCCCATGAATTATTGCTCTCACACCTCACAAACATAATATACACAAACAGAGGGATACATTTCCCATAAATTCAGGGATATAGGATATGAGCAAACTTGATTATCCATTAGAATTTCGTACTCCAAAATTTTTGGAAAACTATAATTTCTCTATAAATGAAGTTATATGAAGTTATCATTTAAAGTAAAGTAGTATTTTGAGTAAGTATTTAAAACAAGAATTTCTATTACAGTCTCAGGAAGAATAAAGTTTCGGATGAATCCTGGTGGCCATGTAATGACGGTTAAATATCAACAGAAGCTCTAAATTTTTATTCTGTTGATAATATATAAGTTTGTCATATATAAGGAATCTAACACGTTTAAAATTAAATTTCACGAAACAGACCAGAGGGGGGGGGGGAGGGTCACCCTGCGGTTCAGAGCTACTGTTTCCACGACCAGAAAAAAATAAAAATATTTTGTTTTACTTTGTTTTACAATAGTACTTTCCGCCCGAAAGAGTTGTCTTATTCGAAAATTGACACAAGTAGATTTTGTACCGTGGTCGATACTATAAGTGTACGACGTTTCAACTTTCTAGGCCACTAGGGAACTTCTGGAAGGAATGGAAACACTTGTGTTTCCCCTCTCTTATTCTGCTCTCCGTTACGTTTGGCCCTGAGGATTATTCTAAAAGTGTACAAATAATCAGATTGTTATGTCATCGGGGGTTTCCAGCGTGTCCGAAAAGCTTTAATAATTTAAAATTAAGGACAAAATGTATTTGAAACCAAAGGTCATTTATTAAAACATCTTAAAAGACGGTCAAAACATTTTAAAACCAACAAAGCGCTTTCTGGCGTCAATACGCCCTTCATCAGTGGCTACATGAATATTAAAACATGAAATGTTCATATATAGAAACCAGATATACAGCAAATTTGCATAAATATATAAAATGGTAGATGAACTTTCTATTAATTAATACAAAATAATCCAAGAAATATACACGGAAAATACAAAAATGACTTTAAACGCTTTCAAACTGTAAAAATTTACAGGAAAAGTGCTATCAATACATTATTTAGTTACAGGAAAAGCATAATTTCGGAAGAACCGTCAAGCGTAATTTTCATGAGAATGACGTCATAAATAACTCTTAAGAGATTTAAATTACATAGAGAATGAGTCGCCAATCATAACTTAAAATTTGAACGGGATCAAAATTACAAATCGACTCACGGTAAATATAAATAAAGAAGGATTCATAAAGGAGGACATTACGTGGATTGTTACAACGAACTAAAAGGAAATTTTTTTAAAAATGGGCAAGAATTTATCATTAACCGCATATTGAGCAAGAGCGGTTGAAAGTTTACCACATTTGACATTGCAAGCGTATTAATTATTTGAATTAATTAATAGTAAGTTCTTTTCCCATTTTATATTTTTTTGCAAATTTGCTGTATAACTGGTCTTTATATATGAATATTCCATGTTTTACCATTCATGTAGCAGGTGATGAAAGGCGATTTAACGCTCGAAAGCGCTCTGGTGGTTTTATAATGTTTTGTACGTCTTTTAAGATGTTTTAATAAATTACCTTTCGTTTTAAAGACGTTTTGTCCTTAATGTTATTTGTTGAATGCAGATGTGATACAAATTTTTGATTCTTTAATAATTTCTTTTTCTCTCTCTCGTCAAGGGGAAATTAAAAAAGTGGCTCTGTTACGTTTTGGCCCATGGGTAATATTTACAAACACAGCATAAACAGGAACAATATAAGAAAAAAAGCACTTAAATGCTCCGCTAATTTCACAGAACAGCCGATATTATTCTCAGCACATTGACATATCCCATTTCACAAACAGCGACTACTATTCTTAAAACATTGACGAACATCGCAGTTGAATGTTTCTCGTATCACGTCAACTGCTCTCCAGCTTAGTGATGACTCCTTTTACCGACTCTCTATAAAAACTTCTAGAAATCTCTAATATTTTGTAGAACATTCATTATTCCAAGGTGTTTCTCGAACATTTGAAAAATCACCGAATGTCTCCAAATTGGAGAAAAATCACCACACCTAGGAACCCCTTCCAAACTTCATATAGCAACCTGAGATTCAAATCATTGTAAAGGTTACTTGTACGGGTGTTTTCTCCGCCTCGGTTTCAAAATAGACGCCAGTGCACGTTCGTAACACTATACTGTATATGTGTAAATCTTTAGTCTTCTATATTCCAGGGGGATTCTACAAGATCTGGAACGACAAAAACACATTAGGCAATTATTATATAGATTTTCATATAAATACAACATAATATTACGTCCCGAATGCAACTCAATTACTTTAGTACAGTTTTATTTTCCTTGAGCAAACTTTATCCTCCTTCTTAAACAATATATATAATTGTCAATTTAACATTAAGTTGCTTTTATCGCCTTACGAGTTAAACGACATTGTCGCATTGCTCACATTTTGAAACTTGTTCGTGGTGTTTCGTGAAAGTCTCCGAACAGATGTTATCTCGAATAAAGTGCCGAAAGTCTCAGCCTGAAAGACCATTAACGCCCTCCAAAGTCTCATTTATTTGATGCCTAAATGTGTTAAGACTTTCGTGGCAGATAAATTGTTGAGAATAGTTGTTTTGTATAACACTGGATTTTATGTGTGGGCTTTTTCATTTATATAATGTGTAACCCAAGATCATCTAGTTGTGGAGACAATGGGAGGTAAGCAAACAGAAAAACATCTTGCAACAATCAACTTAGTAAGTTGTCTGAGTTGTTCAGTATACTTGGAAAATAATTCCCCAAAGTATCGTCTGCCTCCTTTAGTCTGCGAATTATGACTACCTAAAAATACTTGACAAATGCTGAACTATAGAAAAATGATTTTCATTATCCTCCATCTTCCTATTATTCAGATCCTCGTTACTTGTCCCAATTATTGAGATTTTATACTCAGGATTTGTTAAAGGGGATAGTAATTGTTTTAAGAAATAACGAACAGCATTATAAATAGGAATATATTATTAATTAATTGAAAACGTTAAATTTACTTGCTTTAAAATGTTAAAAATAAGGCGAAGCTGATGACTTTAGCTGACAAGTTTGTCTTTCAGCACGGTCAAGCTAACATCTCCATGCAGATAAATTGGAAGGTATAAGACAACGTCTTTAAAGCACAATGCATATTACTTTATTGTTTACTAGAACGAATTTCCCGCCTTTTCCCGGGTCTTAAATAAACAACCGCTACCTCAATGGTACAGATACAGATTACACCGCTCCATTTCCAAATCGCCTGTTTTTAACTTAATCTTTTACATACTCCATTTGTTCCATGTGTAACCATGATTATGTATCCGAATTTAATAAATTCCTTTGATACGGCCTAAATAAGCCTATTTATACGTTCTATATAAGCATACTGCATGTCGCCACCCATGTGCACGAACGGCTGGTTCATCAAGCATTGGTCAGACTTCGTCAAACAACAAAAAATAAATATCTTTATCTCAATTCGCGAAGTTAGAAACCGATATTCAAGAAGTTAGACCCCAATTTGAATCCTCTAAAAACGCATGCAAATGGGAACACTTGAAGTTGCACAATAAAAATCATTTTACCCTAAAAGTAAAATTCTTAAAATTCACAAAAATAATTGCTTCCTAAACAAATTTCTATCCTACTGGAGTTAGATTTGCAGAGAACACTTATATTTAATTAACTATTTATTCCAAAACATGAAAACATATCTTCTAAATTCACGAATTTAGAAAATAACAAATAAAATAACATTTAAAATATGGTTTCTTATTTAGACCTTATTTTTTTTTTATATTATTACCTTCTAAAGTAAAAAATATTAGTATCCAAATATTTTCTCTCGTATGCATAAACACAACTTACGCCTAGTTTTCATCAAACGTGCTGATGCGAAATCAACTGGCCAATGGAATGACCGGACTCAAGTGAGAGTTCAGTTGGAATTGAAAAATTCAAATTTACCCGTGCTCTATCTTTTTCTATTTGCTGGTTGATTGTGTGTTTGTCGCTGCGTCGCTTGTCGCATTTGGTGAAAATTAGGCGTTAAAAACCGAATAACTCATGTACTTTAATGCTTCGAATTTTTCGTGAATATTTACATTTTATCTCATATGAATCTATCTGAATATCATATCATATAAGTCTATCAGAATATAAAACTTAGCTCAAACTGCTACTTAAAGCTATCTAAAATTAATGTAGTTCAATATTAATAGCATAAACATTTGATTGAAAGTATCAATCTGTTTCGAGAGAAAGAAAAGCAGATGTAATATATCATCATAAAAAGGTAGCAAAACCACACCAGCAGAAGCATAAAATCGTCTGTTGCTAAATAGTTCTTTCATGGAAGCAATTTTCTTTCTCAAAAACAGGTTGATACTTTTAATACACGCTTTACGCTGTTACTAACGTGCCATTTTGCTTTCAGTTCATCAAAATGCTTTTGCAATGTACATCGGAGAATAAAGAAAGGTTACTTTAACTACCTGCATTAAGTAACTTTAATTCTCCCGCACACTAAATATCATTGTCGCGGAAGGGATATTTCGAAATGTGTTCTTGGAGTTTCTAGAAATCCTCTGTTATTTTAAACAAGGATAATGTCGCCGCTACATTAAAAATTATTTGTGTTCTATATATAGAATGTCACTAATTCATCCTGAGAATTACGAAAGAGATAAATAGCAGGTAAATTTAATTTATTGAATAGAGCTAAATTGTCTGTCTTATTCTACCATGGGAATAAATATAATTCCTTGCTTTACTTCATATAAAATAAATGGTTCTACTTTAGACAGTGTTTGTTTCAACCCTGACATAGTTCGAATCTTTCCTTTTATTAGCTTATATTTTCTTCTCTAGAAATGAGTTACCATCGCAATAAAAATATAAATGTTCCATAAAATCTATAACCTCCTTTTAATTTAAATTTATTATTTTAAATTCATTTTAGTAAGACTTCAGTAAGCCGTTCAGTAAGACTTTCAGACGCACGAATGCACACATACACACTGGATATATAATATAAATAAAATGTGAATTTATTTATGCTGTAAATGTAACTCATAAAAAGATACATTGCTGAAAGCAACATGGAAATAATATAGCCAATAAACCAGAGAAATACAAACAAGAAATTTTATGCAGACTTAAAAGATAAGAAAAGATAAATAATAAAACGTAAAAGATAAATAATGAGATTATTATTATTTTTTGCACTCTTTTACAGGCATTTTTCATACAGTGTCCTAATATTTTAAATTATCCTCTAGGGGCGCAGTATTAACGTATGTTGGATTGGGTATAGTCATTTTACTACAGATAAACATAAAGTATACAGTAATGGGATTTTCCTAACAAAGTTATTGGATTGAACAAGGAATTTCCTAGGAGCACTGTATACATATATACATATATCCATATTCGTCTACTTTAGCTGTTGCCAGATATAATTATTTGTGTAAAATAATGTACATTTTATCTTTTACCAAGAAGTAGGGTGAGTGCATAATATTATGTATATAAATAAAAATATATGTATTTTTTTATTATAATTTGATATATTTTATATTTATCCACAAATCTACTACTATACCTATTAAAAATATTTCTTAAATATTTTTTCAAAGATTAACAGAATAAAAACTCTAGTACTCAAGTAATAGATGAGTAAAATCTTGCACGATAATGCATTAGAAGCACAGCTCATACGTTTACGCCACGCAACTGTCAGTATATTTTACCATTTTACCAAGAATATTTCAACAAGAGGATATATTTATTCATATCGCAAAATTTTCTTTTATAACAACTGTTTTCTCTGCTTTTTAACTTTTGAGATGTAAGATATCGCGGGGAGAAAATATGTTAAATGTGTTCTCGCTATTTGGAGAGCCCTATCATGATCTTATCGTGAACAAAATGGAAATGTTTCCATCTTAAGACTATTTAAACTCCCCATGTCGCTTTTTAATGATCACTTGAAAGTTCTGAAACATTTTGCAAGACGTGAAATGTATAAGAGTATCTTCTTTCACCATTAACACTAATTTTTCTTTATATGTTCTTAACGAAAACCTAAATCGTTTTGAGTAAGAAAGTATATCTGAACATTTTTATTGAGCGGCATATATATTCCAATATTTTAGTTTATTATTAACTAACCGCTTTCGTTTAGTGAACAGTTTGGTCGGTTTTTGTTCTAAATTTGCAGCAGCTGTCGATTACATATTCATCCTCTGTATGACTTCAATGTACATCGAAGGCTGCGTCCTAATATGGCCACATATTACGATTTAAATGCACCTTTGGCAATCGATTCAAAGGTGCATTTAAAGCATAACATACCCACGGACGTTATACACCCTAAATACATCTTTAACAATTGTGCCAAACGTTTATTTAAAGCATAAACTCGGGCGTAATACTCCCAAAATAAACTCTCTGGGTAATCTCTAAGAGAATATGTAAACTCTCTGAGACCTAAAAAGTTTATTTACTACTACTCTAGAATAAATATACGTTTTAATTTTCAACCATAACTGTTATTTAGATTTCCACTGAAAAGATGTACCCATAAAATTTTAACTACATAGTAGTCCATTTAATCCATCTTGAACAGGACAGAAATATATTTTAACAGTTGCTATGAGAACTGTCAAAAGATATTTTTAACAACAACTGTCAAAACATTTATGGACCACAGATCTAGAACATAAACTTTTCTATGATTTATGTCTCTGAGCTGTGGTTTATTAACGTTTCATCCAAAAAGTTTATGAACCACAGCTCTTGAACAAGTAAATATTTGTAATCTTCATTCATATAAATTTTCAACGGTAAATGTTACTTATATTCTGGTTGAAATATATGTACTCAAAACTGTAACTGAACAACATCCCATTTAATCCATCTTAAACAGGGTAATAAATATCCTTTGACAGTTGCTATGGGAACTGTTGATGGACGGACGCCCGTATCTCACTTTGGGATAAAATTGTCTGTAGCAGCCTCTCGAACTTTATCTGCAGCGTCATTCAGATGGGGCGATAATGACGGTCGAGGGAGAAGAGTCTTATGTCTTTTTTTTTATAAGACGTGCTAGAGGATAATAATGAATATTTAATATACGACTCTAAAATTATATGTTATTTAAAAAATAATTTGGGCCATGCGGCAATATGTTCATTTCCTTGGCAATTAAGGAAGTGAGTAAATTTTATTTAAACAGATGAAAGAAATATATCAGTAAAGTATAAATACCGAGCATTTTCATACAAACTATCATGCATACTGCTGCTTATTCTAAATCCTGGGAAAATAATATTTAATGTTTTATAAAACGTATTCCTCTTATATTTCATAATATGGTTTCCTTTCATGTAATGTTTTATCTTACGTAATAAATGAATATATATGTTTGTCTGTCTGTACAGCCTGTAGCGGGAAATGTACGCGTCGTACGGCAATTTGGTGCACAGGTACTTCAATGCCCGAATTGGAGCACCTCGGCGATATTTTTATTTTAATTTCGAACAAATGTCTTAGTTATTTTATGTTTTAGCACGATTTACAAAGATTTTGGGCGATTTTTAAGCATATCAGTGGCAGAAAATACCATCACAGTGTTTATATCTTTACACCATATGAAACACCAAAAAATTTTCTTCAAAGAATAATTTGAAAAGAATCTATACGATTAATAGACGAATTTTAGTGAATTATAAAATGTATGTACTTTTCGTGCGTTGAAGACATAATCATCAGAGGAGAGGCGCTCTGAGATATTCTGGGCAGTTCAACCAAAAACTATATATTTATATACGGAACACACAGACTTTATATATATATATATATATATATATATATATATATATATAAATATATATATACGTATATATATAAAATATAGAACAATATTTAGTATGGAACCTAGGGTCGCATACCACTCTAAGTGCCATAAGAGAGCAACTCCGAATCACGTCCAACAAGCACAAGTCGCCACGTGCCGGAGAAGTATCACATCTCCATAACATCACCGTCACTTCTAGTCATTCGACACTTCTTGAATGCCACATATACCGGACGATGGATTGGACGTAGTGGACCTGTGGCTTGGCCTCCACGCTCACCGGAACTCAACCCACTGGACTTCTTCTGGGGACACATAAAATCATTGGTGTACGAGACGCCCGTGGACTGCATAGGAAATCTCTTCGAGAAAATCGTTGTTGCAGAGAACAGGATAAACACGACTGCCTTCGAGAGGGTGCGCCAGTCGTTCATTGAGAATTGTGTAGCGGCACCCTTGGCCGTTACTTTGAGCATCTACTTTGAGTCTCGCTCTGGTGTAAATAAATGGGATGGTGCAACTTATTACGTTAATTCTCCTTATTTTCACTGTTGAAAGTTCAACTTTTACTTTACTCTTTTCTGACACTTAGAGTGGAATGCGACCATTGTAATATTGTTCCATTGTAAATATTGTTCGTCTTGATGGGTACTATCACTCCCTCTTATTTTGTCAAAACAGTTTATATACACCCTGTATATACCGGGATGTTAGAATTAAAGTATCCCTGTTTCGAGCACTGTAGAGAAAAAACCAGTGGCCATAAGAACTCCAAATCTGCCTGGTAGGCATTTCAGAACATGGGGAAATGAATGACGCAACAAAACATTGTTCCAAAAATAACCGATAGGGGGAGAGATGGCCCTGCGAACAGTCGCTAGTAAAAACAAAATTCAATCAAACGGCTTGGCATTCGTAATATATATGAATTACGGATTGTAAGTGATATAGACGTGCTATAGATACTGACAATAGTCATAAGCACCCAAATGGCAATTTAATTAATGCATCTAGAACAAGTTACACATGGAATGCTTAGACGGAATGGTTCATGGAACATGGAATGCGCACGAAATCTCTTTCCCTATTGGTCATTTTCGGAACTCATTTCTTTTTGCATCAATAGTCTCCCCATGTTCTGAAATGCACACCACGCAGGTGTTTGGTGTTCCTATTACCACTGGTGTTTTCTCTACAGTGCTCCAAGCAGGGATGCATTAAGTCTAACCACCCGGCATGTATATATATATATATATATATATACTATTGCGATAAAGTGAGACAAAATAGGATATATCCCAAATAAGCCTGAAATTAAAGAACTATTCACTACAAAGGAGGTTCTACTTTCATTCATATATATATATATATATATATTGTATGACTGTCCTGATGAGAATGCAATTTCGAAACTAACCGCCATTTTTTGTGTAGTTTCAATTGATTGTTCTCTATGTCTTTTATCTTGAGCTTATTATTATTGCCTTTTCTCATTTTTGCCGTATTTTCTTTTTTATTTTTATTTATATTTATATACTTTTAATTGTGAATTTTGTATCCTAATATTCTTCTCATCCCCCTTTCCATTGTAGTGATATGTTACCTTCTATCTTTATCCTTAGTCTTGGTCTATAGTTACTCATTTGTAACAGATATGCTAGAGATGGGTTTTATTGTACATACAGTAGTTTATGCATAATTTTCGATTAAAGTCTTTCAATTTTTATTTATATATATATATATATATATACATTTCTCTAAGTCCCACCATAGGGGGGCGTCCCCCTATGAGGGATCT